>QXTE01000114.1:1176034-1471742 GCA_003942145.1 Platysternon megacephalum | reverse complement strand
TAAATCGAGGTAATGCTGCTAAATTCGACCTAAAATCGTAGTGTAGACCAGGCCTAAGGCTCTCAAGGAAACACAGCAAAATCATCCCCTCAACCTAACAATTTAAGAGATGGGAGAAAATTTACAGGAATGAAAGAAGTAAGTGTGTAACCCACAAAGTTAAGGTCTCCAAACTTTTTGCTGCATTCTACATTATGCAAAGTACTAAGTTTTCATTTAAAAAAATATTTTTTTCCACTGGAAGAATAAACTGCCATAATGTAAAATGATAGGCTACTANGTGTAACCCACAAAGTTAAGGTCTCCAAACTTTTTGCTGCATTCTACATTATGCAAAGTACTAAGTTTTCATTTAAAAAAATATTTTTTTCCACTGGAAGAATAAACTGCCATAATGTAAAATGATAGGCTACTACATTGTTCATAGAATCATAGAATACAGGGTTGGAAGGGACCTCAGGAGGTCATCTAGTCTAACCCCCTGCTCAAAGCAGGACCAATCCCCAACTAAATCATCCCAGCCAGGGCTTTGTCAAGCCTGACCTTAAAAACTTCTAAGGAAGGAGATTCCACCACCTCCCTAGGTAACCCATTCCAGTGCTTCAGCACCCTCCTAGTGAAAAAGTGTTTCCTAATATCCAACCTGGACCTCCCCCACTGCAACTTGAGACCATTACTCCTTGTTCTGTCATCTGGTACCACTGAGAACAGCCGAGCTCCATCGTCTTTGGAAAGTGTTAACACAGTTTTGCAGAAAACTAACAGCAGTAGCAAAGAGGAGAATCTTATGCTCCCTCATTCACCAAAGCCACGCAAAACTAATATCCACCAAGGTTGTGAAATGAGCCACTTGATGCTAGATTCAATTGGACGTGAATGACAGAGGAAATTCACAAGAATAGTTCCAAAATGTGTGTTGCCAGGAAACTGTCCAGTGTACAAATCACATTATTGATCCCAGGATGATAATGCCACAAAGTAAATGAGCAGAGAGATGCAGGGACACAACTACTATTTTAGTTTCCTTTAGTCAAAGGCTTGATCTTGTTTTAGATGAAGGTTTATAGAAGACTGCTGCTTTTAAGGGAAGAGCAGTTATAATATTCGGTGTAAACAGAGTTGCCTTATTATATTTGTTTTCAGATTACAATTTTTATACTTTGTAATCAGCTGATTACATTTATAACACCAGGCGGTTTAATTTTAATGTATTTTATATTTGTTGTTTGTTTAATACCAGAAGATCTGTGTGGGGAAATGGGTAAGAGGGAAGCTATGCCTCCATAGCTTCACCCCCGATCCTTCCACCATCCCCCCAGCAGCTCCTTTGGGGGGGGAGGGGTTCATGTGTTCATTATGATAATTATTTACCAGGACCCCATTGTGCTAGGTGCTTTCCAAACACAGGACAAAGAGATGGTCCCTGCCCCAAAGCTCTGTGGTATGGTTTGGAGCATATGGGGCTGAGCAAAATTGCTCTTTGTAGCTTCTCCTCTAACACCAGAGGACTTTTGCAGGTAAGTTAATGTAGAGGGTGCATTATAGGAAAACTGTGAGTGGAAACTTGCAGTGTTTCCTGTCCCCTAGGGAGAAGTAGGCCACATAGGGGCGTATGGCGCCTAAAATACTCATCTATTTTGTTTTTTATTCTAGATGCTGGAATTCTACTACATTTAACTCAATGTTTCTTTAAACTGACAGATACAGAGCCAAATGACTGATGAATCATAGTGCTGAGTGAAACGTTCCGCGTGTATTTAATAGTCTATAGGAAATAGGTAAGTACTTTGTGACATCGTCACTGATTATCACTGTATTCAACATGCACACCTGTGTATATCATTATTCACCTTACACATTCCAGTTAAATTCTGCTTAAATGCTATTAGCAGATTTATTTGAACCATCCTATTCTCATCTGAGCTTTTAATGGTATATTATGGCAATAGAGAATACAGCGGACACTTAGAGAGTCTCTTTATTAGCAAACATTGCACAATTTGTTTCTTTTAAGAGCTTGAATCCTGAAAGGTGTTGAGCCCCCTCAACTCCCCTGGACTTGAATCAGAATTGGGGGTGCTCCTTACCTCACAAGATTAAGCCCCAAGAGCCTCATCCAAAGCCAACGGAAAGATTCCTATTGACGTCAGTGGTTTAGGATCAGGTCCTAAATGAGCAATAATGCTTTTGGCAGATTTAGAATCATAGAATCAGGGTTGGAAGGGATCTCAGGAGGTCATCTAGTCCACCCCCCTGCTCAAAGCAGGACCCATCCCCAGACAGATTTTTACCCCAGTTCCCTAAATGGCCCCCCTCAAGGATTGAACTCACAACCCTGGGTTTAGCAGGCCAATGCTCAAACCACAGAGCTAGATTTGCCTCACTTCCCCCCAGACGAACATCTCCTACTCACATTTGCATTCTATACCCTCAGAGGACAGAGGTGCATCTTTTCAGCACCTTATCAGCCAAGAACTTGGAATGCTGCAGCTTTCATTTTGCTTTGTGCTGTTCAAAATGGTCTGTGCTCGCAAGTCACACGTTGTCTTTGCCACTGTGATGCCTCTTCTCTCTCCTTTGTGTAAACCACCAAGTTTGGCACCTTTTTGGAGCAAATTTCTTAAAGAAGTACCTTCTAGCCACTCTTTAAAAACTTGACAAATCAGCAAGGACTATGACTAGCCGATGTGACATTGAGCATGTCTTGTCCTTATCTGCTACAAAGTTGTAGTTGGCATTCTGTCAGCTGACTCTGCTCTTCATACTTGTGTTTTATTATAAACTTATTGTTGTGCCAGATAAGGCTAATTGATCCAGCCATTCCTCTTGATTATCCTTTCAAAACAGGCAGTGGCACAGCATGCAACAGCAGGGTGACTACAAACTGATGTAGCTGTGAAAGCAGCCACTTATTGCTACTGTAATTATTAACATTGCGGCAAAAAGCCAATGCCTCTCCTTCTCTTCCAGGAGAGGAGGAGAGCCAAAAAACCGATAGGGTGGGAATGTAAGGATGAGAGGAGGGAGTGTTGGCTCCACAGCATGCTACGCTGTTCTCTGTGACCCCATCAGACCCAAATGCTATGGAGGCAGGGGATTCGGGGTGCAGGAGGGGATTGGGGTGCGGGCTTTACCCCGGCTTACCTCGAGCAGCCCCGGGGTGGCAACGGCGCACAGCGAGGCTAAGGCAGGCTCCCTGCCTGCCCTGGCCCCGCGCCACTTCCGGAAGTGGCCAGCATGTCCGGCAGTGGCTCCTGGGGGTGGGGTGGGGTAGACGACTCCACCGCATGCTGCCCTCGCCTGCGGGTACCACCCCCGAAGCTCCCATTGGCCGCAGTTCCCCGTTCCCTGATGGGCCAGATACAGCATGCGGCTCGTAGTTTGTCCTCCCCAATGTATGGAGTCCCTCTTTCCCTGTCCACCCATCATGATGGGAAATCCTGACTGGAGGTGTGAGAATCCCCTTGGGGCATGCCTCCTCCAGGAGCTGTGTTTATGTGGGGGCTGGGCCTAGGGAGGAGCCAGCGTGAAGACACACGGACTCCTCATGGATGTTGCAAAGGTATTGGGTGATCTTCAGGTGTCTAGGTCTGAACTCCTTTCCCATTCTATAGGGGCAACCAAAGAACTCTTGGACCTTGTCTACACTACAGGTTACTTCAGAATAATTTGTCACTCAGGGGTGTGAATAATCCACCTCCCCTGAGCAATATAAGATATGCTGATCAAAGTGCCGGTGTAGACAGCGCTATGTCAGCAGGAGAGCTTCTCCCGCCAACATAGCTACCGCCTCTCGCCGAGGGGAGAACTCTCTCCCATCGGCTTAGAGCGTCTCTACCACAAGCACTACAGCGGCACAGCTGCAAGTGCTGTAGTGAAGATGTAGCTTTAGAAAGAAACACTGTGAGTTAGAGGCAGGGGACGTTCAGTCCCCAAGACAGGAATAACTCATGCAGGGAACAATTTGACTAAGGAGCTATTTTATACAGGGAGGAGGAAAGAAGTGATGAAGATTCTTTCTTATTATTGCATACAATCCAGGTTACATTCTTTGCAGCTTTACATCCCTTTCCTGTGTCAAATTTTTCAAGAATCACTTTTAAAAATTAAACATTGCAGAAAGCAATCAGAAAAGGGCAAGATTCCTTCATGAGCACCTACCCTGTGCTTTAATGCTGTCCATTGTAAAGTTAAGTCTATCACTTCCTTTCCATGGTTCCTGTGCTTCACCTTTCAGATATGCATAACATTATGGAAAGCAGCTTTCTTTGGTGTGATTACACGCCATGTGAGAATGTAGGATGCAAACAATATATTAGAGAGACAAGATGGGTGAGGTAATATTCTTTATTGGACCAACTTCTGTTGGTGGAAGAGACACACTTTTTTCAGACCTGAAGAAGAGCTCTGTGAAGCTTGAAAGCTTGTCTTTTGCACCAACATAAGTTGGTCAGATAAAAAATATTACCTCACCCACCTTGTCTCTCATATCCTGGGACCCACACGGCTACAAGAACCCTGCAAACAATATACAGTAAAAGCTTTGTTATCCGGCTTGTTGGGGAAATGGGGGGTGCCGGTTAATCAAATATTCCAGTTGACTAAGAGTTACACTTACCAATGGAATACCAATTTTCAAAGAATTAGAATACAATAAAACAAATAAAGTATAAAATAATATACACGTACTCACCAATCCATTAGTAGTACTGCACTGCAGAGTGGTTAGTTTCTTGAGGCACTTAGGTATATACAGGTAAAGTTTTCTATACAGTAGGTTATCTTATGACACTACATATCACTATGGCCAGTGTATGGCGTACACCCAGATCACTAAAAATACACTTAACACTAAAACTTTGATGATTCAGAAGGCAGTGCAAGATCCTGCTCAGACTTCTGCAGACTCAACTCAAACACCAATAGAAATGGGTTCTTCTAGGACAGGGGTCGGCAACCTTTCAGAAGTGGTGTGCCGAGTCTTCATTTATTCACTCTAATCTAAGGTTTCGCGTGCCAGTAATACATTTTAATGTTTTTAGAAGGTCTCTTTCTATAAGTCTATAATATATAAATAAACTATTGTTGTATGTAAAGTAAATAAGGTTTTTAAAATGTTTAAGAAGCTTCATTTAAAATTAAATTAAAATGCAGAGCCCCCCGGACCAGTGGCCAGGACCTGGGCAGTGAAAGTGCCACTGAAAATCAGCTCACGTGCCATAGGTTGCCTACCCCTGTTCTAGGAATTCACGAGGCACTTGCAGTAACCAGAAAAAGGAACAATCAACATGAGTAAAAATGGAAACCAGACCCCAGAATCCCTAAGCATATAAAAGTGTGACTCATGCACAACTTTGTTCTCATGTTTTCTAAGAAATAAATGAAAAAGATTAGGCATGTCACAGTACACGATGAGGGTTTAATAAACTCTTCTTCATTCCTATCCCCCATTTACTTGCATCTTTTGTTTGATTAAAATAGTCTTTCAAATGCTTATCATATAGTTATATATCTTAGAGGAAGTAAAGCAGGGCCTACAGAGCAAATCTTTAACCTGTGAAACACCCACTGTGATCAGTGGTAGTCTTGACATTGACTTCAGTGAGTTTTGGATTAGGTCCTTAATCTGCACATCTGCACTAAGGGCACTGGCATAGCCTACATAGCCAGATGTTCTAGAATTTGAATCAGTTCAATTCAATGAGATTTTATTGGTATGACAAGCTACGTAAATGTTGCCAAATGTAAAACCAAGATAGACCCCCGTCAAGTATCTGTCAGAGGTAGGTATCTTCCCCCAGGATTGGGTTATACGTCCGTGTTTGGGATTTGATCCCATGTCCATTTGTCAGCAGTGTCTATTCCTGATCCGGTGTCATGAGCAATAAAAACAGAAGCTCTGATTTTGCTCCCATACTGCCTCTATGCCAGTGTAACTCCACTTACTTCAACTGAGCCACTCTGGGTTTACACTGGTGCAAACTGAGGTCAAAATCAGAGCCACGGTATTTGGGTGTTTCTGTTTCCTGCCTTGTTTTTAGTGAATGTAGCGCTGGTGCTAGCAGGGGGATGAAGGGAAATGAGTCATGTTCTAAAATCTGTATCTGGGACACATTTCCCTGCCTTGTCCAACTACCCCCAAACTTAGGGTGGAGAGTGTGTATGTATGTTATCTATCCATCTAATACAGGGGTTCTCAAACTCTGGGTCGGGAACCTTAAGGCTGGTGTTAGACTTGCTGGGGCCCAGGGCCAAAGCCCAAGCCCCAATGCCCAGGGCTAAGGTTACATGCCCCCCGCCCAGGGCAGAAGCCCTTGGGCTTCAGCTTTGCCCCCCCCCCCCCGCCCGGGGCAGTAATTTTTGTGTAGTAATTTTTGTTGTCAGAAGGGGGTCACTGTACAATTAAGTTTGAGAACCGCTGATCTAATATATTTCTAAGGTGCCTATCACTGTCTATGACTTGTATAAAAAAAACTTAATAGTTGTTCCTTTTCCCCTGATCTGCCTACCCATCTGTCTGTCCTTAGCCTTTGAGCTCCTTGGGGAAGAACCATCCTTTCTTGAATATCTAGAAGGCTCCTACCACATCACGGGTGCTAGCACACTGATTTGTTTATTATGGTTATGGTATCTAAGCCGTGATATAGGTCTGAATTTCAGGGCTGACCTTATGTTATATTTATATTTTTATATATATATATATATATGATGGAGCTGAACCAAATCTATAGATACAAACATTGGAGAGCTCAAAATCTGGTTTGGCATTTTACAGTTTAGTCCCATCTTCACTAAGCTCCCAGGGAAGGGATCATGTGTTCCTACATGGTGTATTTGTACAGCACCATTATTATTTATTTGTATTTCAGTAATGCCTAGTGCCCCGAATCAGGGCCCTGGTGTGTTAAACCCTGCACAAACATGTGATCAGAGAATAGCCCCTGCCCTGAAAAGCTTTCAGTCTAAATAAATAAGACAGATACAGTATTACCAGATGTTCAAAAATAGTGAGTCAGGACCTCAAATGTCATGAAATTACTTTAAAAACCGTGAGATTTTATAACACATTGGGGTGCTCTTTTTTTATTGAGCCTTTAGGATACACATGAGCAATGTTTTCAGGCTTTTTTCCATAAGCATGAAGGCTAGAAACTTACTTTAAAAAAAAAAAAAAGAAAGAAAGCTGAGATTATCATGTAATCCCCTGGCTCCAAGAGCTGGGTCTTTAAGGAAAAGACCAAGTATCAGGAGAGCTGGAAACACTGCAGCAGGGACGGGAAACAGAAGTGAAGCGACTTGACCATAGTCAGTCAGTGGTAGAGCTGGGAATCTAACCCAGATCTCCTGATATATAGCCTAGTGTCTAATCCACTAGACCAGGGGTTTTCAACCTTTTTTTCATTTGTGGACCCCTAAAAAATGTTGAATATAAGTGCAGACCCCTTTGTAAATCTTAGACATAGTCTGCGGTCCCCCAGGTTGAAAACCACAGCCCTAGACCAAGCTGGGGGCTTTGGGTGATGTCACAATACAAATAATCATTTAATGGTTATGATAATATATGATGGAGTACACACTCTGTGTACTTTACCATCCCGTAAGAGCACATTTGCATTTCATTGCATACTGCAGATCCCCATTCCACGTTTTACTCTGTACTTACAAAAAACAGGTTCAATAAATAGTCCGTTCTTTTCTTATTTGCACAATGCAGTCCCCCTCCCCCATAGGCCCAGGGCAGGAAAGGGTTAATGAGATGGCTAGCAGACTCCACCCCTGCAACATCAGCCATAAATGTCAAGCTGAGAGGATAGATCCTTCAGCTGGAGGAAATAAGCAGGAGGAGAACAGGAAATTAAAGGGAGGAAGCAGAGTTTGGAGAGGGGTTAACTTGCTGGTGCTAAGATTTGTCTTCCATGCTCATAGGGGCCAGAGAGCCACAGTCTGTCTCAGTGAGGTAGTCTGGGCACAAGCTACATGGGGGCTTTTTCTTCAACCACAGACTTCTATGGGTCATCTCGATTATCACTTCAAAAGTTTTTTTTTCTCCTGCTGATAATAGCTCATCTCAATTGATTGGCCTCTTACAGTTGGTATGGCTACTTCCACCTTTTCACGTTCTCTGTATGTATAAATACCTTCTTTCTGTGTGTTCCATTCTATGCATCCGATGAAGTGGGCTGTAGCCCACGAAAGCTTATGCTCAAATAAATTTGTTAGTCTCTAAGGTGCCACAAGTACTCCTGTTCTTTTCACAGACTTAATGACTCTGATGGGAGTGGGTGAGTTGTCCTGGTCTCCCTGGGGAAAGTGGGACTCTAGAGATTAAGGCCCCGTCCAGACTACCCGCCCGGATCGGCGGGTAGACATCGATCTAGCGGGGATCGATGTATCGCGTCTCGTCTGGACGCGATACATCGATCCCCGAACGTGCTACTTCGAACTCCGTAACTCCTGCAGGGCGAGCGGAGTTCGCGGAGGCGACGGGGGAGCCGCGGACGTCGATCCCGCGCTGCTAGGACGCGAGGTAAGAGCGGGAAATTCGAAATAAGATACTTCGCCTTCAGCTACGCTATTCTCGTAGCTGAAGTCGCGTATCTTATTTCGATCCCTGCCCCTAGTGTGGACCAGCCCTAAGTGAGTTTGCCACCATCTCCCCTCCACAGACCTAATTCTAGCCTGTACCCAATTTGAGCAATGGTATCCTGCTGACTGTCTCTTGTTTACCTCTTAAGTAAGGAGGGAGTTGTGTTTTTCCAGCACCACCCAGCTATATAGCCCTTGATACCTCTGCTATGGCCAGCTGATGTTTTAACATAACTGCACATCCATGAGAAATGGAAGATTAAATCAGTGCACTGTGGTGAGATTAACGAGCAGAGCTTCCCTTCCCAGAGACAAGTTTAAATCATAGTTTAGATCAGGGGGTCTGAAACTTCATTGCACCGTGACCTTTTATTTGGATAATAAAAATTACTATGCGACCCCAGGAGGGGGGACTGAAGCCTGAGCCAGCCCAAACCCCCAGTCGGAGGGTGGGGGAGAGGCAAAGCCGAAGCCCAAAGGTGTCAGTCCCAGGCAGGGTGCCTGTAACCTGGGTCCCTATGCCCAGGAATGAAGCCCTCAGGCTTTGGCCTCGGGCACCAGCAAGTGTAAGCTAGCCCTGGCAACCCCATTAAAATGGGGTCGTGACCCACTTTGGGGTCCAAACCAACAGTTTGAGAACCGCTGCTTTAGATTTAAAAAAAAGAACATGCTCTTGGAGATCCCTCTTAGCCCTAAAGGAGGTTTGGTGGAAATCTGCACAACTGGCAGGCCCCTCAGTAAACTCTGAGCTGCAGCAGTGGAATAACAAAGGATTGACTTACTGGCTGAGCAGTGTGAGCAAATTTACATAGCAGCTGGCACTGTTAGTCCTTCATGTTAAAGGGCATAAAAACTAGCCATGATTATAGAGGGGGAAAATCTGTGCCCAGGACCTTTCTGGTTAATGTTATGTATCACACTATCACTGCCTCAGTGTAGTTCAAAACTATAATTATGCGGTTGCAGTAACATTGTAAATAGACTCTAGTATTGCATATACGAATAAGGAAAACTTTAAATCATAGAATATCAGGGTTGGAAGGAACCTCAGGAGGTCATCTAGTCCAACCCCCTACTCAAAGCAGGACCAATCCCCAACTAAATCATCCCAGCCAGGGCTTTGTCAAGCCTGACCTTAAAAACCTCTGCAGAAGGAGATTCCACCACCTCCCTAGGTAACCCATTCCAGTGCTTCACCACCCTCATAGTGAAAAAGTTTTTCCTAATATCCAACCTAGACCTCCCCCACTGCAATTTGAGACCATTAATCCTTGTTCTGTCATCTGGGACCACTGAGAACAGTCTAGATCCATCCTCTTTGGAACCCCCTTTCAGGTAGTTGAAAGCAACTATCAAATCCCCCCTCATTCTTCTCTTCTGCAGACTAAATAAGCCCAGTTCCCTCAGCGTCTCCTCATAAGTCATGTGCTCCAGCTCCCTAATAATTTTTGTTGCCCTCTGCTGGACTCTTTCCAATTTTTCCACATCCTTCTTGTAGTGTGGGGCCCAAAACTGGACACAGTACGCTAGGTCCTTTTCTGCAGAGCTGCTGCCTAGCCACTAACAGTCCCTAGTCTGTAGCAGTGCATGGGATTCTTCCGTCCTAAGTGCAGGACTCTGCACTTGTCCTTGTTGAACCTCATCAGATTTCTTTTGGCTCAATCCTCTAATTTGTCTAGGTCCCTCTGTATCCTATCCCTAACCCTCCAGCGTATCTACCACTCCTCCCAGTTTAGTGTCATCTGCAAACTTGCTGAGGGTGCAGTCCACGCCATCCTCCAGATCATGAATGAAGATATTGAACAAAACTGGCCCCAGGACCGACCCTTGGGGCACTCTGCTTGATACCGGCTGCCAACTAGACATGAGCCATTGATCACTACCCATTGAGCCCGATGATCTAGCCAGCTTTCTATCCACCTTATAGTCCATCCAGCCCATACTTCTTTAACTTGCTGGCAAGAATACTGTGGGAGACCATATCAAAAGCTTTGCTAAAGTCAAGGAATAACACGTCCATTGCTTTCCCCTCATCCACAGAGCCAGTTATCTCATCATAGAAGGCAATTAGGTTAGTCAGGCATGACTATATTCTCCTCCTTCTCTCCTGCCAGTTCCCTCCCAATCACACACACACTCACACTCACTCTCTCTCTCTCCAAAACCAAGTTAGGGTTAAATTTTCACATAGTTTCGTTAAGGTTGCAGCTGCACAACAGCATCATCTCTTCCCGTACCTCTTGAATATTAACCTTTTTAAATCTCCAAATTTGCATGTAAACCAGGAAGTGCCAACTTAGCTTACACACTTGCTTCCCTTAAAAGAAAGTTAATTTAGCAAGTAGCCCCCTTGCCCCGAACTTGAGAACCAGGACATGCAGAGTGAAGGTGACACTTTCCACACAATATATTTGGATAACCTTAACTCTGCCACTGTAGGGATGACAGTAACAGACTTGGTAAGTTTGTATCAGTGGGTTTGTTCCTCCAGAATGTTGAGCCCCAGCAGTAAGTGACTGTTTCTACCACCTGGCAGTTATGCTTTGTGGGATATTTTTCTTCAGTGTGATGTAGCTAATTATATAGAAATGGTGACTAAGGATTGAAAGCACTGTCCCATTTCTCATTTAGTATTAGACAGCCATAGGACTCATTCTCAGCTTCTTACAATCCCCTTTCCTGTTCTTAATTGGATGATTTCCTTATGGAAGCTCCAGGAAAGGCCTTGTCTAAACATAGAAGTTATACTGCTTAATGTGAACAGTTCGTCTAGTATGTGTGCGCTTATACAGGTATAGCTTATTCCCATAGAGGAAGGAGATTGATATCCAATATAAGCATGCTTATTTTGGTATAACTGATAGTGTTTTTTTTAAAATATCACACTACTGGCATAGTTATAGTGGTACAAAACTTGTGTGTAGACCAAGCCCATGAACTCCCAAGCTCTGTTAGTCTTTCATTGTACAGAATGCAAGTAATAAAGTCAGCTCAGTGCATCCATTTAGGTCCCTACGGGAACAGTAATAAGTATCTGGTGGGCCTTATGAAGGGACTTTTTGGATTATGTGAAATCAGAGTCCTGTCTGTTTGTGCTGGACACTGATATAATGGTAGTGTCTATTATGGAAGCATAAAGTATTGACACTCAAGTTTCTCATGGCATCCCAAAGAGGACAGAGTTATGGTTGTCTGGAAGTAATGGAGATGTTACCTTAACATTGCATTTTTTGGCTTTGTCAAGTTTCTGGAGTTAAACTGTAACATTCTTCTAAGGGATATTGTACATCAGACTCAGGGGCCCCTGGTCTGATGAAGTAGACCAGGGGTCTCAAACACGCGGCCCGTATGCGGCCCGCAGGGTTATTGCATGCGGCCCGCGAGCTCCTCACGGTCCCCCCGCCCTCCCCCAACGTTTACCTAGAGCGGCTGCCTGCCCGCCCTGCCCTGCCCCCGTGCCGGGAATCGGCTGGAACCTGGGGAAGGAGGGGTGCAGGGGTTTGTGTGGCTGTTGCTTCAGGCACCGCCCCCAGCAGCTCCCATTGGCCATAGTTCCCCATTCCCGGCCAATGGGAACTGCTGGGGGCGGTGCCTGAAGCAACAGCCACACACACTCCTGCGCCCCTCCTTCCCCAGGTTCCAGCCGCTTCCTGGCACGGCGCGGCGGCAGGGCAGGCAGGGAGCCGGCGCAGCGGCAGGGCAGGCAGGGAGCCTGCCCTGTCCCCGGTGCGGGTCGGGCCGGAGCCCGCCCCCCGCACTCCTCCTGCACCCCGACCCCCTGCCCTGAGCCCCCTGCCGCACCCCGACCCCCTGCCCTGAACCCCCACCACACCCCGCACCCTGACACCCTGCCCTGAGCCCCCTGCTGCACCCCTCCTGCACCCCAACCCCCTGCCCTGAACCCCCGCCACATGCCACACCCCCCACCCCCCCCCTGAGCCCCCTGCTGCACCCTGCACCCCAACCCCCTGCCCCGACCCCCCGCCACCTGCCACACCTCCCCCCCCTCCCCTGAGCCCCCTGCTGCCCCCTGACCCCCTCCTGCACCCCTCACCCTACCTCCCTGCCCTGAGCCCCCGCCACACCCCACACCCCTCCTGCACCCCCTGGGGGCAGGGAGGGGGAAGAGTTGGGGTGGGGATTTCGGGGAAGGGGTGGGAAGAGGCGGGGCAGGGGCGGGGGGGGCCTCATGGAAGGGGTGGAGTGGGGGTGGGGCCGAGGGCGGCTGGGGGGAGGTGTCAGTAAATGCGGCCCTCGGCCCAATGTACTAGTCCTCATGTGGCCCTCGTGGTCATTTGAGTTTGAGACCCCTGAAGTAGACCAATGGTTTTCAACCTGTGGTCCAAGGGGTCTTCAGACTATGTTTAAGGGGTCTGTGACAGGTTGTCATTACCATAGAACAGTGATTCTTCTTCAAGTGATGGTCCCTATATGGATTCCAAGCATGGCTGCGCATGCGTGCCATGCTCTGGAGTCGGAACGATTCATAGCAGTGTTGGTTGACGTGCACGTATGTCGTTCATCATCCTCGTGTCTGCAGCCAAGGCTATAAGAGCCATGCGGGATGACGCCGCTCCAGTTCCCTCTTACTGTCGCATGGCCTGAGTCAGAACCCCTGTTCCCCCACACTCTTAGCCTAGCTAAGAGAGTGCTTTGTCCGTTCTTCTTCCTTGTAAATAGTTCTCAATAGTGTTTTTCTTGTTTTTTGTAGTGTTGAGTAGTTAGTTGGGTTTGCTCTCTATCAGAGTTCATCCCCTGTAGGAGAGGTCTCCTATCCCAGGGATTATGCCCCATCAAGTCGGCTTCAAAAACTGTGCATTGTGCCCAGACTCCTTCTCTGCGAGCGGTGAGCACCTGTGGTTTCTGTACTGCCTCACATGGTCGCTAGCTGCACCATCTGCCGTTCGTTCCTGTCCCGCACATGGGAAGCTAGGGAACTTCGTCTCCACAAGTTCCTCATGCACCCACTGTGCAATTGGATCCATGACTGGCGTAACTACCAGAGTGGAGTCCATCGCTGCCAGGGAGCACCCCTCCATCTACGTCCCAGGCGCTGGATCCGTCAGTACCGCCGAGGTCCGACAAGCCCCGCTGTAGCGAGGCGGTCTGGTTCCCCGCCGCACCGGAGAAGGACGAGCCCCTCCGGACACCAAAGTGGGCAGAGCCAGCAAGTCCTGCGCCCGTCCCCCAGAGGTCAAGGCGCAGGACAGAAAGTATAAAAGCCCAACCCCAGAGCTCGCTGGAGAGGCCAGACGCCTCTGGGCTAGCTCCCAGTTGGGAGACCCCGGCGACCTACGGCGGACCCGAGGACTGGCCTAACCTGCCAACACCTAATGGTGACTAGTGCCCAGAGGAGCTGCCCAGCCTGCCCCTCGCCAGTTACCCAGAGGACCCCATGGTGCTTGACCCCCCGTAGGACACCATCTGGACCCAGGTACCTCCCGAGGGGGGAGTTTGGAAGTAGCCCAGGGGCAGCTGACCCTAGTCTGGCGGCAGCACTGCCAGAGCCTATGTCAGTGTGTTGCGGCCGGGATCCCCACTGACTCAGCAGCAGGTCTTCTGCCGCTGTTAGGGCCCCGGGCTGGGACGCAGTGGAGTGGGCAGGCCTGCATCCCCCCTGCCACCCAACTTGAGGGTGGCTGTCTCCCCCTCCCCCCCCCCTTTGGAGCCGAGAGCCTGGGCTTGTTGTTTACCTGCCTTTGCTCAGCCGCTGCCTGAGGGCCTGAGCCATTGACTCTCTGCTGCCCAGCCCTGACCCAGGGCCGGGGCTTGCTAATTGCATGAACTGTTGCTCAGCTCCTGCCTGAGGACCCAAGCCCTTGCCTCACTATTGCCTGCCAACCACGGGCCGGGTGCAAATGATTCTCTGTGTTTGCGTCTATTGCTGCTGCGGCGAGAGACTCCTGTGGTTAGGCTAATTCCCTGTTAGCAACTGGAAGGAAGTAGCAAGGAGGTATGGTTTCCCGCCACCTGGAGAGGGACGAGCCCAGGCCAAACCTTCTACACCTCCCAAGAACATAAGAAACATGGTCATGGACACAAGGGTAGGTCCCATCCAGGACCTGTGCCCCTACCACCAAACAGGCAGAGAGGCAATACTTTGTCCCTTTAAAGGGAGCAGACTTCCTCTTCACCCACCCGCTCCCTAATTCGCTGGTGGTCCACACACACCTAGATCTCCTCACACAAGTGCAGGGCTGCCTCCGGCACCCCAACCTCAGCCTCCTCCACCTCATGGCTTGGTATTTGGATGGAGCGTGCACGTAGACAGGGTGTGCTCCACCCCAATGTGCAATGTCCTCACGCACAGCAGGAGGTCATCCACCAGGACTTGCTGTCAGGCGAAATGGAAACAATTCACTGCCTGGCCTCACTGCCACCATTACCCACTCACTCCATATCCATTCCTATCCTACTAGACTACCTTCTCCAACTCAAAATGTCAGGCCTTCCCCACAACTCCATCCAGGTCCACTTGACGGTGCTCATGCCTTCCTCCCCCCAATGGACAGTACCTCTGTTGTGTCACACCCGACCACTGTTTGCTTCCTCACAGGTCTGCTCAACACCTTTCCTTCAGTGCTCATACCTACCCCTTAATATTGCTCTTTTTGCCCCCACCAGGCCACTCTTTGAACCCCTCACCATGTGCTCTCCCATCTCTCAGTGAACATGATCTTCTTGGTGGCCATCACATCGGCATGACGAATTAGCAAACTGGCAGCCATGAGGGCTGACCCCTCCACACCATCTTCGACGAGGTCTCCTTACACCAGGCCCTTTCCTCGCAGCACATCTCCAAATGGATGTCCCATTGTATTCACGAATGCTACACTCTCTCTAATGTTCCTCCACCTCCTAGAGTCACTGCTCACTCCACGCGGATGCAGATGGAGGACATTTGCCAGGCGGCCACGTGGAGCTCCGTCCACTCCTTCACTTCTCAGTACGCCATTGCCCCAGCTGCGGATGTGGCCATAGGCCGTGCCGTACTACAGACTGTGACTTCTTGCGAGTCTTCACACTCCACACCGATCACTGCTTCCTACTCACCCACGTTTGGAATCCATATAGGGACCATCACTTGAAGAAGAGGCGGTTACTTACCTTTAACTGGAGTTCTTCAAGATGTGTGATCCCTATTTGGATTCCAATACCTCCCTCCATCCCCTTTGCTGAGGACCACGCTGCTTAGCGGTAAAGAGGGATACTGGAGGGTGTCGCCCTGCACGGCCTCTTATAGCCTCGGCTGCAGACACGAGGACAACACCCATGCGTGTCAACGGACACTGCTATGAATCATTCCGGCGCATGGCATGCATGCCCACGTTTGGAATCCAAATAGGAACCACACATCTCAGAGAACCTCCATTTACAGGTAAGTAACCTCTTTTCAGCCTGTGGTCCATGGATCCCGGGGCGGGGGGTGTCTGCAAACTGTGTCTAGGATTTCCAAAGGGGTCCGCATAGGGTGACCAGAAAGCAAGTGTGAAAAATTGGGACGGGGTGGGGGGTAATAGGAGCCTATATAAGAAAAAGACCCAAACATTGGGACTGTCCCTATCAAATCGGGACATCTGGTCCCCCTAGGTCCGCACCTCCATTTGAAATTTTGTAGAGGTGGGCAACTGAAAAAAGGTTGAAAACCACTGAACTAGACCACTCAGCCCACATTTTCACTTTGAGCAACCAACCCACAGCCTTAATCCTGCCCCTAAATATGACCTTGCCTGCACATGCAGACTTCAGTACTAACGTCTTCCTAAAACTGCCAAATGACTGACAATCACCGCGACAGAGCATTCATTCACACAACTCTCCTTCAACATGGCAGAGAAACCTATTGTCGACTACTTGCAATCTGACCTCCCCCAGCTTCACTTACAGGCAATACCAAACCCTCCACTGAGCTATGTCCAAGGTCACTTATGAAAGCCATGCCAGCTCCCTAGTACAGTAAGTACCCACAGTGGGTGAGTTAAGGCTGAAGGGAGGTAGGCAGAAGAATTGATGAGTGGAGCGTCCCTAGGGAGGTTGGATGGTTTGACTGCTGCCTACTTTGCTCTTTACTCTCTGTGTGGGTGGGATCTGTAGTCAAGGCAGCAACCCTAATCTAAAGCCAATCCTCATCGTGCGAATGTCTGTTCTTACGAGGGATGGCGTAACACACGGAAATGCTTTCTTGTATATTTGCATAATAATCTGAGCAATGGGCAGTGAAGGGTGAGATCGCTCTGGGAGCGCTGCATTAACTCTACAGTTACCGTGGTCACAAGATGCCGACTAGGGGCTTTAGCAGTTTCCCCGTATCCATGCACTGCAAACGGCCCAGCCCTACAGCTGGATCCAGAGCCAGACTGTACAGACCAAGTATTAAAGACCCTGGTTTGGGGCGTACTAGGGCATGAGGCGCCCCCAGGCAGAGCTACCACCCCCACGGCCAGTGACAGCTGGACCCGACCCCTCCCAGCGCCTGGGGCGGGGCAGGGAACCTGTCGGGCAGCCGCTGCTTCCGTCTCCTTTATCCCGCGGGCCGTGATCCTCTTATAGGCGGCGGGGCTGCGTGACGCACGGGCCGGGGCGCCCAATGGCAGCGGCGCGGGCCCCGCGACAGGAGCCGGACGCGCTATAAAGAGAGGGACAGTGCCGGGAAGTGCCAGCGGAGAGTCCTGGACGCGGAGCCCCGCAGGTGACCCCGGCCCCGCTCGGAGCCCCAGGACGCGGGGACCCCCGCTGAGCGCACGGGCTCCGAGTCCTCTCCCCGGGCCGGGCGCACGGAGACCCGGCACTCCTGGGCGCAGACGCTCCCCTGTCCTGTCCCGGGCTGCGGGGCACCCGGTGCGCACGGACTGCGCCAGCCCCCGGCACTGTACGGGCCCCCTCCCCTCCCCGGGGATAGCCTGGTTCTCTCCTTCCCAGCCCGACCGCCCCGGTCCCGGGCGCACGGACCGAGCCCTTGGGCAGATGGAGAAGGGGAAGCTGGGGGCGCTGCTGGAGCAGCCGCCGCGGACGGGGAGCTGCAATGGGTACGCGCTGGAGGAGGAGAAGCAGCAGCAGCCGCCTCCGCCCGCGCCGAGCCGGCCCCTGGAGAAGCCCCGCTACTCGCAGGGCACCAGCTCGCAGTGCCTGGACAGCTGGAAGGAGGAGAGGACCCGCAGCGAGGAGGATAACGAGATGAACCTGCCCAGCCTGGCCGCCGCCTACACCACCATCCTGCGCTCGCTGGGCGAGGACCCCGAGCGGCAGGGGCTGCTCAGGACCCCTTGGAGGGCAGCCACCGCCATGCAGTTCTTCACCAAGGGCTACCAGGAGACCATCTCAGGTATGGGAGGTGTGAGGGGTGCAGGGGTGCCCCTGTCATCACTGTGGGTGATGGGTGCAGGTATCCCCCCCAAACCAGGACCCTATGGGTGCAGGATGTCTCCACTACCAGGAGACCTGCTGAGATATTTAAGTTGGAGGGTGCAGGGGTCTACTCCAACAGCAGGAGGGCTAGAGAGGGATTAGCGGATACAGGGCTATTCCTGGGGGCTAGGGCAAAATAGTGCCCCTGAGAAAGGCAGCAAGAGTAAAACTTGTGTTCAATCCAGAAAACACCTAAAGCAACCCAGCGACTAGAGTAACACAGTCAGGACTTCTGACCCAGTCCAGAGGTGGGGAAATACAGGAAAGTTGCCTTCAGTGTCTCATCCATGATGTAATCAAATGGGATGGGTTTTTTCCCCCCCCCAGCCACCCAACTCCAAGGTTTACTTTTGATTAAAGTTGAGTGAAAGATCAGCTCCTTGCAGTAGTGGAGCAGACCTGTGCTCAATAAATCACTGAGGGAAAATTCACTCTTGAAACACATCACTGCAGTAGCCTTCAAACAAAAACTCTACTTCCTGCTGACTTAAACAGCTGAAAGCTTAACTAGAGAGAGTGGGGAAACTCCCAGGGGAAAAAAGTGTGTCATTGATCCTCTGATTTCCTGCATGTTCCTGGTCTGTAGGATGCTTTTAAAAATGTCTACTTCCTCTTATCAGGTGTGCCTCAATTAGGGGGGGAAAATGTCATAAGGATCTCATGATGCCAGGAGACTTCAGGGAAGGCAGTGCCTACCCTGATTTGACTGAAGTAGAGTATATTTACCAGGGTTGCAAGCATGCACTGAACACATCTGACATTTTTTTGTCTACTTACTCCCAGATATTGCCAGTTTCCACTGCATCATGCAGTGTGGGGTTTTTTTGCTTTTTGAAAGCTTGTGCACTTTTTTTAACCCTGTTGGCTCAGTTGTCTGAGCCTTGTGTAGATTTTTAGGCTTGCCCATCGGCTTTGAGGTGATAAGCAAGCCAGAGTAAGCAAATTTAATAGAAGCCTCCATGATCTTGTTTTCCTTAAACAGTTTATAAACTGAAATCTCTGATGTAACTTAACTATTGTCTCTTGACTGCTCCACCATAATATTGTCAGTTTAGCGTCACTTTACATTGACTTATCCAGGGTGTAGGTGAGAAACAGCGCTTTGTCAGTGTTTCTCCTTTTTTAGTCCCTAACCTTGTAAACTATTTGCAGCTAAATTTTCCAGATGTCAACTTTAAATTCAAATAGTGCTGACTGGGCTAAGCAAGAAGAATATTCTCTCTCTCTTACACTCTTACACACTTTCTGGTTAGAGACAGACTTTTACAACGCCTGTACAGTGTCTAGACCAATAGGGCCCTAACCTGAATGGGGACTCTACATGCTACTTTAACACAAATAATAGTACAAGGGTTTGAAAATCTCACTGCTGCTCACCAGTCTCAAGTGAGTACATGGTAGATTAGCAATTTCTGTAGGATTCAAGTGTCAACTTTTGCAAAGGACCAAATATAAGCAAATGCAATTGTCTTCTACAGTCTACAGCTCCACTGTCTACTTTTGTTCATAGCATTGTCAAGCAGCAGCATCCTGAAACTAACAAGATCATGGTCAGTTTCATGGCTGCTATCCAGACCCTTATGTTGTCAGTGACATAGTCAGGAGCTGTGCCCATGGCATACTGTTGCTGAATGGAAAAGCTGAGCCGCAGCAGGTACTGGTATTCTTCGCAAGGGAGGAGAAGCTGAAAAAAGAGGCTGGAGGAGAAAGAGGAAAGTTTGCACCACTCTTCTTCTCTCATACCAACCCCATTGCTGCTTTGGTGGGGAGAAGGGACAAAAGCCATCTCCTCCCTTCCAGTAGCTAGAGGCACATGGAATCTTACAGTAATTGCACCCAGATCATTATGTGAAAATGGAGGCACCCCAAAGGGTTCAGTAACAGCACCTTGCCCACAACCGTGTGTGGCATATGGGACTGCACATCTCATTAGGCTATTGCCCTTGGACTTCACTAGTGGAACATTTCACCCTTGCCTTTCACTAATGCATTTAGTCCTTCAGCTTACAGGTATCTGCTACACTTTTCAAACCTGGCTTTATACCCACAGATTTATGTATCGTTCCCCCCACCCCTCCTTGATGAGGGGTCAAGAGTTAGCTGAGCAAATATATAGATTGTAACTATGCGTGTGTAACTTTCCTGACAGTCTTGCTTTATTTCTTATTTTGTAAGAACACTGCCTAGGCAGAAAACCTTGATATTTTATGAATAGAAAGCGTGGAAGTTCCACATCAATAATTAAAAAAAAAAAAAAAAGCGAGTAAAACTCTCGCAAATGAAAACTTATCTGCATGCTGGTGCTGAATGCTGGGTCCCTGAGAGAGTGTACAGATATGGGGACTTACCTGGCTGTAACTCAAAGGCAGCTCAAAAAGAGCTAGTTATTACAAGCAGCAAGGTACAGAAAGATAAACCTGGTGATGGGGGAGGGATAGCTCAGTGGTTTGCACATTGGCCTGCTAAAACCCAGGGTTGTGAGTTCAATCCTTGAGGTGACCAGTTGGGGATTTAGTTGGGGATTGGTCCTGCTTTGAGCAGGGGGTTGGACTAGATGACCTCCTGAGGTCCCTTACAACCCTGGTATTCTATGATTCTCTGTCTACAGCCCACTTCAGAGCTCCCAGTCAACTCCTAATTTTCCTCTTATCACCCTGCCTGCTGCCTGGTACATGGTTCTCATTTGTCTGGCTATAGGGCATCAGCCCAGGACCACCATATAAAGTCAACTGAGATGTCCCATGATAGCCAGCTGTCTCTTCTCTGTGCCAGTGTCTAAACCCCACTCCTGTGGGCAACATCCATGGGAACTGACCTGATTTCTAGCTCATTCAGTAGCACTTCATCCCCACTATGCCACCTGCTGCCCGGTGGATTCTGTTAGAACTCTGAGTGGGCTGTCCCCATCCCCCATCTCATTAGGGAGCATCCCATTAGGTCACAGAACTCCACTCCCTAGTGTGGTGTCATAGGGGGACTGGGGGAGGCTGCATTGCAGCAAGGTGTGTAAACTATTAGTTGCTTGCTGCTGACTCTTTTTTAAAAACCGAGGGGATCCCTTTGGGGATCAGTCATAGAGTGGGTGGCACGGAGCTTTGGAGGATGGCAGGGGAAAAAAAACTTCACGGAAGAGCCCGTTGGGGCAATTTTCTGGCAGCCCCTCACACAAGGAGTGTCCTCCACGCTCTGAAGATGTGTTCATGGACAGGAGGGCAGAACTGGGTCAAAATATCTTGCAGAAGCTTCTGCACAATAACCAGACTTTAGAAGTGATGTGGCTATTTGTGGCTTTATTTTTGGACTAACTATTTTTCAAAGGCAAAATGAGGCTGCAGTGTGAATATGGTGCTCATTTCCCCCCTCCTCCCATCATAAGGGGAAGCATCATCATTTTCCAGTCGCTCCTCTCCTCTTCTCCTCCCCCATCCCCACTCCCCCGAAGAACAACACCTCTCGTTCTCCAGTTGAAGGCAGACAGTCCTTCTCTCCCCCCACCCCTCATTGGTTAGGTTGGAGAGGAAACAGTTGTGGCTGGGGGTGAAACCTGTGGTTACCTAGCAAAATGTGAAGGTGCTGAGAGGACTTCGACTTCGGAGCTGACACTGATTTAACCTTCATAACATAGATCCTTAAATGCAGTTATAGTAAGAATTTTTTTTTTTAAATATATCTAAACACTTAGTAAGAGATCGTCCCTGCCCCTATTCTTGTACAGCTCCTAGCACAATGGGGCTTTGATCTTGTTGGGGCATCTAGTCCCAGCTGTAATACACAGAGTGCCGATACCATCTTGTCACACTTCTGTGGCCGTGGACAGCCAAATCCGAGGAAGGAATTCAAATAACTACAAATAGTCAAAGTGTATGCAATATGACAACAGAGTTTTAAAATCACAGATCTGAGTTTCTGTATTTCTAATTATACAATGGGATGTGTAATAGCTTTTATTTCTAAAGAAATAGTGTTTAGTTTGCTGTAAAGATCCTAGAGAAAATTCTGATGTTCAATAAACTTGGATATCAAACTTAGTGAAGACCATATAGAGATTGTAAGGTCAGGAGATGTACACAGTATAAAACACGTGCAAATGTATAAAATGTTCAGCTTAACTCTGTCTAGAAATGAAAATTGGGGGGTCACATTACTTTGTCTATTTGATTCCCTGAGAGCTATATATTGGTCTTGAATTCTGAGTTGGCTGAAAGAGGTGGGCAAAATCCAGAGTTTTCTGGCTAGCTATTGGCTATGCCTCTGAGTCTCCTTACCTGCCCTGCAGCCTCCTCCATCTCAGCTGGTGAAATCAGAAAGGAGAAAGCAGGAGAGCTGTGAATGCAAGGTCATACAACTTTGTGTATGACTGGCATTTTCCAAAGCTCATGTTTTAATGTATTTGGATTATACAGTGTCATCTACCATTAGTATTTTCAAAGGTTGGCCCACAAAGGAGAAAAAAGTACTGTGGTTTTGTCCTATTTTGTTTCTTTAGGGTGTGTAAGAAAGACCTGGAAGGCCTTAAGTATTTTTCTGCTTGGAAACTTATTCTCCTCCTTGAAAGAGCAGAAACATTTAATCTTCTTGTCTTTGTTGTAAGACTTCAGTGATTCGAGTGGATTGGGAGATTTTTAACCTTAACTGAAAAGCCTTTTAGCAAAGAGCTTTGTTTTGATTTTTTTTTTTTTTGGTTTTAGCAACTATTAAAAAAAAAATAAAAAAATCGGAACCATGTGGATAAAACTGTCATGCTGTCTGGAGTGGCTCATGACCTTGAGTGTGAACCTCAGGGCAAACTGTCCAAAAGCAGGGCAGAGACCCCAAACTGGTTGTGTGTTCTAGAATTAGATTTCACCAACCCAGTAACCAATGTGAACAACTGTCACAGTCTCACCATGGACTCATAGACAGTCCCCTTGGGCACTCCAGTCTATCTTGCCACCCAGGCAAGCTGGACTTAGTGATAATTGGTTGCCATACGCCAAAGGTAATCAATTTTTTTTTTTTTGGTCAAGGTCCAAATTTCTTGGTCAAGGTCCAGACTCCAGAGAAAATAATACAAAAATAATGATGATAATAAGTAAATAGATTTCATGGTCCATTCAAAACCATCTGGTGGTCCAGATTTGGCCTGCGGTCTGCCTATTGACTACCTGTTGCATCGCAAGCAGGCATGGACGGGGTCCGACAATCAATGTGATTGGTAGCAANGGGGCCGAGGACCACATTGGAGGGTAGTGGAACCGTGACAGGGGCAACATCATCCAGGCTGGGAGCCAAAGGTATCACCATGTCCTCGCCACCGAAAAACTCTCTGGCTCCAACCGGCAACACAGAAGGCATTTCGGGCGTTGGGCGGAAAATCTCCGAAAGGGCCGCCTGCACTCCTGCCTCGGCCGCGAGAGTTTCCACTATCTCCTTCGTCTTGTTCCATACTGGACTCAGGGAGAAGGCTTCCTTATCGCCCTGAGCCACCGACTTCCAAAGCTCGGAGCCTAGCCGCTCCCACACGGTTTTATCAAAAATTGTACTTGGTTTAACGAAAAGTCCCCTTCGCTGTCCCCACCGCAGCAGGCAGGATAATGTGTCAGATAATGTATTCATGCACTGTTCTTTCTTCCGCTGATGCAGCGGTTCCCATATTAGCTGCTTTGCCCTTCTCCGCCGCGGCTTATAGCCGCCCTTCTCCTCCGCGGCTTATAGCCGCCACCTTCCTCCGCGGCTTATAGCTGCCGCTTTTCTCCGCGACTTATAGCCGCCCTCCTCCTCCGCGACTTATAGCCGCTCTCCTCNAATAAGTAAATAGATTTCACGGTCCATTCAAAAGCATCTGGTGGTCCAGATTTGGCCTGCGGTCTGCCTATTGACTACCCCTGTCATACACCAAAGATCACAAAAGATTCAAGGTGCTTCCAGTCCCAAGAGACCCAGTCACATACTTCAGGTCAATTTGTACCTCATATCTCACACCAAAGACGAAGCTTGTAGCCAAACCTATAGTAAACTGACTAAGGATTTATTAACTAGGAAAAAGAAATGAGTTATTGTCAGGTTAAAGCAGGCAAACGTATATCCACACATGAGTTACTGTCTATGGTTTTAAAAGGTGACAGAGCTGTAGTAACCTGTCAGCACTGAATGTCTTTTAGGACTAACCCAGGCTGAGCCTGGGGATCTCTGCTTCTGTTTCCTAGCTCCAGCCCTGTGAGAGTCCAAACAGCAAAGACAGAAAATTTTCTTGTGTCCCCGTTTTATCCCCTTCTTCCAGCAATCAAACTGATGGGACGGGCTTTCTTGCAGGTACCACCTTCATGGATGTGAGAGGGCCATTAACCGAGCCTTTGTAATGTGGTGTTACACAATGGCCCATTTAGTTTTGATAGCCCTCAATGGGTGGTGGACCATTCCTCCTGAGTGGGGCCAGGTCTACGCTACAGTATGTTACTTGGGGTGTGTGAAAAATCCACATCCCTGAGCAACATAGTTACACCAACCTAACACCCATGCCCCGTGTAGACAGCTATGTCAACGGGAGAACTTCTCCTGTCAACATAGCTACTGCCTCTCGGGGAGTCGGATTAACTACGCCGACGGGAGACGCTCTCCTGTCAGCACAGGAGTATCTTCTCTAAAGCGCTACAGCGGCACAGCTGCATCGGTGTAGACCTGCCCTATGCTCACAGATTCAGAGCAAGAATTTTTACAGTTATGGAGCAAAATTTCCATATCATCTTATAGCTGGGATACAGACATTACAAGTAAAATTTATGCATGCAACAATTTACAGGCATTCCATACAGTCTAAACGCTAAACACATTCCTCTAAATGGGGGAGGGATAGCTCAGTGGTTTGAGCATTGGCCTGCTAAACCCAGGGTTGTGAGTTCAATCCTTGAGGGGGCCACTTAGGGATCTGGGGCAAAATTGGTCCTGCTAGTGAAGGCAGGGGGCTGGACTCGATGACCCTTCGGGGTCCCTTCCAGCTCTATGAGATAGGTATATCTCCATATATATATAAATGTAATACCTACCGTGGACAATGCTAGCATACAGGTGAGCTGGTCTGGCTTCGGCTGATGCCTACAGCCTTGGCAAGAGCTGGCACCTGGTTTGTCAGCGTCACAATTACCTCCCCTCGAGTAATCAAGTTTCACTTCCTTGATACCAGTGATACATTAAACCTACTATTTTTTTTCATCGTCTGCCTGTGCGAGGGAGACAAGACATGGATTTCTGACAATGTCGGGAGGAGAAGAAAGTGTAAAAACACAGTTTGCCAAATTCAAGCCTCTGTAAATCATAAAAGAGAAAAATAGGGTAGAGGTCAACTTTTTTGCCTCATTATAGGTTACCTTTGAGACTACCACTGTATACCTCCATGCCACTTTGGTAATGATGTCTGTAGCGGTGTGTCCTGGCCTACTTCACCTATGCTTGTATTTGGTATTGATGTTCTGCAGTTATATATTATTGTGCTTTAGTTCGCACAACAAGAAGAACAATTATAACAAGCATCTAATTTTGATTCTAGTTTATGCGTTGGCCCTTGCTTTGGAGTAAATGATTCTATACAGCTGATCTGTTCTAGAATTATAGAAATGAGCTCGTATCTTATCCCTGACTTTTCCCCAATGATATGAGATCAATGAAAAGCAAATATAAAAATATCAGCACTCCAACCCGAAGTGAAATGGCCATCTGTAGAAAAACATTCTTTTTAAACAAACTTCCTGAGGCAGTCAAGGTTAGATTAAAAACTGGATTAAAATCCTGTCTTAAATTTAATTCATTAAATAACATTTCTCACAAGACATAATCAGAGGGAGGGTCTGTTTCTCTACTAAATGGTTCTTGGAATAAACTTAATCTAGAAAATTGTACATTTAATTAGATTTGCCATAAATAAAAGTAAAGCTGGGTAGCCTGTCAGTAGCTGGTTGTCTTTAATTCAGTGTTTGTAGATCTGCTTCAGACTACCTGTCAAAAGTTCCCTTTTGTGTTGTGGGAGAAGAGTTGAGGGAGTTTTTATTACTTAAACTTTCTTGGAGGCTGGTGTCTGTAAGGCTGTTAAACTATCAAACATTACCAAGTATATAACAGTGCAAACTTAAGAAAAAGCACACAATAAATGAACAAGACTAAGTGGAAATATCATGTGGCAGGCTAACACTAAATTCTAAGTCTTCAGATTTTCTGAAATAACTTTTGGTAATTTAAATAGAAGGGTGAGCATTCTGAAATGGTGAACTTCAACAAAGCTGATTTAAAAAGATGAGCTGTAACTACTGGCAGTTGGTTCTTGCCCAGCAATCCCACAGCAAAAACCAAGCATTGGCATGAATAAATACCAGGCATTTGCAGAAGGAAAAAAACTTGTTTACATTTGAATATTGAAGCACTTTAAATAAAACAACATGTTCATTAAGGGCTGCAACTACTGTAAAAACGGTGCTAGTCACGCACAGCAAAAGCCTTGCACACCTTTTGTTGAACAGAACAGTCCTAATATACGGTGGTACATTGTTTGTCTTTCTGCTAAAGACAATGTGTTAACTTACTCTGTGCTGCCTCAGAAGAATCTTTATTTGAATTTAAAAAAAACCCAACCCTCATGGCATACAGTTGCACATATTTTTAGATTCAATTGTTCAGTAGTCCTACTTTCCTGGACATTTGTTTTGGTTCAAACTGTTACACTTGTGATTTTTGTTTTTATTTAACCCTAATTACTCAGTGACCCTGTACTATAGATCTCTCATTTTAAGGCAAAACCAATAACATCTGGCTTTATGCCCAGTACCAATAGACTAACTTCTATCAAATTGTGTACGGCTTGGATTTCTTGGGCTGTCGGATGGAGAGTACTGAATCAATACCACCTTACTGCTATTTTCCTCATCTTTTGTCTGTGGATTTGGTATTTTAACTGGTGACAGTGGTGAGGGGAAACGCATACGTTCCCAAAGCTCGGTTGGTTTGCTGAGGAGTGTCCTTGCTAAACATCACCATGTAAAAATAGAGAGTCTGAAGCTTAACCAAACAGACTGTTTGATCAGCCAAACCATCCTTTTCTAAAAGATGGCCGGTTTCTGTTATTGGAGACAAAAGGTGTATTGCTAGATCTTCGTCCACAAACAATCTGTTTGGAATTAAACATCATTTGTAATGTGCTGGGCTAAATGGATCAAATAACGTAAGTTTTTCAAAGGCTGGTTTTCACACAGACCTACATTGTTGTTTTCAATCCAGTAAATTTCCAGGAGTGCATATGGTTTGTTATGAAAGCCAGTAATATCAATTAACTTTTCTTGTGGGGACGCTTTCTTTGTTGAGCATGGTTACATAATAGGATCAACTTTCCTCCCCCGTGGACTATTGCACTAAGTCTCCAGGCTTTTTAACCACTTTTTCTCACTATTAATGCCCTCAAATTACACTTGTTTGGCAAAACTTCTTTCGCTTTTTAGATATTAACTTAATTTTCTTAACCTCTTTATCTGTTTGAGAATTCTCCTCATTAAGGACTTGTTTGCTCTTATGCTGCCTTTCTAGTCCATTGTTTCAAACTTCTCTACTTTGCATCTCTAGTTCAATTTTTAATGGTTCCCATGATATTATGGTAACGTTATGAAAACCTTTATTGAAATCTTGATACATTTTAATGAGACTCTACATAATCCTGCTTTCCCTCATATTAATAACTGTATCAGTAAAAGACCAATTTAAGAATTTTGAAATCTTAGTTACATCTGAGAATCTGTAATAACTGTGATTTCATAGGAATAGACTCCAATCTCATGCTGTATGCAGAATACATTGATAGGAAACCACATGAATCTGTTCCAATGACGCGCAATAATGTTGTTTAACTGATTTTGACTTTCCTTCTCTTTTTTGCCTTTTTAATATATCAGATAGGTATTAAATTATTCTTCAAGCTTTGCTTTTGCTACCTGAGGGATTAGCCCTTGTTTCTGAAACAATTAATTCCATCTGGGGTTGAGCACACAGTTTTAGTCCTTATGTGAGATGGTGATGACAGACAAACTTTTATAAGAACCCTGTAGGTAAGATTTCTTCCTTGAGTTTCAACTCGGCAGGAATATATGCGAGGGGAACAATGTGGATTTGATGCCTATTTAATGCTTGTATTGCTTCCTTTTTAGTTCTGTTGTCTATTTAAGCAGCAGTGTTTTCAGCCCATGCTTCCTTTAATTTGGAACCTCTTTCTTTAATAAAGGTTTCTTGAAAACTCTGCATCCTCCGGAATCCCTTCCTACTGAAAATTTAAGCCATTAAGCACAACACAATAAACTCTCCGTATATGGCTGAGAATTGTTACTGGTCACTCTGTTTCAGTAAAAAATGTTGGAATCCTGACATCTTGTATCTTACACATTTTTTTTTTTTTTTTTATATTAAAGGCCACCATAATTTTCATGCCTTACCCATCAAGAATATTTTCCTTAACTGCAATCACTTCCTAACACTAATACCTGGCTAGAATGAAGATTTCAACCTTGGATTTATTTTTTGCTTTCCAATAGCAATTTAGGGTTTGAGAAGTATCCTGAAATTAGATTAGTTTCAAATCAATACGGCTGGTGTTTCCACCCATGCCCAGTACAGCTGTAGCGTGTGGCTGTATCTTGTGTGCATTCTTTTGGGTGTTTTTTAAAGTCTATCATTCCACCTCACTGAACACAATCAAATCTTACCCCCCACCATTCTGCCAAGGTGCCTTAATCTTGACCTGTACAGACCACACCTCTTTGGATGAATGTAGTTCACATGCACTCCTTGGCCTCTGAGATTGCTTGAACAGTGTCAATTGGATGTGGACACCATTCTCAGTCCAGTTCCTATGACTGAAGGTGAAGCCTCAGCTGGCTTTGAACCAGTCACCCAAAGGAGAAATTGATTGTCCTATTCTATCCAACTTGCCCTGGAACATATTAAACTGACCTGATTAAAGATGCTTGTCTGAATCGGAGAACCTGTTACACACTACTGGACTTTTCTGTGTGGGGTTCTTGCCTTCTTAGTCTGTTTTAGAACAAACCTACTTCTCTTTTAGCTTAACTTTTGAATTAATGTGTTACTCACTTTCATAGAATCATAGAATATCAGGTTGGAAGGGACCTCAGGAGGTCATCTAGTCCAACCCCNGTGTGTTACTCACTTTCATGGAATATCAGGTTGGAAGGGACCTCAGGTTGTCATCTAGTCCAACCCCCTGCTCAAAGCAGGACCAATCCCCAGACAGATTTTTGCCCCAGATCCCTAAATGGCCCCCTCAAGGATTGAGCTCACAACCCTGGGTTTAGTAGGCCAATGCTCAAACCACTGAGCTATCTGTCCCCCCGAGCCCTTGTGAAAGGAAACAACTACACAGTTCAACTACACAGTTTTGCACAGAGTAAAAATTATACCTCTGTTGCAGAGCAGCAAGTTGAATGTGCTGCAGCTAGAGGCTAACTGTTGCTTAACGTTTATTGGTAATCTGCCCATTCAAAATGCAATTCTTCTAATATCCTGAAAGCTCCATGGCTTAGCAAATAATTCCCCCCCCGCCATACTAAAAATGCTTGTTAAAATGAAAGGACCTCTTTGAAACTTGAATATCGACGGCTTTTAAAGTGGCTTAAATCAGAGTTAAGCAGCCTATGAACTTTTCATGTTTCCACTATTGCGATGCATTGTCAAAGGAAGCAAATGTACGTGTCAAAAGTGTTTGTAAAACTGACAGGCTGCATCAAGATGCTATTCTGTATAGTGCTGTCATCTTTCATTCTCTTGACCTATCCAGCCAGCTGTCAGGAGATGCAGAGTCTGCCCCTTGGTTGCCAGAGGTGATTTTTGCTTTCCTGTGTCACATGAAAGCCATGCAAATAGTTTCTATAGCAACAGGTCCTCTTTCCTCTGACGCAAAATCCCGAAAAGGTCTCTTGTTCCTTGTTTTCATCTGATTCTCATTTTGCTTTCATCCGCTGTTATAGTGTAGATAAAGGTTTCATTTCAATTCTGCTCAGAGCTGCTTCTTAATGGATGCCAGCTGTTAGTTTTACTACACATCAAAGTCGCCACAGCAGTACCTTAATTCTGGGTCAGAGGAGAAATTGTTGCTGGGATACTTAAAAGATGACACCTAACTTTACTTCTCGCGTTTACTTAGCGCCCCCGCCCCGGAAGGCATCTGTGTGTGATCTGAACTGTAGCCACCGTGTTAATACAATATGTTTGCAAAGGGCTTGTGTGTTCAACTTAATTAGCTTTTCTCTGAGTTATCCTTAGGAGCATGCAGTTTCCCTTTCATTTGTGGATCTCTCTGCCTTGTGGGACATGCTGTTTTGAAGTAGCATGCAAACATATCCCTCTTGCAGCTGAGCCCTTGCAAAAACGTAGGGGACAAGTAGCGCTCTTTAGATCTTCGCAGACCATGAGGAATACCTCTCTTCTCCCATCTGCTACTAGAAAAGATGCATAATTCAGGGGGCTTGTACTAATGGTGGGGGGTGAGTAGCTACAGTGATGATGCAGGAGTGGCGAACTCCGGTTGAGGCGGAGAAGAGCTTTCCTTTCAATTACCAAAAAAAAAAAGCATGCTGCAGAGGACAAGGAGCCTCAATCTGTGTGCCTGTTGGACACAGTGCACTAGAGAAACTGTTGTACAACAACCGTAGCACTTGTGTGAAATTAACCCCATGTTCTGGGCCATTGAGAGCTCTAGTATGTGGAGTGCTTCAAATTCAACTCATGTACTTTATGTTAAATGTGTGTGGCTTTTTGTTCATTAATAAACACGGAAAATAAATGTAATTTAGTAATTGGGGCTAATTCGTCTCTCCCCACCTTTTTATTTTTTGATTAAAGAGCTAATCTATCTTCCCCTCCCCTTTCCTTTCCCCCACCCCCATTAGAACAGTCAGGATAAAACTACACTAGCTCTTCTAGTAGTACAGAAAGATGCAACTGACTAAAATGGCTAGGATTGTCTTCCAAAAATAAGTTCGAACAATGGGTGAATCTCTTAAGGAAAAGACAAAAGTCCTGAAATTTATCTATGCTTCCGCTTGGTCTGGAAATATCAGGATCTGGTGCCAACGTTTCCAGTGCAGACATTATTTATGATTTGGGGCTTCCAGTTTTAGGTGAAACAAGGATGTCTAGTGGTTCATGAAAGCTACAAGCATGGTCCAGTGACTCGTGCACTGGGAACAGAGCCCCGATTTTCCACCTCCCAGTCCAGGTCTGCCACTGACCTGTGTGACTCGAGCAATTGCACATCAGTCACTAATTTTGGTGTGAAATCATGTTAAGCACACTCCTACATGGCTGCGAAACATGGACACTTCATATCAGGCACGTGAAGCAATTAGAACATTTTCACATGCGCTGTCTGCGTCTCTTCTGTAACGTCAGGATACCAGATATTGAAGTCCTGGACCGGTGCTGCATGACTTGTGTTGAATGAATCCCTAATCATACAGGCACAACTTTGGTGGGGCTGGTCACCTCAGATGTATGGGTGATACAGGACTCCCCAAAGCCATATTTTAAGGACAGTTGAAAATGGGAGCATGTGCGCAGGGAGGCCAATGAAAACTATAAGGAACTCCCTAAAACCTGGCCAAGTCGACACAAACGCATGGGAAGCTGCTGTTGCCAACAGATCAGGATGGCTGTAGGCCTGTTTGTCTGCAGTTAAAGCCATCGAGAATCGTAGAACAGAAGAAGCCAAAGAGAAGCGGGAGCGAAGAAAGCAAGCGGTGGCAAAAACACCCTGCCACGTCTACCCGACTTGCAGACAAATGTGTCGATCCCTCATCGGCTTACAAACACACCGACTCTCCTACATCAACTGGCACAGGAGACTCCAACAAGCAAGTTGTTTCTCTTTTCTGTGTGTAACCCCTGGGATCGAACCTCTGGCGCTAAATGCATGAGCCTCTACTGCATGGGCTAAAAGCCACAGGGCCCTTAGCTAAGGCTGTAGAGCAAACTCGTTAATCTCTAAGTGGTCTCGGTGCCACTTGAGGGGACAGAGCACCACACCCAGAAGGTGTGTGGGTTACATGTGCTTCTGTCCTGTCTCTTTAGATTGTAAGTACATTGAGACAGGGACTATCTGTACAGTGCCTGCTGCACTGGGGCCCTGATACCCGTTGGTACTACTGTCAATCAAGTAACTACTCAAAAGGCGTGGCTGGTTTTGGCAGGGGGGTCAAGTCACTTTATGTAACCCAGTTCAGTCATCCTTGAGCAACAGCAATTCACCTGAGCAGAGTCACTGCAGCTTGGTGCTGGAGTGAGGCGCGTGACACTGCTGCTTGCCAGAAGTCAGTTTTACAAATCTGGGTTGTTCTCAGTAGAAGTCAGAGGAAAACCAGACTTTACACTGCTCATTGAAGAGGTTATTTTCAAAGTATGAGTAGGCAGGACTCCTCTCAGCAGGGTAGGGCTGCTTTGGAGAGAGTTTCTCTTTGTTAGCTAAACCTGCCTTTTGGATATGCACTACCCCCCATCTTGTTCGCGCCATCTGTTCTGCTTGTGTCACTTGCTCTGGCAATGCTGATGGGGGTTGCGGGAAAGGCTAAATTTTTGGCATTTACATGGGCTGAAGAGGGGTGACCTGCAGTGATCAAAGTAGTAGAAATTGCCCTGGATGAGTTGTTCTGGGCTTCTGTCTTGCTACTAATATTCAACAATTTGTAATGTGCAGAATCAGCAATAAGGCAAGATCCACATGAGCGAAAAGCAAAGGGGCAAAGTCTTGTGGAGCACCCCCAACTCTGCTTTTGTCTGGATATTGTCTACTTCGGCGTGTAAACTCTTAGGGTATGTCTACACTGCAGTTAAAAACTCACAGCTGGGCTGTGCCAACTGACTCTGGCTCACAGGTCTCAGGCTAAGGGGGCTGTGTAAGTGCCGTGTAGACATTCAGGCTGGCGCTAGCTCTACGACCCTCCTGCTGTGCAGGGTCCTAGAGCCTAGGCAGCAGCCAGAGCTGAACTTCTACACCGCAATTAACCAGCCCCTTAGCCCGAGCCCCAAGAGCCTGAGTCGGCTAGCACGGGCCAGCCACAATATCGGCTAGTAATGTAATGTACCCTTTGAGGCCTGGAGCTGTTGGCTTCCAATTGCACCCTTCAGGGCACTGCATACATACAGGCTGAATGGCACTAGCCTTTAGTCCCTGAAAGCTTTGGAGGGAGGGAGGAAGGATGGTCTCATGGCCAAGACACTGGACTGGGTTCAAGAGACCTGTGTTCCATTCCTGTCTCTGCAACAACCTCTCTGTGTGACCATGGGCAGGTCGCTTAACCGCCTCTCTTTTTCCATCTGTAAAATCAGGATAACACTAGTCTCTTTTACAGTGTAACTTAGCCTTACAATCTCCCTGGTAAATGCATTGAGTTGCTTCAATGGAAACCTGTAAAGGTCCATTCTGTAAATGTCAATTTCTTCCGACAGTGCGGACTTTTTATCTAGCCTATCGTATTAGGGCTGTGCGTGGGGCCTGACACCAGATGCATTCAGCCTAAGAACTTACCGAATTCTCAACCATTCCAAGCCCTTTGCTTGACTGTGCAACCGCTTTGTTTGTAAACCTGTCTCTAACATCACTGCCCACCTATTGTGAACAGCAGCTGCCAGGTTCTTCGCTAATAGCTATTGGGCAGGGTGTCTGTAATGCTTGGTGCAATCACAGACCTGCTCTGGGATCCTTTTGCTGAGCCCTCTCTGTTACTCTTAGCAACACTCTCTCTTAGGAGGGAAGCGTGAGTTCTACTGAAGGCAGCGTTCGCTCTAGTGACACACGTCCCCTATCGTGTTTAGGTTTTATATACCACATCCCGTGCAGTGATGGGCTCTGTACATTTTGCTGTTTGCTGAAAGTTGTGTCCTTCATAGAACCTCCGGACACATGATGCTCTAGAGACCTTGTTGCCATTACATCGTATCCTCCCCCCTCCCTCCTTGCTACCTGTTAACTTGCTTTGACGCTGGATATTGTCCACTTGGAGCATGCAGTACTCCAGCACCTTTCACGCTAGCCCTCCGATGCTTGGTACACCCCGAGCAAGGGCAGGAGTAAGAGTGCATGGCGCTTTACCTGTAAGCGAAAACACACCGGCTCTCCCATGAGGTGCTTAGTGTAAATTAGACAAGTGCAACAAACAACAGACAGGTGGGGGGTGGATCCATTCTGTGTTCTGCTTTGGTTCAGCAGGAGGCCGCACTGGGTGGAGGCGTTGTGCAAGGCTACTGGGAAGAAGCAAAGCAAGGAAGGCATGAAGGCTTTGGTAGGCAAAGACAAAGTTGGGGTTGGAGACATTTGAGGGCCATTGAAATGAATAGGAGCCATGCTCCTCAATCCCCTAGTTGGCTAGAGCACAGGACTCATCGAAGCATTTAGAGGGAGAAGGTCCTGCCAAGGGCTGGAGTGGAGCTGTGTAGCGCCTTGAAGGGGTGGACAAGGAATATGAACTTGATGCAGAAAGAAATGGGGAAAGTAAATGGGTGGATGGCCCCTTCTCTTCCATACTCCTCCTCCTCCTTTCCCCTCCCCATCTCCATAGGTGTGGACAGCTTCCCTCACTCCTGGTGGACACTGTATCCTATCTTCTGTCCTATCACTCTGTTCCCCTAGACTAGCCAGGTATTCATGTTGTGGTATCTGCAGTGGGACCACACCAGTTCTGTTTCCCTCTAGAGAGAGCACTGCTGGGATTAGGGTCACTGGGTGTTTGTTGAGTAGGCTGGTCTCGGGAATGTGCCAGATAGCAAACTTCTCCAGCCGACAGATAGAGTGGGCCTGCTGGTACTTCACAGAGCAGTGTCCTAAATTACATTTCCTGGCAAATGCTGCTCAGACACCTCTCTCAGCACAGGATTGCACACCTGAGCAGTGTCACCCCCACCACTCCTGCTGCTGGGATCTGAGCACTTTCCCCTCCAGCTTTGCTGGCTCTCCATCACCTGCTCCTGCTGCTGTCACCTCTAATGGGGAAACCCATATCCTGAGGAAGCGTGCCCCCCACACTCCCTACCATCCCTCCTCCCTCTCCGCTGCCGGCGTGACTATGGGAAGGGGACAGGGCTTAGAAAGATTTGTACAGAAGCAGAAGTGCCACTGTAAAAATGCTGCTTGCCTTGTTCTGTGCCCCCCGTTTATACCCTGCCCATGGATATGTGACTCTCTAAAGTTCCGACTCGCTGCTTTCCAGGTCACTAGCCGTTCTTGGTAATGAACACAGAGAAACAGCAGAATGTCGCAAATGCTGGTTTCCAGGGTTACCTGTGTACCTCTGATAGCATGCAGGAAATTAAAACAATCTGTGATGGCGATATGTTATTGGCAACAGATGGCAGCTGTTGGGGATATGCGTGTCCGAGGAAGGCATAAAAGCAAATGCAGCAGGCACAATTGTTGAATTTGTACATTAACCACTGAGTCACTTGAAGACGAAAGCAAAGCTTTTAATGAAGTACAACAGTTACTGGACACCTTTTGTTCTTCTATTAGACTTGCTCTTTTTATGGTATGGTCTAGAACAGGGGTCGGCAACCTTTCAGAAGTGGTGTGCCGAATCTTCATTTATTCACTCTAATTAAAGGTTTCGCGTGCTGGTAATACATTTTAACCTTTTTTAGAAGGTCTCTTTCTATAAGTCTATAATATATAACTAAACTATTGTTGTATGTAAAGTAAATAAGGCTTTAAAAATGTTTAAGAAGCTTCATTTAAAATTAAATTAAAACGCAGAGCCCCCCCGGACTGGTGGCCAGGACCCGGGCAGTGTGAGTGCCACTGAAAATCAGCTCGCGTGCCGCCTTTGGCACCTGTGCCATAGGTTGCCAACCCCTGGTCTAGAAGTTACATGGGGCTCTACTAAATGCTTAGTGTTAACCTGCATGGAGGCCCGCACGTGGTATGCGTGTTTAGCAATTGGATGGGTTATTGCCATTAAACTGGCCATATGTCCCATTTAATTGTTAGCTTAGCCCTCTTCTTATTTAGAAACTGGAGGTTGCGGCTGGAGTCTATGCAAAGTTCTCCCTGGCACAAGCAGAACAAATTACTGCCTCTGGAGTTCACTTCACTGACCTCTGCTTCTCTCCTGTTTGAAAGGCACTGTCTCTCTCTTACCTCGGGGCCTTTTCTTCGCATCCCTTTAACGTCTCCAAACAATCTGGCTTTTCAGAATACTCCCAGAAACAGCAGTGCCTTGCATGACCCTATGTAGCAGGGCACGCTCCTGGGAACAACTTGGGGAGTTGGCAGAAGTAGACTGAGGCTCCGGGTACCGTTCTCCACTGCAAACAGCAAACACTCCAGGCATAGCATTCAAATGGTGCCCATTTGGTATTAGAAGAGCCAAGTATTTGTCCTCCCGCCACCCGCTTGGATTTCCCCATTTAAAAAAAGAAATGAAAAGTAACACCCCTTATCTTTGGGGATGGGCTGTGCAGCTAAGTTGGGGTATCCATCTGTAAGCCTGTTGGCTCTGCTCCATGCTATAAACCTTCTGGGAGAGCATAAGAAGCCAGATAGGCAAAACTGTCAGTTTCTTATAGAACTATAAACCCAGTACTGAGCTTGCTGAGGCACTGAGAATAAGCTCTGGACATTCGAACCAGCTGCTGCCTTTATAGAGGCCTAGCTGTTGCAGGGCACGTGATGAAACTTGGGAAGGAGGAAGTATCTTGTCAGACTGTGAAAACTGACCTAGAAGATGCCTTGGTGTGTTTAATTGCCTTTCTCCTCCCCTTGCCCTTTTTGGTGCTACTTTTCAAGGATATGGAGACCCTTTGCCTCTCCTCTGAACCCTAGACCAGTTTGACCTTGCAAAGTGGTGCACGCAGGAGCCTGTACAACATGAGAGGATCCTTATAACTATGCCTTCTTCAGCATTGATTGTAGTAGACAGACAATATGTCTACACGCCCGTCGGAGGTATGACTGCAACATGTGTAGATCTATCTCAAATAACAATAGCAGGGAAGCCATGGCAGTGCAGGCTTGGATACCTACCTAGGGTCCAGGGTGGGCTTGTACAGCCTGCATTGCGATCGTTGGAGTTAGCTAGGTCCAAGCTAGCTTGTGACGTCTACACATGCTGCAGTCACACCTCCGATTGCCATGTACACATACCCTATTCTTTACGTTCTAGGTTTCTTTTTTCATTCCCACCAACCGGTGGACATGGTTTTTGTCCTCTGAACAAATTTGTTTATCGTTAATGACTCTTCTTAAAGACCAATTGTCTCTGGTGTGTCTGTGAAGTCTGGCATTGCACTGTTGCAGTCATAGGACAAGTGACCCTGTACCAATCAAACTGGGTCCTTAGTCTATGCTTAATGGATGCACTTCAGGGCCTACTTTCCATAGTCTTAAGAATTGCCAAGAGCTAAGGTGTGCCTGGGGAAAGGGATCAGAAAAACCAGAATTCCCCATATATTTTGCATGTTGTGTGTAATCTCCTACAAACATTTAATTTCAGATGTCCTGAATGATGCCATATTTGATGAAGATCATGATGAGATGGTAATTGTGAAGGACATAGACATGTTCTCATTGTGTGAACATCACCTGGTTCCGTTCGTTGGAAAGGTAACTACCTCACAAAACAGATACTGTAGTGTAAACTCTGATTTAAATCTCTCATTCATGTGTGTTTCTGGTAATTCTCTTTTTTTTTTTTTTTTAAGCTGTAACTATATGCAGCCACTTACTATCTAGAATCATAGCAATCTTCAAAATACAAATTCTGAAGACCACCTTCATGCAAGTTTTATATGATTTAAGACCCTAGCATATAGCGCTCAACCTTTATCAGTCTAACAGTTTCTGACATTTTGTATCGAAGCTCTTCGTGAAGCAGCAGCAAGCCTTCAGGGCAGACATCTTGATATTAAACCAATGCACCTCAGACGTCGGCTTTGATCCATAACAGATTACACTAACAATTTGAAAAGCCAGCTGGTGGATTGTCGTCACAGTAACCACTGCAGACTGTGCAAACCTTGGATTAGTGTGCTCTTTTTCAATGAATAGTCGGGCCTAGATTTCCAAGAGTGACTAGTGATTTTAGATGCCCAAACTGTGACGGCCTAACGGGGCCTCAATTCCAGACAGTGCTGAGCACCCACTCGTTGAAAATCAGGCCTTTTTTAAAATGTCGCAAGTTGGACACTGCAAAACTGAGGCCCTCTGTCTAAAGATCTTGGTCTCTGTGCTGCTACATTTGACGTCCATGCCTGCTCCAGAAGTACCAGAGAATGGAGCATCCGCACTACAGTGTCTCCCCATGAAGCACCCTTGAGCTGTAGAGATGCAGGTGTTCCCATAGTCTGTAAAATTCTATCCATGCCATTTGTGTTCCCAAATATATTTTCTTGTAAAATAAAATACCTGCAGAGAAGCCCAGTTATATGTGTCTCCTAGAGGGTGTCATCTCATTCTTGTCTCCTCCCCCGACTCTGCTGTATTGCTAGTGTTTAATTCTGGAAAGTAAGAGTCTCCTTTCTGTTCTGGCTTTCTATTTGCCTATACTTTTGTTACTGTGTAGGATGTACGTGCTTCTTTCTCATTATTCTGGGGCAATCTGTAAATTCTTTTTACATCTAGAAGTTTAGCCAGTGTGGGTTGGAGAAATCCCAAACACCGAACTGGTCCTTTTGCTATGTTCTCTCCCCTTGGGGTGTCTGGACCTTAATTGTCACAGATGGTCAGCTAAATGACTTGGTGTGCGTCTAAGGATTGTTAGACTAGCCATTCTCCTGTTGGGTATATCAAACATGCTGCAAATGCTCTTCAACAAATGATGTATTTGTAGCTCTGTCTAAAAATTCACAGTTAAGCTGTTCTCGCCACGCAACAAAAGTCATTGCTTGTTTCCAAGTAACTACCGCAAAACCATGTCTCTTACTTTGATCTGAAATGTTTCGTGTCTTTCAGGTGTCAGTTGGTTGATTACCCAACAGAAAAGTGATAGGAGTGAGCAAATTAGCCAGGTAATTAGGTGGTATTATAATACCTATAGCCACAGGTACAGCAAAATAGGATTCTGAAAGACCACATTTCCAGGCAAAATTATATGAAATAACCCTACACTGACCCTTTCCGACTGCTCTATCTTGGCAAATACATCCTTTGGTACAATGACACACCAATGGGTCATCTGTAATCTGCTCTAACTATAAATCCACTTTAATACAATAGCTTCTTTCACAACTCTGAACACGGTTTTTCTCAGCACAAATCTGAAAAATTTGTCACTGCTTTTAGGACGGACTTTTTAATAATGAGAACTCTACTGTTTCAATATTATCTATTTACCTATTAAACATGAATGCTCAGACAATAAATGCATATTTGAACAGGATGGAGGATGGCTTTAATTTCATTGGCCTTCTGCGGTATCGGTGTCCTAAGAGTTATCCCTTAATTCATTTTTTCAAGTGCATTGCAGTTTGCACACTAAGCACTTTTTCCCACATGAGCTTTCCAGCTAAAGTAAAAAGAATAGTCTTTCTTCAAAAGATTTTTTTTTTAAGCCATTGAAAAAAGGCTGCATTTATTTTAGCTTAACTTTTCTGTGCTGAGTAATGCTAAAACAATCTCTCTGTTGCACCTGACTTAAATTCTGCATGTTACTGTGTAGCCATCCTGAGACTGGGTGTATAAGTTATGATCTCTTCCAAAACACTTACCCACTTTAAAAAAAGATACTGAACTCACCAGGCACTCTCACTCTCTGCTTGCTCTGTAATCTTTCAGACTTGCATGGTGGCATGACCTCCCCCCCCCATGCTAAAGCTTCTGGATTTGAAATGGAAGGTGGGTCTGAAAGTTTGACATGAGGCAAATGCATATTTCAGAAAGTATGCGTGAGTGTTAACACTGTCTTGAAGAGTATTTTGATCCAGTGAATGGTTTGTTCCCCTTTCTCTAGGTACATATAGGTTATCTTCCTAACAAACAAGTTCTTGGTCTCAGCAAGCTTGCTAGGTAAGTGCTAATTTAATGAAAGCGATGCTAATTTGTAAAAAGGATTCCAGGCTGTGTTAAGTGTGCTGATCTGTAATCTGGTCCCCTTCTAAAGTACAGCGGACGATAGCAGTATCTCATGTTCTGGATTTGGGTTTACAGCAATCCTTCTCGCTAAGACTACTGGAAAACAAAAGCTAAATTGCAGCTCCTTATTACTTTAAACCACAACACCTTGGGAGTGTGCAGATTAGGGATAGATTCATAATTTTGCTGAAGACTACTCAAAAACACTGGCGTATAGGCTATACCAGAGGTCGGCAACCTTTCAGAAGTGGGGTGCCGAGTCTTCATTTATTCGCTCTAATTTAAGGTTCCGCGTGCCGGTCATACATTTTAACGTTTTTAGAAGGTCTCTTTCTATAAGTCTATAATATAGAACTAAACTATTGTTGTATGTAAAGTAAAGAAGATTTTTAAAATGTTTAAGAAGCTTCATTTCAAATTAAATTAAAATGCAGAGCCCCCCGGACCAGTGGCCAGGACCCGGGCAGTGTGAGTGCCACTGAAAATCAGCTCGCGTGCTGCCTTCGGCGCCCGTGCCATAGGTTGCCTACCCCTGGGCTAGACAAAGAACCTCAGCGTTACGAGCGGACCAGTGAACCACACACCTCATTTAGAACCGTTAAGTACACAATCAGGCAGCAGCAGAAACCAACACCCCCCCCCCCCCCAAAGGGCAAGTACAGTACTGTGTTAAACGTAAACTACTAAAAAAAAAAAGGGGGGGGGGGAAAGCAACATTTTTCTTCTGCATAGTAAAGTTTCCAAGCTGTATTAAGTCTATGTTCATTGGCTGTTTGTAAACTTTTGAAAGAACCACCATAATGTTTTGTTCAGAGTTACGAACATTTCAGAGTTACAAACAACCTCCATTCCCGACGTGTTCGTAACTCTTGAGGTTCTACTGTGCAAAAGTGATGGCAAGTGGTTATTTTAGGGAGCTCCAGCCTTTGGAAGGCAGGCAAATAAGTCCACTAAAGTTGATCATCTGTTTGCTCGGACACTGCATTATAAGGTCAAACTCCAGAACTTGTGAATGGTAAACAAACGTGATTTAAAACTAACTCTTTCTGGATTATGTTCATGATTTGAATCTAAGACTGTCATATCTACATCAGTTGACTCTTCAATTAAATCTGACATTTTTGTTTCACTATAACCTGCAGTGAACAAGCCTAGAGATGGATTTTATGGATGAATTTCAGATTAGGGATCAAAGTAATTATGATGCATTTCAGAAACCTATTTGTTGTCGCATAAAAAGCTTTCCCCCAGCATGTGTCCTTATGTCAAGGGCTGTGCTGAATCAGTTGTAGCAAAAGTGGCATTTATGGAGTGCTAATGCAGCAAATATGCCATTTAGTGGAGACAAGAATGGAAGGTTCTCTTCTGAAAAAAACTCTGAAGAAGTTGGCTGTTGTTTGGAAAGACTATGTAGGAGTTCATTTATTCTCCCTCTGATATATGTGTAAATCCTCTGAAGCGCCCAATAACACTAATGAGAGCTAAACTTGTAAATCCGCAGGCATGCTGGGTTTTCTTAGCAGGGAGGGAGTGGGTCAAATATGCCACTAAAGCAATTTAAATGCAGCTGGTCCCATTCTGCACTCTGTTTGCGTAAGAATGAATCTGATTCAGAGCTGGAGAGACCCTTCTACCACGAACAAGCAATCTTTGTTAGAATAACCTCAGATTCCAGGGAGCTCATCAGTCCACACGTTCTATCTCACATGGTCTGGCAGCTAGAAAAGCTGAACTTTGCCCTGAGTAACAGGCTCAGGCAGACTGTTCAAAAGACTCTGGAAGTTGTGTTGTATTTCACTGGCACAAAACTGTGCGTGTCTGGATGTAGCCTGCATTGTAGAAATGCAGGATGAGAATTTGTTGAGCTATTTTCAGCGTCTCCACTCTGTATCTTTCTATTTACCTGGACAAAAGCTTGTGGCATACAATTTTTTTCCCCCTTCATTGCCATTTAGTACTAGAAACATTTCTGATGAGTGGCATTTCATGATTCATCTCTTCTATCAGCACTCTTGTGGCTGGAACTTCAAGAATTACTTGTTCATTGGTATTTTTGAGTAGGATTTCTGAAGGTGACTGTCCTTACTAAAAGTATTCGCTAACATTTTACTGACCTTATTTATCAAGGGGGTTTTAATTCTTGACATTTTCAAACTCTGCTCAGGATCACAAATGAAATATAAATCAATTGGATTGAGTTTACATTTGTCAGTAATTGTCTCTGAATTGCCGTGGTACAAAGGAACTCTCAATTTAAGAATCACTTGTCTTGAATGATTCTTAATAGAGATGGCAATACAGTGCTAAAAGTGTATAATTTTCTTCCCGTCTCTCTTAGCAATTGATATAGAAGCACAGTGTGGGGTTTGTGATATTGATCCATTGTATGATTGCAGGCTCCAATCCTGTCCTTAGGAAGTCAGTGAAATCCCCATCATTTTCAATGGCAAAAGATCAGGCTCTTAGACTGCAAAATATTATTCACAGTCCTAATTTGTTTTCAGAAACTGTAGTAAAAAACAGACTTGATGACCAAAAAATATATCCCTTCCTTGCCCTATTTAATGCAACCTAGGGCTCAAATGAAGATGTGTGAGGCTGCTGGTGCCATGGGTATAATCTATCCTAATAGGATTAGTCTAATGAGTTTGTATAGTCAAGGATGACCTGTGTTCCGTAAACAAACACCTTCCTCTGGATTTTAAAAACATGGCTTGCAAATCTACTGCAAATAGTCCTATTGCAAATAGTCCTATTACAAATATAAATGTTCTTTCAGATCCTCTTCTAGTCTAAGGCTAAGAATATTCGTCAATATCAATTTATTTTACTTTGTTTATCAATATTTCCTATCAGTGTTGGTGCTACTTTCTGTAAACTGACTGGTGACACACCCCTTGCTCTTCAGTAAAGGGACTTATTTTATGAAAACCCTTCCTCTGAAAATGATGCTCTTGCTTTTTCATAAGTGTCTAATTAATGGCCCAGGCAGGGCAATGTGTGTCTGGTTTCTGTCTAGACTGACAAGACCAATATAAAAGCCTTGTACAGAAGCTTCTTGACATAGCCAATGAGCTATCTTATTAAGCATCCAGGATTGGCATACATAACTACTCCTTCACCGAGCTGAAGTTTTGTCTCTCTAAGTGTATACGTTACAGTATTATTTTGATGCATCACCCCACTGCCTGCATGATGACACTGCACGAGAAGTGGGTTAAAGCTGCAGTCCAATTAAAAAGCAGTATTAAGATCCCTGTAGTTATTTTCTTAATTAGAAAGTGGTGGTTATCAACGTGGCCCTTGGAGCATATCCCTTGGGTTAAAAGTACCGAAACCAATCCCAGTATCAAACACCTGTTTCCTTGAAGTTCAGATGGGCCCAGTCTATAGTCTTGAAGGTAGAGTGTGTTGTAGCTTCCAGGAACAGCCTTGGGGAGCCTTCATTTGATGCCTGACTCCACTGCAAAATCCCCAAATAAAGCTGTTATAAAGGATGCTACAGAACTAATGGGTCACAGAACAGGCCCCTCACAAGCAACAGCCAAACGAAAAGCCACAGGGAGCTGGGAGAGAAGACAGTTTGTTACACCAGGAAGGATGATCTATCTACATCTGTACCCTGTTGCAGGCTGGGAGAGTGACCAGCTGCTGTAAACAACCCTGTCATTTAAGAAATACAGGCCAGATGCTAAGCGGCCATGAGGATTTTCTCTCCCAGCAGACACTGGGGCAAATCATTAGCATGGCTTTTTACATGCTTAAACGTTCACCGTGTGACCATTGTTAAATCCTCACCTAGGAGGTGCAATTGTAATCTTTGGGTGGGCTAGAGTTCACTTCATTTCCAGTCTCCAGTGCCTTAAAAAAAACCTAGCTCCCACAGAAAGTAGCTGGAGACCCAGAATTCAGTCTCTAAGGATTTTTAGCAAGGATTGCACAGGGTCAACCTCCCCACATTCAAGTCCCAAAAGGAACTAAAGAAANTCCCAGCAGACACTGGGGCAAATCATTAGCATGGCTTTTTACATGCTTAAACGTTCACCATGTGACCATTGTTAAATCCTCACCTAGGAGGTGCAATTGTAACCTTTGGGTGGGCTAGAGTTCACTTCATTTCCTGTCTCCAGTGCCTTAAAAAAAACCTAGCTCCCACAGAAAGTAGCTGGAGACCTAGAATTCAGTCTCTAAGGATTTTCAGCAAGGATTGCACAGGGTCAACCTCCCCACATTCAAGTCCCAAAAGGAACTAAAGAAATGAATTTAATTAATTAACTTTATTTGTTTCTTTATCATAAGATTTTATAATCTAATTTTTACACCATGCTGTGGCTATTTTGTAATCCACAGACATTATCTTCACAGTGATACATAAATAAAGAAAACAAATTACAATCTGAACAGTTCAGGCCCCACAGAAATACAGTGAGAAGAAACTGAGAGTTCCCAAAAGCATAGGTTTTGTTCACCTAAGTCTGTGAGAGTCTTTGATCACCAAATCTCTACAGTCTGCTGAGTATAAAACAACATCTTCCCTCCACTTGCTTGTAGGAATCTTCAGCTGGAATCCATGCAGACTCTTCCTCTGCTGAAATCACTGCTAGCCAGTCAGCTAACTCATTAACCAACCACTCAGTTAAGTGTATAGAATTAAAGAAAACCCTGTTACAAGAAAATACAAAACTGAGAATAGCAAATTAGAAATGACTCTTCTCCCCAAGAGAAGTTGGTGACTTAGGCTAGGTCCACACTACCCGCCCGGATCGGCGGGTAGCCATCGATGTAGCGGGGATCGATCTATCGCGTCTCGTCTGGACGCGATACATCGATCCCCGAACGCGCTCACATCGACTCCGTAACTCCAGCAGGGCGAGCGGCGTTCGCGGAGTCGACGGGGGAGCCGCGGACGTCGATCCCGCGCTGCGAGGACGCGAGGTAAGCGTGCCAAATTCGAAATAAGATTCTTCGACTTCAGCTACGCTATTCTCGTAGCTGAAGTCGCGTATCTTATTTCGATCCCCGCCCCTAGTGTGGACCAGCCCTCAGACTAGTTGAGACAATTTTACTGGAACAGTTTGGCTAAAGTCAAAATAACATTCAAAGCATACAATTAAAATAGAAGTTATTTTTCCCTCCCAATTTCCCCTGGCTATAATTAGCATTGCCCAGGCTTCCCTGTTTGAGGGTTAACAATATCACTAACCTGCTGCAAAATATTTCAGAGTTCAGGACAACTTCCTGCTCCTGGGCTTAGCTTCTCCCAACTCACACAGGGCACATGGCCCTTTGCAAAGCAGCTATGCTGACTGCTTGTCTTCAGGGAGTCTGACCCCAGCAACAGAGAACCTATTGGAGCATACCCAAAATTGCCATACCCAATTCCAGAAGCTTCTGGATGTGAAGTGCTTAATCTGCCTAGCAACAATGACCCAGACACAACTCACTCCTACCTCCCACCCAATGGGTCTCTTAAAGAGCTATCTCCCTGTTAGGCACATGGCTTGCACAATAACCAAGATTTTGTTTCTTTCTAGGATTGTGGAGATATACAGTAGAAGACTACAGGGTAAATAGACTCTTTTATTCTTAGAGAACGCTACCACACATGCCATCACCTTGGGGAAGCAGGCCATGGTATGTCCCATTGGCAGATCACTACAGAAGGGCTGTATCTGGGCAGATTTTCAATGGGAGTCATGATCCAGGCATTTCTCGTCCTGTCCTGTGTTTTCTAATTTGCCCATTGCCATTATCCTGAAAAGCAGAGTCTCCCCATGAAAACTGACTCTGGCTATGAGACCGACTCAAGGGAAAGGTGCTAGTTAAGGTAGAGCTGCTGGGACCAAGTGAGGTCACTGGCAGTTTGGGAGCGAGGAAGCTGTCCTGCTGTCTAGAGGGATGGCTCCAGGAGGTGGAATTTTAGAGCTGTTGTGTACTGAAGATACAGTATGTTGAATCATTAAAGAAATACCCAAGCCAGGATGAAACATGGGCAGAGGGCAATAGCCATCCTCAGAGATGAGCCACATTCCCAGGCACTTCTAAGAACCACACAGCTACTAAAGAAACTGAGGCTGCCCACAAGGGCTGTATTTTCAGCCTTCATAATTCCCATTAGATGTTTCTATCTTTCCTGTTCCCCTTCTTGTCTCATGATGGTCTTTTTATTCCAATTTCCCCACTGTGTTTTGGTCCTAAAACCACTACAGGAGGGGAGGAGGAGAGCTGCTCTTGGTTCTGGCTGCAGGTCGGGTTGGGTTCAGCCTGAACTCTCCTGACTCACTGTTCTGTAACTAGACTCGGTGGCAAAGTTCTCAAGATGGTTTTGTAGGCAGCAGGGACCAGCATGGCAGCATCAGCCCTGGGGTGAACATAGGACACAAGAACTCTAGACTGCAGGAGATTGTGGCACTTCACTATTCTGCAAAGCTTTAACTTGCACGCTTAAAAAATTCCTTAACACACAAAAGGAAAACCAAAAATATCTTGCCTATGTCAAAGAAATGAACATGTGAAAACCACTGTGCAAGAAAACCAAACGTAATGGAGTGTGCAGATTTTGCATAAGTCATGGTGCTACATACAGTCTCCTGCATGCACATATGAAAGTAAAAAAATAAGGCTCCCAGTTACCCAACTATGCGAGAGAAGCCTGCACTAACATCCCCCAAGCTACATATCCAGGAAGTACAGAGTTTGAGGGCAGTTCCTCTTGGAAACAGTAATATGCTATTGAATAGTGTCACTTTTCCTCTCCATGAGATACAAAAACAATAGCTGTGTGGGGCTGTATCTGCCTCTGAACTCCCTGTTGTCTCTACAGTTCAGGAGCGCCTTACAAAACAAATTGCAGTAGCCATCACAGAAGCCTTGCAGCCTACTGGAGTTGGAGTAGTTATTGAAGCGACGTAAGTGACCATACACCGCTGTTCTCTGTAGTAACATACTGGTGCTATTGCCCGGCAAGGAGGACACACGGCAACCTGCCAAAATGTATTCCTCATGCGTTGCCTCTCTCACTCCTGCAGCTAGCATATCATGCCCCGCACATAAAAATGGCACATACAACGGAGCCACATAACAATTTGGCCAATGTGCTATAATGAGGGAGTACCTCCACCAGCATTGTATCTTGGCCAGTCAGCATGCCGTGTTAGTGGATTGGAGCTTTTGCACTGGGGGGGGGTCTTGTTACCTTACCTCATGGTGGCAGCTGATCGCTTAGCCAGCAATTCAAAATAGATCCTTAAACATGGATCCATTGTGATGACCAATCTTCTGTCGTCATTACATGCTTAAGATTTCCAGTAGCAGACCTTGGCTCCAATCTAGAAACAAATATTTTGGTGTGATCAGCTTAGCATGAATACACAGAACTTTAAGTGAGGTTTTCGAAGGCTCCTAAGAATTAGGAACTCAAGTGCCACTGACAGGGAGCAGGAGCTGGAAAGCTGGCGCCTTTGAAAATTCCAGCCTTGGGCCTTTTCCCAGACTCTGCCTTAAGTGGATTATCTGAAATGCTTGCAGTTTAAACCTAGCACTGGAAAATGATTGTCCCCTGCTTCTCATAGCAATACTCGCCGCTTTATAAAGCCTGCCTGATTTACGCTCCTCCCCTTTTCTTTCTTCTAGACACATGTGCATGGTCATGCGCGGGGTGCAGAAGATGAACAGTAAAACGGTCACTAGCACAATGTTGGGTGTATTCCGGGAGGATGCAAAGACTCGGGAAGAGTTCTTAACCCTCATCCGAAGCTGAAGCGGTGCCACTCGCCGAATGCTCTCTGCAGATTGCACTGTCCGTGCCACTGTCTGTTAACTCTTTGTGCAGCTCGTTTTTAACTAAGTCGTGCGTTCTAATATGTGCAGTGAAATAATTTTGACGGTAAGTCAAAAATGTAACCGTGAGGTAGGCCCTATGGATATCTATGCTGTCTCTTGTGTCACAGGATAACCCAGCTACCGAAAGTTTTTAAATATACTTGCTCTATGTACACTACAATTGTATTGCCACTAGAACTCTATTTGGCAGGTTATGTACAGCACAGCATAGGAAATATTGAAAGGCTACAGATCTTTGCAAGGTAATCTACGTGCCACATATACTGCCTCATATCCCTCACAGGAAGCTCTTGAATGATCTCCACTGACCTGTCAGGATTCGTACTGTACCATTAATTGCAAATCTTCTGATATGTCGGTTTCAGTCTTTGAATATGCATGTCCTACCTTTTCATGTGACAATCTGGTGACACTTATATTTTGTTAGTATTCACCTTCTCTCCTTCGTGGCTTTAGTCTGTTACAAAGGCATATTGTTATCGTGCTAGTCTTAACGTGCAGGGAATTAATTTCAACAATTCAGGGGGGGCAATCTTATCTCAGTCTGCAGGGGTTTATGCACCTTCCCCTCTGTGCCTCAAAATGAGAATATTATACCACTGTAATTGTAGTAGTCACTTTATATAAATTACGGTTTGAGTTTTCAAAGAGCTAACGACTCCAAACAGAGTTTTAACCATTTTATATCATTTTGAGTTTGCTTTCCTGGATTTTCCAGGTGTTAATTGGGCTAGATGACTAAATTACACACACACAATATTTGAGTAAAGATTTCCCTTAGGAAAACTACACATGGGAAAATTAATCCAGAATAAAATAGGTTGTGAATTTAAAAGTGAATTAACTATTCCTGATTAACTCCATGTGTGGACACTCTTATTAGAGTGTCCCTACGTGGAGTTAATCAGGACTAGACAAGCTCTTCCAATGTTTTAAACTTGTAATCTTTTCCAACTCAGTGGATCAAAGCCTGTGAACTGAAGTGACTCCTAAACTCTGCACACCAGACACGTCTTTTCTGATGGAACATAATTCCACGTCAGTGTAGCCCTGTAAATACATTGGTATGAACTGTTCAGTTGTTGTTCCTCTTTCATGAGGGCAACTGAGCAAAGTACTTCCCAGGAGACCAAAGTGAGTTAAACATATTTTCTGAAACCTCGGCATGTGAAGCAGGCAGTTAAGAGGACTTGTTTTAATGTATTAAATTATTAGGAAAATGTAATGAGTGTTTTGTAACTCTTAATTGGGACAATATGGTGTACAAATCAAAATCACCCGTTTGCTTCTAAAACCAAAGGCAATACACACACAATCCGGTGCAGACTTTCAAAGAGTCAGAGTCCAAATTCATATAGCACGCTGTGTCTCTGGGTGTGAATGTAAAATCCACTGCAGGCTAAACTAAAAGGTGAGCTTTGAGCTTGAGTCAGCAAATTATTGCTCGTTTATGCACAGGTCGTTAATGCCCCTTTTCATCTCGTGACGAAAGGAAACTACAAGTATTTTATCATCAGGCCTGTAGCTCTGCAACAGGGTGAATGTGGTAATCATACGCTGCCCTTCCCTAACTGTCACACTTCGAGTGCCAGCTGCCAGCAATCCCCAGAAACGCCTGGATAAAGTTAGTGTCTTTACTCACTCATGCTAAGACATTTAAAGCATTAATAAGAAAATTGTACAATATTCTGAAAACACTAACCTCACTACTCCAGTGTTGAGCACTCTTGAAATGCCTTTCTATTACAGCAGGCAGCCTATTCTGAATCAATCAGTATTGCTCTGAATCAATCAGTATTGCACAGAATAAATCCAGAGTTACTCATTGGATTCCCCCTCCCCCCCCAATAATATTGCCTCAGATCTACAGCAGTGGTTCTGGGAGCAGCATTGAGTTCTTGACTTCAATATATTTTTTAAATATGCTAATTAAGAAGCCTTAAATCACTCTAGTCTGGAATGCAGAGTAAGATTTGTTCTCGCTCCTAGTGCAGCAGCTCTAGAAAGAACTTGAGGACCAAAGAGCTTTAGACACAGATACATTTTCCCGTGATCACGTGCTTGCTTTGAAACTGTCACGTCTCTAAAGCACAGTCTTAGGCCAGGTCTACGCTACAAAGTTGTCGATACAGCCATGTTGGTCAGAGGAGTGAAAAAACCACACACCCTCGCCGATGTAGCTATGCTGGCAAAAAACCCCAGTGTAGACACAGCTATACTGACAAATGTAGGATGGTCTTCAAATTATTGGGATGCCACAACAGAGTGGTTCTGTCGGTGGAGCTGATGTCCTTCAGGGAGGGGTATTTCTAAACGGTCAGGAAAACTCTCTGTCCGTATACACCGTGTCTACACTAAGGGGCTAGACCAGGATAGCTGTAGTGGGAGGGCCTGTGTAGGGCAGACTAGCCCTTCCTCTTCTAGAGGTAACAGAAGGGGTTGTGTTTTTAACCACTTATCTCTACTCAGGATAAAGTCCACATTACACCACCACGCTTCATTATCTACGTTATCATGATCTGTAGTCCTTGAAACATACCTCTATGTACATGTGGCCTTGGATTTTGTTCAGATTTTTGTAGGATTTGGTGCATTTTGGAACACTTTGTGACTCCGGTGAGCTTTAACTACATCCAGTGTATATATGTACACTACACAGTCTGCTATTGTACCCCATAAAAGTCTATTGAGTTTAAAACATTACAGTATTATCCTTTGGAATGTATTAGCGTGACTTGCAACTGTGTGAGATTACACCATCCGGCCTGTACACAAAGCAACCGCATAAATATAAACAAGGGACAGAGGGGTAGAGTGAGCTCCAGCTTTAGCAAAATGTTTTAGGAGGGGAAGAGAAGCTACAGCCGCAGCTGCTGTTTCCATCTGGCTTAGACCTTGCTTTCTTTTCCCACCAGCTCCTCCCTGCAACCTGTTCAGGCTTAGTACCTGCCTCGCTGTGCCGCTAGAGACCACATCTCTGGCCTCCTGCCCCCTCACGGCACAGGCCCCGCTTCCTTTATAGTCAGACTTCCCCATGTCTCTGAGGCAATGCCTGAAAGCCACAACATGGTCTCTCCCCTGCTGAGTGTTCTGCCTTTTCCCTTCCTCGCAATCCAGAAGTCTGAGCCTCGGTTTGTCTTAACTTTCATCACTTTAATTCAAACAGCCTGACAAAACCAAAATAGCGTCTGCCACACCAGCTAGCCGTGGGAACTACTTTTGCTGAGGAGGCAGCAGGGCCGTCCTTAGGCATACGCAGCTGGGTAGGGCACCATGAAATTTGGGGCACCGAATTGCCCCAAATTTAATGGTGCCCTAGGCAGCTGCGTGGTGCCCTAGGCAGCAGCACCAGCCCCGGCGACCAGCCCTCCCTGCAAGGGACAGGGCCGTCCCTAGGGGTGTGTGGGGCCCCGGACACCTCCCTCCGCCCCGCCTCTTACCCTACCCCCCTGCTCTGCCCCTGGGCCGCCCCTATTCCACCTCTTCCCCCAGCGACCCCGCACTCACCAGCAGCGGTGGGAAGCAGAGAGACGCTCGGGTTGGGGAAGGGACTCACCAGGCTCTCACCGGCGGTCGGAAGCGGAGCGCCGTGGCTGGGAGCTGGCGGAGTAGAGCAGGCTGGGGCCGGGCTGCTCCGCTTCCCACCGCTGCCAGTGAGTGTGTGGGGGGGGGGGGGATCCCTTCCCCCAAGCCCCCTCCCCCGAGCAACATGGCTGGGGCCGGGGCGAGGGAAGCGGAGTGGGCTGCTCCTGCCCGCCCTCCCCCCCCGCTAATCCCCCGGGCCAATCTGGGCCTGTGGGACCCCCAAAAGTGGCCCCCCACAGCTCCTGCCTCCCAGACCCTGGGGGGGGGGAGGCCTGTTGCCCCCTGCAAGGGGGCTGCGTAGGGCACCTAAATGGCTTGGGATGGCCCTGGGAGGCAGAGGATACAGAGCTAAAAAGCAGCCCTATCCCTCTTTTAGTGTGTCAATAGCTGAACAAAGGCTCTATGTGCATAAATGTAGCAGAAGCACCAAATGACCCTGGATTTGCAGCTTCCCCTTTTCAGCTGGGTTGGGACACGTCCCGCAGCCAGACTGAAATTTTGCCCTTTAGGCCACCGGTTAAGTCTGTTGTAATGTAACGTGCTCACAGCGAGCGAGTGCAGGTGGCGGGCGGACACACTGCCCTGGACCGCCCCTGCTGCCCCTGCTGCCTGGCATCGATTCTAGCACAAAAGCAGGGGTGGCCTCAAGAGAACTGCAGCAAAGTAGGCCAGAGGCTGGTACTGCCTCCACATCAGGTTTCCTTCTCCTAGCAGAGAACCAGTTCCCCTGGAAGGCCAGTGCTGGGGCAGCCAGAGCTTAGGGGCCTGAGTGGGCATAGCAACAGGGAGGCTATCGTGGTGTATTAGACCCAGACCTTCCCAGGATCGAAGGTGGACACTGGTCCAGGACATGCCTGCTCCCACCTGCATGGGCCTGCCCCCGTCGGCCGGCCCCAGCCTGCGTCACTCCACACCGCATCGCCTCCCCCGTTGCATCCTCCTGCATCAAAGCCACGTCTGGTGCTAAGTCCCTACTGGACCGGGCCAGTGCTCCACAAAACCAGTCCAGTCCGGCTTAAGCCGGACAAAGGGCCTCCCTACCACCATCAGTGAGCATCAGCGACTCGGATGGCAGTCAGAGGAGAGGAGGAGCTAATGGCTCAGGGCGGACTGGGAGCATAGACCCAGAGGAACGTGCTTCCTTTGTTTGTTGCCCGACTAGCCTGGGTATGACGGGAAGGAAACCAGACAGGGGGGCGGTTACAAGAGAGCAGTCCAGCTCTCTGGGCCTGGTGCTCCTTCACTTACACTGAGCTCCCTTTGCAGTGGTTCACATTTACACTTGCTTTAAGGCTGCTGGCTACTGCCAAAATGGTGCAAAGGAGCCTTATATTAATTAAGAATCTGTCTGTCTCTTTAGTGTCCCAATGAGCTCCAGAAGAGGAGATGTGCTGGGGGAGGGAAAGAGATTGGGGGTGGGACCCGTGGGGAGGGATAAAGGGTGAGAAAATGAAAGGCAAATTCTAAAAGCATGAAGGGAAGAAAGAAATGAAACATAGGAAGAAAAAATACCTGCCCAGTAGTTAATAAACTTTACTTCACCTCTGGGCCTACGTTGTTATTGCACTACCTGGTCATACAGCGGTTAGGTGCAGGGGAAGAGAGCTAGTCTTGCATTAGGTGGCAGGGGGCGGGGAGATATAACTTCAGTCTGAGTGCACCTGTGGGGAACATCCCAGCGCGTCTCATTTCCTGATTTGATCCCTGCTGTGGAGCCTGGAGGGAAGCAGGCAGAGGGGAGAGGAAATGTATTGACCAATCCAGCCCACTGTTCTTTTTAAATGGTCTGGTCCATCTGGAAATGATTGTAATGCCAACCTTCAAAAGCGTTTTCCGAACATTGCTCTTGTTCACAATGAAGCTCTATTTAATACACAACTATATTAAATACACTTGTGGATTCAGAAGAGCTTTGTTGTCAAACCATTTTTTGAAAGGCAAATGGTTTTTAATGTCAAAACAGAAAATTCCATGGGAATTGTCCATTTTCAACAACTTGACTAGGAGTCATGTAAGAACCTGCTGTGCTTTCATTGAAAAACAAGGTTTCTGCTCTCATGGGTGGAGTACAGCTTGAAACGCTGCAGGCTCAAAAGCCAGAAGGCAAATGAAAAGAGCCTAGAACTTTTTTTAAATCTCAGGATTTTTAAGCCAATTTTGTGATTTGGGGTGTGTGTGACTCATGTTTTGAATGGTTAGTGTTGGCAATACTGTGATATTTCCTCCCTCCATATCATGAGGACACTGAGGGAAGAACCAGCCCAGTTTAATAAACTCATAATCTGGTGCTGCACTTGCTGCATCAGTGGATGTCTCCATTACTCTCTTTTCAATTTCTTAAGCTTTTTCCACCTGGTTTTTTTGGATGACTGTTCCTGACGACTCTCATCTGCAAGACGCTTATTTCTAAGCTGTTCAGCATCACCTGTCCCAAGAGCCCAACGCTGACTTTAGTATCCTGCTGACATGTATTCTTTAATGACACCCATGCCAACTGCTGCCCGTTCATGTTCTCCCCACTTTATTTTTGGAGTTTTCAGTTGCAATTTCTGCAGTTGTTTACTGCTTTAGTGAGTGTTTGAAAGCACCAGGATTAATCGTACCACAAACAATCTGCTCTCTAGCACAGGATTTTAGTTCTTATACTCACATTGTACTTTCAGGCGAGGTCGAGGTTTTAACCAAGAGCAGAGCCCCTCTGTGCTAGGGCTTGCACAAACACATAGTACGAGACAGTCCTTTGCCCTGAAGCGCTTACAGTCTAAAAAGATACGACTGAAGTGGTCTCAAAACTTCCATGTGCTGGTGCAGTTTGTGCACAGGAACGTACCTGTGAAAAGACGTGAGTGCCCAGACCTGACGGTGTAAAAAAGTGTGAACATAAGTGTGCAGGCCCCTTCTTTCGGTGTAGCTCATCGCATGGTGTGGGAGATTGTTGGAGGTGAGGAATGCACTGGGCTGGGTACCCACAGACAAATCCCACACAGCTGAAATTAACCATGGCTGGCCCAGAATTAAAAGTACCATATTCTTTATGCTTGCAAAGCAACCGTAGTTCTTTGTGTTCCCTGCTCCCAACCAAACGCTTCACTTGGTCTTTCTCAGCTTTCTATAGCGTATACAGCCCTGGGAGAACAAGCAAGCATGTGCACACACAGCAGATTAAATAATGTGTTCCAACGTACATGACAGTTGCACCCTTAACCCCATCCTGCACCGATAGAAATCAATGGGACTGTTGTCATCAACTTCCAGTTTGGGGCCTTGCATACCAAGATGACAGGGGCTTTAGAAATACCTACATTAGATGGACACCCTGATAAAAAGCAGATGTCAACTTAATATCTTATTAAAACTCGAGTGAAAAATATCTTGACCGTATCTTTCGAAGGATATTTATGCTAGGAAATGCTTGCATGAACTCAGTTTGCTTTCTGTACCTCTAAACTTGGTCACTTCCTGCAGAATCTTGCCTAGGAGTCTGGCATTTCTTAAATGGGGCAGGTGGCCCTTTCACAATGGCCCATTGGGGTCTGAGCCCGTCCTTCCTCTCCAGAGGGCATCCCAGGGGTGTACTGAACAGGGCCTTAAAAGGAAAGGAGCTCTGGCATTCTATGGGTTGAGAACAGTTCTTTCCTTCCATGTGCTTTTTACACCGCGAATGATGGGTAGGGATTCTCTCTGTCAAAGATTTACCATCTGTGTTCTGAGTAATTGTACGCACAGTTCAGGACAAAGGCCCATGGTTCTGAGGCCTCTCAAACTCCTGTAGGGGTTGTGAAGGCATCACAGTTTTAGCTGGTCCTGGTTTCGTAATTAGCTGGCCCTGTTCATTAGCCAGCTCAGATTCTCCTGAATCCAATGGCTTTTATCAAGTGATCAGCATTGGGAAAGACTCTAATCAGCTGCACCCTTTGAGCCTTGACTAAGCCATTCCGCTAACCTCCTGGAGGTCACCTTTACAAAAGGGTTGGCTTCCATTCTTTTTTAAAGGTACAGTCATGGTGTTGTAGTCAAATCATTCACAACTGTAAATCGCTCTAGACTATGTTTTCGGTTGGACTATTTAAAGGGGCATCAAGATTACGATCCTGGTCAGTATTACAAAACGTCGTAGCCGGACTACTAAAAACCTTAGCATATTAAAAGAAAGATTAAAAAAAAAAAAAAAAAAGTGTATTGATTTTTAGGCAAAGTGTCATGTAACATTGTATTTGTTTTGCTCTTCTTTATCTTGATCACAAAAGTTAAGCCGAGGTTAAGAGCCAAGGACCTATACGGAGCTAACGTAGTTACGTATAACCTAACAAACATGCTGGGCCAGCCTTTAAAAGTGCTTAGACATTCCCCTGCATGCTTCATTTTCACAGTATGTACAAATGACACACGCTAGCTCTTGCTGCCAGTGATAGATTACCACACGGGCCAACCCCAACGGGGTGTATGCCCAGTGGCCCCGGCCAATTTGGGGGCCCTGGAAAAAATCTCCCCCCACCGTGGTCTTGGGGGGCACAGAGCTTCTCTGGTCTCGGGGCTGTAGTGGGGAGAGGGGGAGGAGCAAGCAGGGGCAGGCCATGAGGGAAGGGGCAGAATGGGGCGGGGCTGTGGGCGGAACAGGGGTGGGGCTGCGGGGATGGAGTGGAATGGGATGGGGCCATCGGCGGAATGGGAGCAGGGCTGTGGGGGAAGGGGTGGAATGGGGCGGGGCCATGGGCGGAACGGGGCGGGGCTACGGGAAAGGGATGGAATGGGATGAGGCCGTGGGCCACAGGTGGCAGGGGAAAAACGGGGGCGGCACCGCAGGCAGAAGGGGTGGGTTGGGGGCCACAGTTTTGGCACTGTGGCCCCACACTTACTCCAGCCCAGGGCCCTAGGAGACCTTAATCCACCTCTGGTTGCTGCATGCCTACCAGTTTGTGCAAATGTGATGGTTCAAATGTACCTATTATGTGCCCCAAACTATATGTGTACATCACATCCAAAATATTACATGCAAAGAACATTAAGATTGCAAAGTCAAGAGCTCAGAAGTTAGGAAATGCTAAAATTAAGGTTGCCAGTGTAACCCTAATTCTCCCCCCTTGTGGATATGCATTCTGATGCAATCTTTAATGATATTAGAACCTACTGTTTTTTCCAAAGGACCCACCAGCTTTCCAGGGTGGATCATTTGTGTGTGTGTACCATACTTGTTCAGTTGTAAAGTGTCCAGAACACTAGGGAATACTTATTCCTCCTAAGAGCGTTCTCTCCGTAGTGAATTGGGCAGCAGACGCACCCAGGAGCTGATTCTTCCTTGTTTCTCTCCCTTGCGCTCCATATTAGGATTCAGGATTTTAATAACATTCGGATGCTGTCCTGAGCTATAGCCCTTTAATATAGTGCATTTATCCCACAGACCTCAAAGCGCTTTACGAGAGGTATCATTAGCCCCAGTTTATAGGTGAGGAAATGGATATACAGAGAGGGGAAGTGACTCACCTGAGATCTTGCAGGAATAGAATGCAGATCTCCCGGGCCCTAGTCCCAGTGACCTAGCCACTAAAGCCCACTGCCTGCTACATTGGGATGCTCGCTTGCTAGGTGGTGGATGGCTCTGTTGCAATTTCAGACTTGAAACCAGGCATACATTTTTATCAGAGCGCGTAATTAACCCTTGGAACAATTGACCAAGGGTCGTGGTGGATTCTCCATCCCTGACAAGTGTTTCAATCAGGATTGGAGGTTTTTTTCTAAAAGATTTGCTATCTAGGGATTATTCCCTGGCTTGGGCTATGCAGGAGGTCAGCGTGGATGATCACACCGGTCCCTTCTGCCCATGGAATCTATCAGGCACTTGCTCTAGGTTGGCCATGTCCCATCACAGCCGTGCTCCGAGGCACAGGTTGAGACCTTTAAGCTCCAGCCTTAGGCTCCGGCTACACTGCAGCACTTACAGCAGCGCAGCGGCAGCTGTAGCACTTGTGGTGGAGACGCTCTAAGAGAGTCTCCCTTCGGCTTAATAACCCCTCCCTCCGCGAGAGGCGGTAGCTGTGTCAGCAGGCGAAGCCACCACAGCGCTGTCGACACCGGCGCTTAGGTCGGAGTAACATATGTCACGCGGTGGTATGGATTAGTCACATCCCCGAGCGACGCAGGGTAACCCGCAGTGTAGGCAAGGGCTTAGTCCCACTGCAGCCCCCTCCAGCCCCACACGTTTCGCTCCAGGCCATCCCTTGTTGCCTAAATAAATGTGAAATCTCAGGGCCATTTGAATTTGCAAGTTACCCGCTTTCCATCCTATCCCAAAACCCCTCTCCATCGGAAGGCTAACAAAGGGCTCCAGTGCCGCTATAGCCAACATCCACAGGGTGTGTGTGTGTGTGTGTGTGTGTGTGTGTGTGTGTGTGTGTGTGTGTGTGTTTGTGTGTGTGTGTGTGTGTGTGTGTGTGTGTGTGTGTGTGTGTGTTTTTTTTTTTTTTTTTTCACGTAGCGAGTGCATGGAAGATGTACTCGCAGGGGGCCAAGCCAAAAACATTGTGGTGCATGAATACATGAAGAAGAGTTGTGTAGATTTGTTCTCACTGTCTGAACGATCTTAGCAGCCTCCAGTATTAGCAGTGTTGTTACAGGGCTGATTAGCTGGGTAAATGCCGGAAGGATTTTTAGCTTTAAGGTGGAAGACTTGATTGTGTCATAGAATCCTCAAAGTGAGCCATGGAAAGACCTGTTTTTATCTAGCGTAAGGGGGGAGAGGGCCTTCCCTCATGGACATTTTCTAGCCTAGCTGTAAATACCCCAAGTGGTATGTTCCATAGCTACACTAGTAATTTTTGAGACAAATCCTGCTTGCCTCACTCATGTGAGTAGTCACCGCTGATAAATCAGAAGGGTCAGCCCTGGGGCCCATTGATCTAATCTGGCTTGCATGATATACTCATGTGGCTTGCATGACATGTTTGGTGCCTACAGAATCTCCACTTGTGTTTAAAATACACAGGTAAGTTTCCAGTTCCATGGGTTAAATTGATGAAACTGCCTGAGTCTGCAGAGAGCCTGAAAAAATAGCTCTCAGAGGTGTAAATGTAACCCCCACACCTCTTGGGTGTGGTGCTCTGTCCCCTCTAGTGGCACTGGGACCACTTAGATCAGAGAGTAATGAGTCTGCTACAGCCTTAGCTAAGGGCCCTGTGGCTTTTAGCTCATGCAGTAGAGAGGCTTATGCATTTAGCTCCAGAGGTCCCAGGTTCGATCTCGCCTGACAACGACCGGGGTCTGTCGGTGTTACATAAACACGCCCCCCCGCCCCACTCTCATTGGGTATTAACTCTAAAACTTAACAACAACACTCTTTCATTGCTTATCATTTTAGCCAGGCAATAGGAATAGCGGTAGGAGTGAAATTCCAGAGCTTCGGAACTGGGAATGACCGTGTAACAAGTTAGAGGCAAGCACTATACTAATAGGCAACAGAGAGTCCTGTGGCACCTTATAGGCTAACAGATGTATTGGAGCAGAAGCTTTCGTGAGTGAATGCCCACTTCGTCACTTTGCTGCTTTTTACAGATCCAGACTAACACGGCTACCCCGCTGATACTTGACACTATGCTAATGTTAGGGATATTTCTTTCCCCTACCCTGTACCTTATGTTACCTCTCTGCTGGGGTACAGACCAAAGCTTAGTGTTTCAGGAGTTGTGTTATATTTATTTATGTATCATACAGAGACAAATCTCTGAGCTCTGCCATGCTCCCTCCCCTCGGGGCGGGGGCAATACATTCCTGCTGCTCCCCACCCTTCTCAGGAGAGGGGAGGGAAGCGCCCCAGTTGAACGGGTCCCCTCCCCTGGCCTTCTAGGGAGGGGAAGATAAGGGCCCTGTCCGAGTGGGTCCTTTAGCACAGCCAGAGGGCTCAGCAGGGAGCAGGCTGAGGGCCAAACCCCGGCTCCCTGGAGGTTGGACCCTTTCAATGAGCTGTGGTGGAGCCTGACTGGTGCCTTTTCCTTGCAAGGCAGCCAGGCTGCAACTCCTCCCCTGCGGGGAAGGGGAGCAGCGCAGGGCGAGGTGGGGCTTCCAGGAAAGGCCGCCCAGGCTGCCTGACTGGGCTGAGCGCTCCCCCAGCAGGCCCGGAGATACACCGGTCTGTGGGGCCCTCTGCTGTGCCCAGCAGGAATCTGTGGCTAGACAGGGATCAAGAGGAGACTTTCTTTCACTTGCATTTAATGTCATTTCACTCGAAGTGTAACCGCTCGTCTGAACCGTGTTAGGAGCTGTATCTGTGCGGCCCACCCCACCAGGCCAGGCCAGGGCCGCACTCCGGGGCCTGCAAAGGAGCTTTCGGACAGGCCGGCATCTTTCTGGGTTAACGAACGTGAACAGATTTAGCGCAGCGGCGGTATTTCCTGCCCAGCCGCAGAGCGAGGCGGAAGATGGGTCCCACCCCACCCACAACATTTTGATTTTTTGGGTTGAAAAAAACCTGAAAAGCCACCAAAACTGCTCCAAAATGAAACATATTCAGCCGGAACTGCCAAAAGAGAGACAATGTTTCGGGTTTTGAGGGTTTTCAATTTGCCACCTTGCTGGGAGAAAAGCAGACCCTGCAAAGAAGTTTGTTTAAGTAAAAAATCCAACCTTCCAGCCACAAAAAAAACCCGATGGAAAATTTTGGGCCACCCCCATCCAGCAGGTCATCACTTGGCAGCGTCCAGGGATGGACCGAGTCCGGGGTGAAATTTTGGGGGGAAAGGAGTTGTATTCTTCCACCTCCGCCCCCGCAACATGAGCTCTGCCCCAGTGACTCGCCAGCCTGAGGTGCTGCTCACCGTCCATGGTGCAGCTGATCCAAATGGGATTGTGCAGCTCTCAGCTCCGCCCGGCTCCTGGAGCTTCGCTTCTCCTCAGCGGGTTTGAATGTGCTCACGGGTTCCTCCGGGCGCCCGGCCTTTGGCTCCTTCCTGAAATGGGGAAAAACAAGGTGGGAGCGGCTCCGAAAAGCTACCCGCGTACGGGCCGCCAATGAGCCTGGCGGACTGTAGATTAAAATATATGGAGATATACCTATCTCCTAGAGCTGGAAGGGACCCCGAAGGGTCATCGAGTCCAGCCCCCTGCCTTCACTAGCAGGACCAACTTTGCCCCAGATCCCTAAGTGGCCCCTGCAAGGATTGAAGTCACAACCCTGGGTTTAGCAGGCCAATGCTCAAACCACTGAGCTATCCCCCCCCCGATTGCGCCGCTCTGTGCTACTCACTCGCCTTTCTCGCATCACGGAGCAAATCGTTACATTGCGATTGAAATGTTCCTCACTGGGCATCTCGGGTGTCGTCGCTGAGCCGCACGGGGCAGTTCCGGCCGCTCAGCGCTCTTGACCCAGGCTCTCACCAGGACGCAGAGATACACCTGGCTGAGGTTTGCTTCACAACCATCAAGTCTAGCGCAGGGGGTGGCCAGACGTACTGACCCTCTTCAGCCGTTTGAAAGCCCGGGCGTGGCTGCTGGGGCTCAGGGCTTCAGCCCCACTCCCCGCTGGCCAGAAGCCCCGCACCCCAACGCTCTGCCATGGGGCTGAAGCCCCAAGCCCCCTCCCTCCCTGCAGAGGCAACACATGGGGGGGTGTGTGTATGGAGTCATGTGCCCCCCCCCGCCCCAGATTTTTGCCAGGATTTGCTGGTCACATGATACCACCTGGTCCCCTCCCTGCATGGCAGCTGCTGCTCCGTGGGGCGAGGCTGCGGCAAAGAGCCGGGCGAGCTGCTGCGTTTGTTGTTGCCTCTCCCCATGGAGTTAAAGCAGCGGCCCCTCCCTGCAGCTCCCAGCTGTTTGCTGCTGCCTCTCCACGTGGAGCTAAGATCTGGGAGCTGCAGGGAGGGGCCCCTGAGGGTAAGGGGTGGGGCATGTGCCTGGGGGGACATGACTCAAGCTGTTGGGGGGGGGGGCTAACCTTTAAATTGTGCAAGCCACGCCCCCCAGCAGGCACCAGTTGTCTCTGGCAGAAGCCCCTAGCCCCACCACCCTGCCGCAGGGCAGACGCCCCAAGCTCCCCACCCCCAGGCTGGTAGGCGGAGAGCCGCCCGTTAACTCTCAATGCGCTGCATGCAGCTCGCAAGCCATGGTTTCACACCCCTGCGCTAAAGTTTCTGGGATTCAAAGGGGGGGGGGGGGCTTTTTCCATGTAGGGTTTGCGGGCGGGTGGGTGTATCGCTTGCAATGGCCGACAAAGCAGCCAAGCCCTGCCGCACGCCAGCTGCACGGCTACAAATGTGCATCTGCAGGAGTGGGGCTGAGGCTGCAATGGTTTGATGGAAGCGTCATGAGCCTGCCACTTGCAGGGTCAAATCGAGCGCGCGCTGCTCGTGCCGTAAAGCTGCTACCCGCTGGTTGAAATGCTCCTGGCTCACCGGCTGGCAGGCTCAGCAGCGAGGCCGAGGCCCGACTGGCTGCATTGGTTGAATGACAGTCCCGGGCCCTAGAGGTGGGCTCTGTAGCTAAGGATTGAAGCACGTTGGTGGAATAGCCGAGAGGAAACCTGCACTCCCCAGCCGGTATAGAAACTGTTCTGTGTATGACCAGGAGACCTCACTGTCCAGGGATGGGAAACCGGCACCTTTCCAGAGTGCTGAATTCACCCTGAAATGAGTAGCTATGGAATGGATGGTGTAGCAAGGTGCTGAGAAACGGGGCAGTTACTCTTAATAACTTCCTTAAAACAACCCAAGTAGCACCAGCTGACTGTGTTTTTACTTCCCAGCCAGCCAGTTAACGTGGCTGAGAAATTTTCTCCCTGGTTTCTATCCGACTTCATTCCTAAAGGCTCATTGAGAGCAATTGCCATTTGCCGGTTCCTTCACAAGAACCTTCTAATGAATTAACAAGAGAACAAAACAGCCTGTTTGCGACAGCTGAGCTCTGCAATCTGGCTAAGTAAGAAATTGGCTTTCTTGGCAAGGTGTTGGAAGGAACACCGTGTAATTATTACCAGTGTATAGTCAATGTGTTGATTGAAAGAGCTGGCATTTCCAGCAGCGCTACAGCATCAAAAGCATTTGGCCCTCCATGTATTATTGACCGACTGACGTGGTGGGAAAGCGGAGAGTGGAAAACGTGGCACCAGGACCCAAGATGCAGCAGGTAGCGAAGACATTCAAGCTCCAGGAGGCTATCTGAGCAATATTTGTTATCAGGAGCCCGGCGAAGATGGTTCCCAGGGATATGGATTCCTCTTTTCTAATGCTTTCAATGTGCCAGCTGTACCTGCCTGATCTGTAACGTCTGTTTTGTAGATAGTGTAGCTAGAGATACCAGGGACAAAGCTCGAGCAAGCTGGGAACACTGTGTGTGAGAGAGATTCTAATAAAGATGCGACCTGCTCCAGGATGGTGGCTGGTGTTGCTCTGTGCCTGGTGCTCTGAGAGTGATTCAGTAAGGGGCAGGCCCAGAGGGAACGCACAGACAGAATCAGGGGGTGCTGATTGCTAGTGTGCCAGGCAGATAGCGAGATCTTAGCGGAAAATTAGAGAGAAGCAAAATGTGGGTGTCTCTCTCTCTCTGGCATGATCTGTTCGGGCTCTCTCAGAAGGGAGATGGAAGTTGTAGTCCCTGCCGGCAGGCAGGTCTGAGGCATATTCACTGAACACGGGAGCCCAGGACTCAGTGGGTAGCAAGATGCACTCGGCTGCAGGAAGGCCAGGAACAACCTCACATTGTGGGGCGCCCGGCTCTGCAGAGACGCTGCAGTTTTCCTGCTCAGGGGTGTATGCCTGCCACATTCCCACCAAGCACAGCGGTGATTCAGGAGGGATGGACACATAGCAGTGGCTTGTTTCGAAGGGGAAGGTGCGTATCCCCTCCCCGTAGCGGGGCATGACCCTGTGTCTCAATCCCAGTTTTACAGAGGCACAGGTGGCCCCGACTCCCTAGGCCAAGGTGAGGGAGCTCCCTTGCTCAGAGGCTAAGCAGGGTTCTTTAGCCCTGCACTGGCAGAAGGCTGGGGCATGTATCACCTGGTTTGCACCAATCTGTGGATAGTAAACGCTTTACAAACCGTTCAATATTTACCATGGCCCAGGAGCAGCCAGCTGAGCCCAGCCAGAGACACTCTTTGCACTGCAGTACAGGCTCATTCATCCCACAAAAAGGTCTTTTCACCTCTGTCGCCACAACCGCTCAGCTGCCTGCGGGCATCTCTGTGACCAGAGAGCAGCTGGTCACAAGAACCGTCCACTAGAGGGACCAGGTTGCAAACCAGCAACAGGAGCTGCAAACACGGGCGGCTCCTACCAACAGGCCGTTCGTAGCTCTCTAGACAAGGCTCTGGGGATCGCTCAGTGAACCAGAACCCCGAGGGACTCAGCCTATGAACCTGCAGAACAGAGACCAGCGATTGCTAGGCACATGGGCCATGCCTCCCGGAGTGGCCAGAATCCGCATACAACCTGTACGACATCCCCAGGCACTGCTGGACAGAGGAGAGCACGTCCTCCCACCCACCCACCCCCATCTGCTAATCCTCGCCGACCTGTGAGGGGCTATTCGCTCTGTCCTTTCCAGGGCACTTTGGAAGGGGGAGGGCTCTTTTGCAGGAACGCATTTGCTTAGAATAAATGCAGCGAGGCAGCAACTGAATGCAGCGCACCTGAGCTGAGTGTGTAACAGGGTCAGGGCACCAGGCCTGCAGAGTGTGTGTTTGTGTGGGAGACAGAGACCTGCGTAATCCCGTCTGGATGCAGCCCCATGCCCACATGCTCAAGGCTGCCCCAACGCTGGCCTAACGAGGGCTTGCAGAAGAGCCCTTTGGAATTAAGCAGCTACCAAGACAATGGGCCAAGTTCACCCCGTTGTAAACTCCTTCGCCCGTAGGGGCATTACCCCGGGATGAATTTGACTCTAAGGTTTAGTGTAACTATGGACTCCTCGCAAAATGAAAAGCAGCCCTCATCAAAGGGGACTGAGCCATTGCACAGCTTAAATAACTGGCTCAGGGTCACGTATGGAGTAATCGGGGCGGGACGATGAATAACTGACCTATGCAGCGGGAGTGATTCATCCAGCCACCGTTCGAAGGCGCCCAGTTACATTTACAGCCTGGCCCTTTCGTTACAAGAATAAATGGAAAACCCCCTCACTGCTGGGAGCCCCGCGGGAGGACTGACAGCCTCGCCCGCCCGTAGCAACGCTCGCCTTGGAGCTTTTCAACCTGCTCCGCGCCAGCTTTCCATGGGGATGGCTTTTCCCCCCGCCCCTTGCACCTTAAATTAGTGCAACAACCACTTGCTTTGCAAGCCAAAGGGCAGCTGCGCGTCCATGGGAAGGCGAATTGTTTATGGAAGGAAAAGGCCTTGCTCCTGGGTTGAGGTAATAGTTTCGGAGAGGGTGAAAAATAACATGGCCTTCACTGCTGGCTAAGGTGGGGACTGACGCTGCGCTGCTGACTCAGGCAGACGGCCTATGGCGTTTAATGAGAGTGTGATCCCCCCACATACACTTACCGGGGCAACGTTTACCTCCCCGCTGCTGCCTCTGTGGCGGGGTCCAGGCACCGCAGAACTGCACTGGTGCCATTCAGAATGGGCGGAAACTGGCATTCTGCAGCCTCAGCACCTTGCAGAGCTGGGCGCTATGGGGGGGGGGGCACATCCTCCATCCCTGGGCCATCAGGGTATGAGGGCGGGAGGGTGGCCAGGGCTTATGATGGGTACACGAGCCATTTCCACCACCCTGCAGGTGTGGTCATGAGCCCCCTAAAATTTTGCCCAAACCTCGTCTCCTCTCAGGCCTCCCTCCGCCCACGAGCCCCCTACACCCTCTTCCTCCATTGCGACCTGGCCCATGGGGGTTGCAGCACCACTCAGGTTTGGCCGGGCCAAAAAGTTGTCCTGCCCGGGCCTGGGTGCCTCCCTCCACCCAGCCAAGGCGGCTCTGCGGCCGCTGCCCTGGGACTAGGATGTTCGACACCTAGGGGAGGCTGGCAGCACGTCCCAGCTCAGAGCCACGTCACACCAGCTCTGGGCTGGGGGTGTGGCCCAAGGGGCATGACGAGCACTTGCCAGGGCCGTCTAACTCGCTTGTGTTCCCATGCGGCAAAGCCTGTGGCCAGTGCCGGGCGTTCGGCAGCCTTGCCCCAGAAAGATCAGAGCTGCTCTTAGTGCAGCACGGCTCCCCTGGGGCACCCTCCTGTCAGGCAGCTGTGTTTCTCCCCCCCCCCCCCGCCCCATGGGGGTGTGTTTGCTCCCCGCGCCACCCCGAGGATTGGCCTTGCCCCAGCCCCAGTGACAACTGGAGAACAGCCCAGGTCATTGCCAAGCTGGGCCTGAGGAGAGCTCGAGGCCTAGTCCTGCCTCCCACGCCCTGGGTGCTGTGGGGCACGTCCCACCTCCTCGCTGAGCCTCTGCTCCTTAACCTGTAAAAGGAGGATACCGCTGCACAGAGGTGTGGTGAGGGGTAATTCATTGGGGGGGGGGGGATCACGTTCCCCCCCAGCTATGTGTGGAGCAAATCCTTGGTGCACAATCTCCCCACCTACACATGGATGGGGAACGCAGTTACTTCTGTGGCGTTACCAGCCCCTGGAGCAATCCCTCCACTGGTCCCAGGAGGGGTGAGGGGCAGGACTGAGGCGGCTGCATGTTGTTCACCCCCCGTCCTCCCCCGCAGCCAGTGGAGTTTACAACCTCCGGGCTGCAGTCTCTTTTCTGTGGCGGGGAGCCCTGTTTAAGGGGGGGGAGCTGTGGCTAGTGGGAGTCGACAGCAGCTGTCCCCAATAGGGTGATACTGCCGTGGCATGGAGCGGTGGGTGGTGCTAGGGGCACACGGCCTCGTCTCTGGCTTCCCCCTGGGAGCTGCAGGGGTTGGGGGCTGTTCTGCAGGAGGCAGAGCCCCCGGCCCCATGGAACAGACAGGTAGGGATATATTCCCAAGCCAGAAGGGACCACTGTGATCATCTAGTCTGACCTTCTCTATAGCCCAGGCTAGAGAACTTCCCAAAGTAACCCCTAGAGCAGAGCAGAGCTTTTAAAAAACCCTCCAATCTTGATTTAACAATTGTCAGTGAGGGAGAATCCAGCACGACCCTTGGGTAAATCGTCCCAAGGGTTAATTACTCTCACCATTAAAAATGGACCCTTGATTTCCAGATTAGATTTAGCAGTTTCAAAATATACATAGAAGAGAAGCTCTGAGCGTCAGGCCAAGCTTTGCAATTATTTTAACTGCTTTGCTAAGAAGTTGGAAAAAATACAGAAAAAACAACAGCTAGAGATCTTTCTTGCGGAGGGTGGTAGAACCGGTGATGGTGATACTGAAGACAGGGTTTATAGAAGGGCGGGATGGCTAGTGGACTCAGATTAACAGAACCAGAGGTTCCTGAGTTCTAATCCGGGCTCTACTTTTCACTTCTTGTGTCTCCTTGGAAAAGTGGATACTGATTTGTGCCTCAGTTTCCCCATTTGCATATGGGATTACTACTAACTTTCTGCACCTACCTCACAAGGGATAGTTAGTTAAACATTTGTGCAATGCTTTGGAATTCATAAGCCCTTAAAGACCAGATTCTCAAAGGTATTTAGGCACCTAAATAATGAAATCAATGGGAGCTAGGCACTTCAATACCTTAATCTGGGCCTAAACTGCAATCACAGGATTTTTACATAAATATAATAAAACTTTTCTACAAAACTAAACAGCTGTTTTTCTTCATTCCTTTGAGCCACGATGCTGGCCTTAAAAAAAACAAAAGAAAAAAAAAAAGGGAAAAAGAAACCAGATGTCACCCCCCCAAAAAACAAACAAATAAATAAAAAGACTACACACCCCAGTGTTACAAAACCTTGTATTAATCATCTCCCTTCACTTTCAATATAATGTTGATATGAAATATAGCCATGATTCCTAGTTACATGGGAGGAAATGAGTAATAAATACATTGTAGCAAGTTTAAATCACAAGGGTGTTTCACTGGTAACAACATTTGAAAACTGTACACTTGCAAAGAACAGCATCTTCAAACATTAGTATTTCTTTATATCGGGAAGCTTTTACATGTAACAAACATGCTATTTCCATATATGACAAATTTAAAAAATATGCATTGCTTGGCAACATTAACTAGGCAAAAATATTTCTTTGTGCACTAACTTTATACAGAAAAAACAGGACTAAATGCATGCATGTACGATAAGGAACTGCCAGAAGATGGCATGCAATGAAAGAAAGTCCAAAGCTTTTTAAAGTAAGCTTACGTTATGCATAAATACATAAGGGTTATATATTAACAAGGGAGGAAGTATTCTGTTTAACATTATTAACATTCCTGTTTTCTTCCTATTCCTCCCAGAGGAATACACATTCACCTTTAAGTAAAGATAAAGGAATACAAAAAATAAAACTCACTTTGCAACTCTGATGACTTGTATAAAATCAACTTTAGTGTTATCATAACTGTGTGCAAATTATACTTCTGCAGGATCTACTTTTCATCAGGCACATTCAGAAAGCCTAAAATGGGTCCTGTTTCTGCACCCCAAGAGAGAGAAAGTTGACAACAGAAATATTTTTAAGTGCTGACTAAAATCTGAGCTCTGGTTCTCAGTCCTATGTTCTTACATGTATGGAGCAGGGCCTGCATGATACTCGTTCTGCACCGTGTGCATGTCACTGATCTACTTGAACAAAGCAACAGTTCTGTGAAGGCCTGTTGGTGACTGGGAGAAAATCCCCGGACTTCCACCATCTGAGAAAAACAGGCTGATCCCCAGCTCAGGTACCTGCATTACTACTTAGACAAAGGGCTTGTCCGTGAAAGGGTTAGCTCATGGCACCTCAAAGGAAAAGCAGGGTTTCCTCAGTGTCATGAATACTTACTTGTCCCTTCCCAGGAAGGCGGGAGGAAAGGGGCAGCTTAGCCCTAATTTGGGACGATTAGAAGGCTGTGTCCACTGCAAAAATGAGCCGTGCTTGACAACAGGGTGACACTGTCAACATCCCACTCTCAACAGGCAAACGCTTGTGTCTGGCTGCAGTGGTCAAAGTGAGCCCCGTTGAGCACTCATTGCGCAACACATCTTATCCCAGCTCCTACTCAGCAAAGCATGTGCTTAACTTTAAACCCATGCGTAAGTCCCCTTGGAATCAGCGGAACTTAAGCACTTGTTTAACAGATGTGCTTTCCGAGGCGGGGTGCCCTGTGGTGAATCTGCCAGGGGCCTGGCACACTTCGCTACCAGTGTTGGACTCTGCTGATCCTGTCCAGCTCAGCAGGGCAATCCGATGGGTGGGGCAGCCAAGCTTGACCCGGGGGCAAAAGAGGTTCATTTCTGCAGTGTGAACACAGCCAAGGACACTTGGATATACGGAATTTGTTAGCTTCGCAGTGCAGACGGCATCACCAAGCAGACAAAAGCTATTTTGTTTTTCTCGTCGGCCGTCATTCAGAAGTGAAACCCGAAGCAGCGAAAAACCATCAGCAGCGTTTCATTCCTTGTATGTCTCAGCCTCTTGTGTGTGTCTGCCCCCTACTGTTAATAACTGTAAGAAACCGCCAAGGATAAAAGCACCAATAAAACCTCGTACATGAGAATAGTGTAGCAAACTACTGTCGCTGGAAGAGATGCTTGCAGAGATACCAAGTACACACTGCTTTAGTTAGAAAACGGAAAAAAAAACACATTTATGTGGAGTGAAATATTTGTTACTCTGAGATTTGAAATAATTTGATACTTGCTTATTATAAAACAGTTGCATTTGGGGTAAATGGGTAAATACAAAAAAGAAAGGCACTGCCGCTTTATTACTAAATATTTGACTTCACAGCCTTATGCATGCAACTGGTTTTTATAAATAAATTTATTTTACTTTAGAATTTGATGTTTAAATTGAGCTCTACACCTGCACTCAACACAGGCCTCAAAACGGAGCTGGGAAGGACGCCCAAAATTTAATCAAAGCTACTTTTTAATTAAAACAAAAAACAGCAAAACACAACAAAGTCTATCATTAATCTATACACTCCCAATGGAAAATAAGCTTTTAAAAAAAAAAAGAAAAGAAAAGAAAAATTGAATTATGTGGTTGTTAATAACAGACATTATCATGGTTACCAGCCATAGCAAGTTAATAAGTAATATATCCAAAATAATATATCTAATAATCAGATAACCTCTGTTTCTATATTCAGCAAAGGAATAAATAGAATTTCAGATTTGTAAATACTTTGTCTTCCTTTCAAAAGATTCATGCTAAGGTGATTGTGTTCACAATTCATTTTCTGAAGCTGCACATTGTATATAGCTATGAATGCTCAAGATGCACCTCAGATTTGAATACCTTCTCATTTCCTATCCAAGCTGTGTAATACTGCAGTTCATTATCCTCTCCATTAACTTTGTTTTAAGCTCCTTCTAACACATTCCCAAGTCCCCTCCTATCGTCTTCCCTCATTACTCCACCAAATCATGCTCAGTTACATTGTATCATGCATTCTGGTAAACAGGAAACCAAGAAATATCAACTTTATGTCAATCAGCATGAAAAATTGCATTTTGGCACTTTTTGTTTTTATAAAGTTAAGTAAAAATGCTGCATCTAAATTGGATTTACAAACCTTATTGTACATGTAAGAACACCTCTTTGAAGCTGCGGTTTAGCCCTTAGTCCCCCCTTTTAAAATAGTCACGTTGAATGTTTGGCACTGAAAATATTTGCTTCTTTGAGCAATTCCATAACTACTTTCAGAGAATGTCAACCACCCAAACAACATTAACCGACAGAACTGATTTCTGAAGTATTGTACAGATTCACATAGCCATGGTATGCACCAATATTACTTTTCTTTATATAATAAAGAAAAATTGCACGCACCAAATCACTTCTTACTTACACCAGGGTGAATCCGGAGCAACTCCACTAAAGCCAATGGAGATGCATTGGGGTAAAACTGGTGTAAGTAAAAAAAAAGAAAAAGAACCAGGGGATTCAATAGCCATGTGTTACTGAAATGTTAGGTGAAGATTCTGTTTTCATTTGGGTGTAAATCTGGAGTTAACCCACTGAATTCAATGGAACAACTATGGATGTAGGCTGGTGTAAATGAGACTTGATTCTGGACTCAGATCTCAGTTTAAACACTTGCTGGTTCAAAGTTATATCAAATTCACGTATGAAATGAACCAGGGCCACCCTTAACTCAGTTATAAAAAGCAACGTGTGATAGCTACAGCTCTGAGATGACTGCAGCACACAGATAGATGTGCATCCAAACGACTGGCTCTTAAATCTTTAATCCACCCACATGTTGACCTTCCTTCCCTTACACGTAATGTCCAGTTTAGCCTGCTTATTACTCTGTGGCCACATGCACGCTCATTATCTGTCAGGACCAAGAAAAAGGCAACAGTGTTTGTGAGCCAGTATAAACACTGAACAGAGCGTACTCACTATTCATCCTGAGAGCTGCAGTCCAGCACTGCTTATATTTTGCTGCTCTCCCGCATGGTCCCTTAGCACAGGAAGCTCATGCTTTCCCCTTTAATCCTTCTCTACCTCCTCACATCCGCTTGTTACCTCCCAGGGCAAGAAAAGGCCCAGCCCTCCACCCCTTGTAGTTTAGCTGGCAAACTGTAGCTAGTTCTGAAAATGATCAAGTCCGTCTGGGATGTAGTGGCAGGTCTGTAAAAGCCACGATGCAGCATCTTTTAGGGATTCACATACACAAGACAAGAAACAAGAAACTGATCCCACTTGCTCTCCACGCCCAATCACATATAGTCCCGCCCACTCCACAACATCCCTCCTCCCTTCTCTGATGTCCTCTCCATCCCAGCTGATAAGATGAAAACCCAAGGCCTGCCCCTAGAAGCATAGCTTGGTTGCTATGTAAAATGCAAACCTGCTGCTATTAACAGAAGTAAAACAAAAAAAAACCCTTTACAACAGGAATATGAGACAAAGGCCTACCAGACATTTTTACACACTTATGTACCCTTTCTATCTGCTCTTATGTAAACAATACACAAATTGAAATTTAGTTGTTTTAAATTTGGTTGAAAGGACGTTTGGTTGTTGTTGGTGGTTTTTATTTTCCTTTTTGACGGCACTGCAGCTCCAGTAGATGTTTGAGCTCCAGTGAAATACAAGAGTTGTAAACTCTGAACAATAAGTTACCCCCTTGTTTTTTGGTCACACGTGATATTTGTTAATTTCCTCCTTCAGAAACAGGGTTTGCCTGGTGCCTGTTTGCCTGGTGCTCTCCATCCTCCCGAGCTGGAGTTTAACCCTCATTTACCAGCACTTTGCCTTTCCCCCACACTTTTCCTCTAGAGAGGATGTAATAAATGACAAAACAAAGTCCAATTCTAATGATATGTTCACAAGGACAATCTACACATTCACAAAATTAAAACGAGCGAGAGAGAGAGAGAGAGAATCCTGTGCATGTCTGGAGACTGTTGCCACTGGACCTGCAGCAGTCATTCTCACGGCCAGCGCTGTCACCGTTACACATTCATCTTCTATATCGTAGAGGTTCTGTCAACGCCATCTGAAAGATTTAAGTCATAATGAGAAGTAGCCACGCGTCGCTTTAAATTGCATTGCCTCAATACTACCATGATGGGCATGTTACAAATACCTAATTTAAATAAACACAGCAGATTGGCCTGAATCCAATCGGTAGGTCCAAATGTTGGGGAAATTCAGATCTGGATCCAAACTTGGTGGCTCAGGTCCACCTACCTACCTTCCATATCTGTGTGCCAGTCAGCAGGGCACTGCCATGCCCTCTCTAGTTGTGAATATAATTTCTATGCTGGTATGCAGTAGGGGCCCAAATGTATCTTTACAATCTGCTCTGAGTAAGGGACGTGTGTAGTTCTGCTGCTCCAGGAGCAGCCAAGGGAATGCAGCGTGACTCAGGGCAGGTCTTCACCGGATCGGTGGGTAGGGATCGATCTATCGGGGATCGATTTATCGTGTCTCGTCTAGACGCGGCTAAATCGATCCCCGAACGAGCTGTCGACTCCGGAACTCCAGCTCGCGAGAGGTGGGAGCGGAGTCGACGGGGGAGCGGCAGCAGTCGACTCGCTGCCGTCCTCACGTCCAGGTAAGTCGACCTAAGATACGCTGACTTCAGCTACACTATTCGCGTAGCTGAAGTCGGCGTATCTTAGGTCGACCCCCGCCCCCCCAGTGTAGACCAGGGCTCAGAGTCACCATGCATGCCCTGGTCCCTCCTGTGCTCCAGGAAGGAAGCAATCTGCTTCCCGTCTATTGCCCATTTCTTGTTCCTGTTTGCCCACTTCCCCACCCCCATCTGGTGTGGGTCAGGGGACAGTGGCCATGCAGAGCTGTGCAGTGACCTACAATGTAGAGGGCCCATGCAAGTACTTATTAGCCCCTGGCTCCACGTACCAGAATATGGCAAAAGAGACGGTCTTGCCCTAAATTAATAGGCAAGGTTCAGAGTAGGAGGTGCACATCTCTGTTATCCTGTCAAGTCTTGCCCTGTGCACTCTGAGCAGGCAAAACTCCCCTTTATGGCAGCGTGAGTGGGACTGCAGGCTCAGACCCTGTTCCAGGAGCGTTTGGAAATGCAGTCCTGCCCAGAGGAATGGCAGCTGCTGGGTGGATTTCTTCCCATGGCCTGGGGTTTAGTTTGCTTTTAAAATGCAACAGAACTAGGACAAGGAAGTGAAAGGAACAACTAGAAATAGAGGCCAGTAATGTCACAGAGGAAGCTTTAATGCCATGCCCGGGGCACGGACTCCTTCTCATTTCAATGGAAGCCGATGGGGCTCCCTCGACAAGTCACAGGGGCCAGGACTGAGGCGTCTGGGGCTAAATTCCCCTCGGTTCATTTCTGGCCTCCTCTTTCTAAGGCTTCCTGACAGCCTCCTGGTAATGTACTGTCCCCAACTCTTTTCACCCGGGGCCCTGTCCCATCACAGCCCAGGAGTCAGGTTATCTGGGGACTCGGTGGTTGGGGATGAGGGGTTGGAGCAGAAAACTCCTCAGATAGGGGTGATGTCTCAGCAAGGCCTTAACGAGCCAACTGACCAGTCAGAAAGCGCTGAGAGGTGTGCGTGGGCTTATCATGCCTGCTCCCGCCAATGAAATCCACAGTGCCTATGACGCTCCATGCACAGCTCTCTACAAGGGGATGAAGTACGGAGAGAGAGAACAACAATGAAAAGCCTGGGTGGCTGCAGAAGGGTTTTTAACCAGACACGAGTTATGACACATGCATTCGGGGTGCAAGCTTTTTACACAGATTCACTGTCTTTGGACACGTATTCGCTGATGCGGCTCCTCTGTGCTCAGTTGTGCACAGGCTTGTGAACGCATTAGGGTGGCTTTTAGAAACACAACAGCAGGCTTTGGGCTATGGAGAGTCTTCATCGGAGATAAAAATATTGTATTTCCAACCCTACCTGGAATTATGGATGTAGGCCAAAGATGGGCATGATCTGAAACATCAGATCAACCTGCCACCGCACCCCCCATCCTTCAAACTTGGGGGCAGAGTGGAGCCAAATACAGTGGCTGGCTCATCTCTAGGATGGGCTGAACCCAAACCTGGATCCAAACACCTGCAAGGCTCTGGGAAGTTCAGACGCAGATTCCTGGCCCCTCCCCAGCGTAGGCTCAGTAAGAGATGGATAGCCCAGCTCGGATGTGCCCCTGTTCTGGGAGAACGACGGGAGCGGTAGGCTGTGGGGTGGCGCCTGCTGCAGTACTGTGCCCAGTGCTGCCCTGAGCGTCAGAGGTGACGCAAGGCGACCTAGAACAATGGCACTGGGAGAGCCCACCCGGGACACCCCTGTTGAACACAGAGAAGGGAATCAGGCTGGTGCTGCAAATGGCAGAGGCGCTCATCCCAGAAAAGCGGCAGCTTCCCCCTTCCCACCAACGTCATCCCACATAATGCAGCCCATTGAGCGCATGAGCGAGACTGAGGAAATACCTGGGACGGCTGCCGTAATGATCCGACTTCTAAGAGACACAGCAGCAGCTGGTGTCAAGACACTGGTTGTTTTGTTACAAAGCCGGAGCAACGCATAAGGGCAGCAGCCCTGCATACCACAGCCCACCACATTACTGACTTTGGCAATCGCCAAGGGAGCTATTCCTAACGCAGGGCACACAGCGCTCCCTGTTCCCCTGCTCAGCTCATCACGGAAATCGCTTCAGTGCCTCCCGCTGGAATGTTCAGACTAAAAACAAACAGGTTTGTTAAGCTCTGATTTGTTTGTTTATGTAAAGCTATTTATAGCACTTTGCGTGTAGAGAGGCCTGGGCCGAGGCAATGCAGGTCAAAGCCCTAACTGGCCTGGCCCCTCCCAGCCTGAGCATCTGCCTCTCTCCCCACAATGCACTGCCAGGCAGGGGCTGCCGACAGGATGTTCTCCACCCACACGACTGGAATTGGATTCCCCGCTCTTCCCTGCCATAGACCATGGATTTCTAGGCATGCTGCACAAACTCTTTGTTTGATGGGGTTGGGGGAGTGGTTTGAAGGGTTGCTTTCCTGCGGTGATCGGTTGGCTGACTTGGTTCATTCTTTGGAGGCGGATAGTTTTTTCGTAGCTGGGTGGCCGTGTTTTGGGAGAGTCACGGCCAGTTCATGGCTAAGGGCACCTGGAGCGTTGCGCGGGGATGTTTCGGTTTATCTAAATCGAAATAAAACAACTCACAAAACCTATGTGTGCTGTGATGCAGTCAGATCTTCCTCTGGCTTTCGCCAGACCCCGGCCCAGCTGAGACGTCCATCTTTCTGCTAAGCCGCTGGTTCTGGTACCTGCTCCGTCCACCCACCTCCACCCCATTTGTCTTGTTTTGTCCATCGACTGTGTCCTGTCTGACATCTACACTGTGAGCTCTGTGGTATTTATGGTATCTAGCACAACGGGGCCCTGATCCTTGACTGGGGTTCGTAGGCGTTACTGTGATACACGGTAACAGTAGTAACGGTCAGGGTTTTCTCAGTGGAGATCATGGGCCTTGCCTTCCCCAGAGCTCAGCCTGAGACAAAATCCTTAAGGGCCTGTGGAAGATGTATCTGTTTAGAGTTAAGTTGCCACAGTCGATTATGTCAGACAGCTAATGCGGCTCTCCCGGCAATCAGCTCCTGGCATCTGATCCCTGAGGAGAATTCTCCCTTCTACTGGAAAACTGACGGCTATCAGTCTGTAGGGCACCCAGGCACGAGGGTGATGGGCGTTTTTAGAAAGGCACAGGCTAAAAGAACCGTACCCGTATTCAGATCTACGCTGGATTTAGTGGCACTAGAATGGAAAGGTCTTTTGGGAAGCCCAAGTTCCACTAACCTGCCCCTCCCCCCCACGTTGGCAGGCTCTTGCAGTGAGATAGAAACAGCGTGCTCAGGCCAGATGTCCAAGTCCATACACAGGGCCAGCTCCTCCGCTGGGTAAATCGGCCTACATCTATTGACTACACCAGCTGAGGGTCTGGCCCTTAGAGTGTAACCCAGCTCCCATTTTAGTCCATATGCCAAAGCTCCCACCACATGCCCTTCACAATAGTCTCCTGATTTTCAGGGGCGCTCAGCACTGTCAGTTCCCATTAGCTTCAAGTGGGAGCTGCCGGTGCTCAGAATGGTTGAAAGGTTCTCTCATCTTGGTGCCTAAATAGGTCACCATTTTGGCTGGGGCAGTGTACTTTTACTTTTATGGAGATATACCTATCTCATAGAACTGGAAGGGACCTCGCAAGGTCATCGAGTCCAGCCCCCTGCCTTCACTAGCAGGACCAAGTACTGATTTTGCCCCAGGTCCCTAAGTGGCCCCCTCAAGGATTGAACTCACAACCCTGGGTTTAGCAGGCCAATGCTCAAACCACTGAGCTATCCCTCCACAAAGTGTAACCCTCCTTTGCTCCTCACCTGCTTGTTAGCGGTGAGCACGTTCCAGAGCGTGGCTTGGCTGCTGGCTAGTTCCCTTTCATTCTAGTCGCTCCTTTTCCAGCCTGGGGTGTTGCCCAGGTGCCCTGAAGGCAGAAGTGCCCCTACCTGCTGCTCAGTAACTTAATGGGCAGCACTGATTAGTTCCCACCACAGTCTTGTCCTGTCTCCTTCAGTCAAGGGGATGGTGGCTGTGACAGACGGCCTCAAGGAGATGAGGAAAGAATTAAAATGGGGAATCCTCCTGGCTGTGCCAGAGACACTGTGGCCGACAACAGAATGGAGGGAAGGGGAAAGGGCGCACTCACCCCCCAGGGCGTGTTCAGTCATGCTCAGGCACAAGGATTCCAGCCTGTTGTTGATGTCAGGTTCTGTCACTGGTACCTGGAACTCTGCAAAGGAAATGGAACAGACTGTTACTCTGGAGACCCACAATGGCAGAAGCAAAGTCACAACAAATCTAAAGGATAAATACAGTAGCTGGGCAGGTAGGAATCTGTTCTGCACTGACATACGCCCTGTGTAAACCCGATGACAGGAGCCTTACTTGGCTTGTGTCCCTCTGACAACTCCCTCGAAAGACTGCAATTGAGCTTTCATTCCCAATATTGGATGTTTTTATGCTCATTTATATGTGCAAACACATTGACTTTCTTACACACACACACACACACACACACACACACACGTAAAACGGTTTAATATCAGTTTTGATTTGCAAACACCATCCCAGCCACTAACTAATACCACTGATGGAGATTCACACATTTGCCGTGATGCAGTACAGATTCATGAAACCCAAACCTTAGATTTGTCTACAGTCTTATACCTAGACCGTAAGCTCTTCAGGGCAGGAACTGTCTCTTTGTTATGTGTTCATACAGGCACCAAGCCCAATGGCCGCTACGTGCTAACATAATAATTAATGATGATTAGAGGCTTGGTTTCAGACTGGCCCTTGCAGGGCAAGGCGATGAAAGCTGTAGGTTAGGAGGCAGGAGTTTAGAAGGAAATAACCCCAGCACAATTAGGGCAAAACACTCAAATCCATTCATAATCCAGTAACTTTGTTTTACTCATATGAACTGAAACAACAAGGCCAACTTCATCCTTTGCTTGAAGATTTAGGCCTAGGCAGAGAGATAGAAGCCTAAATACCTTTGAGGCTCTGAGTCTAACTTCCACTAATTCCTCAAATACCTTTGAGGATCTGGGCCTGGGCCTATATACCATGGGCCTATAAACTGTTTTATTGGACTGCTAAACCAGGACTGAGATTTCAACCCTACTAACTTTCTAGCAAGGACTGTTTTTTTTAAAATGGGGCACACTTTTCTTTAGCAGCACTTTCAACATGAGAAACTAAGGGCCTGAATCTCCATTAGTGTAAACCAGGAAGAATTCATTGGCGCTCCACCAGAGACGAACTGATGTAAGTGAAAGGTTCAAGGTTTGTATTAGAAAGATGCTCACGTGGTTTGAAAATACCACAAAGAAAGGGCTTTGCAAGGCCAATGAAGAAAGACAGTAAAATGTCCCTGTTATGAAGGTGCCGCTCCACAGTGACTGTAAAGGTAGTCAGAGTCACTAAAGGACTTGTGAAATCCCATCGCTGGGCATTACTGAAGGAGCACCAGCGTCCTCTAAGCCATAGGTCTGCCAACAGCTGAACAGAATGGTACGTGTGCATTGTAAGGCCTCAGAGCTGCATAAATCAAAACTCCCTCATCAGATCATCTCTTAAACACAGCGCTCAGGAGTAAAAAGGCAGCGCTGAGGCATAGCTGACTGAGGATGTTTTCTATCTGATCCTCTTATCCCAAGGTCCCTAGAGTTTTGTGGACTGGGTCAGCAGTGACAGTGCAGTTCTTAAAGGAAACTCACTCCAGGCAATTGCTGAGCTAATTTTCCCTGGGGAAATGCAAGGCATGGGGTTTGCATGAACTTAACTGTTGCTATCAGATGAGGACGGATGGTCTTGTAAGGCCCTGGAGCGGGATTCAGGAGAGCTGGGTTCATTCCCTGTGTGACGTTGAGCAAGTCACACAGCTCCAGATCCACAAAGGTAGTTAGGCGCCTAACTTCTGCTGAAATCAATGGGAATTGGAACCCTACATAGCTCTGAGGATCTGAGCCCCAGCTGCACAATGAACAGGAGAGTACTTCCTTTGCCTACCTTGTCTAGTTGGACTGTGTGGGGCAAAGCAGAGACCCCCACCCCAGCCAGGACTCTGCTCTGCTAACACTGCAGCCATCCTGCATCTTGCGCCTGCAGGGATCGGGTGTCACTAGCCCTAGGCAATACCGTTGTCTTGGCCCCGCTCCCTCACTCCTGTGACAGCGGGGCTGCAGAGGGCTCCCTGCACTGTCGTAGGAGCCATACAGCTTGTCCCCATCCTTGCAGTCCTGGCCGGGGGGACTCTGCTTTATTATCTGAACCTCCACATTCTCCAAATCCCTTCCTTGTCCCCCAGCATGAGACACGAGGGAAGGGGTTGGGATAGCGTGGCGGTTCGGATAATGGGATGTGATGGAGGCGGCGCAGGAGGCAGCCAGTTACAGAGAGGCTGCAGGGAGCAGCCAATCAGGGACGGGCTAGCCTATATAAGAAAGGCTGCAGAGCAGAGCAGCTTCAGTCACTCCCTGGAGCTTGAGGAGGAGTGACTGCCTTGCAGGCGGAGGGCAGCAAGCACCCTGGACAGAGCAGTGCTGCAGGCTGAGGCCCTGAGGCTAGGGCAAAGAGGGTGCTGGGGCTGTGGGAAAGTGGCCCAGGGAGATCTACAGAGGAGTTGGCAGGGACGTAGTAAATGGCGGCCATCTTCTGGGTCCCTGGGCCGGGACCCAGAGTAGTGGGCGGGCCCGGGTCCCCGCCCACCCCCACTGAGGAAGTGGCTGGCCTGAGGGACTGTGATACTACCCCCTGGAAGCGGGCAGCACGGAGTGCGGCATAGCTGGAGAGCTGTGTCTCGCAAAGGACACCGCGGTCCTGGGAGCAACGTGGGTCCCTGGAGCAGAAGTGACGGTGGCAGAACGCCACCAGAAGAGGGTGCACTGGCATACAGAGCTAATCCCCAGGACAGCCAGCAGGAGGCGCCGCAGCGGTGGCCTGAACCCCATCACACGGGGTTTCGGATAAAGAGGAGTATACTGTCATTGATAATATTGTTATGATTATGCTCTAGAACAAAAGTATTTTATGCCTAAAACAAAAGTGAGGCATAATATTGGCTATTCCCTGTTTAGACGTAGTTTGTGTCAGGTTGATTTCATTTGCCATAATGTGCGTAGAGACCAGGACTTGATTTTTTTATGAACATGAAAGTTGCACGTAGGAGAAAATCAGAAACGCCTCTGTGCCAGGGACACGAGGGCTGTAAAACTTGTCTGTACAAATGACAGAAGTGAAACTAAAAATAAGCTCCATTGCTGGGGTCATTTAAAACCATGCTGGACAAAGCCCTGGAGAACAGACGGTGTAGGTGCCTTATGAGGGAGCTTTTTCCCTTCCTCTGACGCATCCTGTGTTACCGTGGAGATCTGGGCTGGTCCCCAAGGGATGACCGAGGCGTAACCTAAGAAGTCTTCTCCAACTTTAACTTCTCTGATTCATATGGAGATAAATATAACCAGCAGGAGAGACGCCCACAGCACAGCTTAAAAGGAATGTGATCTTACCCCGGACATCTAAAGAAACATCTCTTGAGTTCAATGGATTGAGGATATCTAGCATTTTACGGGAGCAATATCAAGCTTATTTTCTTTTCACCCCCTCCACTCACAGCAGGTGGAAGGAAAGAGCTTGTTTATCTGAAACCATCATTTGCGGCTTAAAAACGTGGCATGCTGCAGTCGTGTACCAAGTAAGGTTGTGAGCTACCCGGGAAGGCTTGTGTTTTAGCGTTCCAAATCAGCCGTCAGATGACTGGAAATTAAGGGCAGGTGGTGTCCCCAACAGGTCTGAAGATGAATTAGTGGAATAGCCCACTAATTTATATGACCTGCTTCCCCTCTTTCCTCCAGATCGCCTTTTAATCCGGGTTTAATGCACACGAGATGAAGACGCTGGCAGTATTTCCTTAAATCCCTCCTGCACAGTCATCGATGTGCATTCCTAGTTCAGGTGATATTTTAATCCCTGGTAGAAACAAGTTTTGGTGCTAGTTTTAAATAGCACATAAATGCAGAGCCAACATTCTGCCCTCAGATGTTTGTACCCGGCTTGCAGGAGCTGGGGGAGTGTTCCAGGCAAGAAATTGGCACCAAATTCTAAGAGCTAAGTATTAGTATTATTAAATTTAGCATTTGTAGGATGGTTTTGGCTCGTTCTTATGGCTTTATTCTTAATTTAAACAATCCCTTTAGATTCCTCTCCTCTGTCCTGTCACCTGGGTTAGGTCCCCCCTGCTGGATTCTCTGCAGGAGGGGGCTAGGGGAGCAGAAAAACTCCCTGAAGCTCCCTTCTTTGAGTTCTTTGCAAATAGTCCTCCTCAAGGGAGAGAGGTATGACACCCTGTGGAGTTTGCAGGATCCCACAGATCCATGGGTAAGGGAACTGAGGCTGAATGCTACAAAGCCAGCAGAGTTAGATCAGCTTTGCTTTCACCCCATGCAGTATTCTGCTTGAACAAACAGACCAGCTTTGTTCTGACTGAACAGACATTCACATTAAATGCATCTCAAGTTTACATTAATGAGATGTAAGAAATAAGGCTGACTAGATGTGACTGTGCAGTCTAATATTCAGAGCAGGGACAGAGTCAGGACTCCTGGGTTGCAATTCTAACTTCACAATCAACTTGCTGTAAGACTTTGGGCAACTCAGTTAATCTCTCTGTTCAGTTTACCCCATAAGTACACCTCTACCCCAATATAACGCTGTCCTCGGGAGCCAACAAAATCTTACTGCATTATAGGTGAAACCATGTTATATCGAACTTGCTTTGATCTGCCGGAGTGCGCAGCCCCCCCGGGAGCACTGCTTTACCGCGTTATATTTGAATTCATGTTATATCGGGTCGCGTTATATCGGGGTAGAGGTGTATAATACTTTCCTATTTCACAGGATTGTTGTGGGGATTAATTCATTAGTGTTTACAATGTGTTTTGAGATCCTCCAACAAAAAGTGTTGTATAAATGCAAACTATTAATAATACTACTAAATAAATGCATCATTTTCTTGGCTACTCTACACATATTTTTTCGGCAATGCCACTTTCCAGTCCTCATCACCTGCAGGCTGACATGCAAGAAGAACCTATTTCTTATTCTGTAATATTTACCAAACTTTGCCATTACACTGGGCTCGGGATGATACCCAGAGGCAGACGCAGTCCCTGCAACAAGAGGCTTGCAATCTAGAACAGACGTCAAAACAATGCGGACACATAATACATGAGAAGGCTAGATGGAGGCCCAGGCTGAAACAAGGGTGTAAGTTTCTGGTGTGGTAAACTTCTTTTGAATGAGATTTGTTTCTATGGTGAATTATTGCTGGAACAATGCAGATTATTAATACTACTGTACATGAGCAGAAAGGCTGCATTAAAAGGATAGTGGAGCAACATACATAGTTAAGATAGACTAGAAAAAATGCACTAAAGTCTCTGAGCTTTTTCCTCTGGATTCAGATGGACACTCAGCAAACCAAAAAGAATGACAGGATGTTCTTACACATGGAAGGGTATTAAAAGCGTGCAAGGAAACAATTAAAATCCCCAGTGTGTTGAAATTCTGCCTCAGAATGTCTCTCTCAAAAGAATTTCCCTAAAATGCATGAAGTCATTTCTCTTCTGCACTGGATTTTCCAGTCCATGTAAAAGCAAAAAAGGTGACCCAAGAGTTACAACATTCCCCGTGTAACACAAAGCCTTGCAGAAGGAAGCTATGTTGGGCATAGCACAGTCAGTCTGTTATATATAGGGTCAAAATCCCTCCAGTGATGTCTCTAGTTCAATCAATCCAGTAATCTGACTAGTGTCAAAAAATATCTTGGTCGGATTGCAACAGACTCTGAGCTTGCAGAGTCTGGCTTGCTGCCAGCCCACCACTGTTCATGCTTGCAATGCAGAGCTGTCTATAAGCACCCAAGAATGTATTGTGACAGTTGAGGCTAAGCATTTGTAGGCAGCGTTCACTAGTGCAGCTATTTTAATATACTGTACTCTCAGATGACAAGGGGATGAATAAGCAAAAGACCAAATGACTTCTTCCTACCTGGCTGCTGAAACATCAGCATGGTCTGTGGGGATGTGTGGACAGGCAGCGAACGCGTCCTCTGCACTGAGCTATGGGTCCGGCTTGGCATGCTGTTACTACCCCCGGGGTTTGCGAACCAGAGATTCTATGGAAAACAAACACACCAACGATACTGTAAAACAAATGCCAGTGCCATGCTAATGTAGGACACAGTCTGGGTGTGTTAAAAACCTCAGCACGCTCTGTATGCTAATGCTTCCCTGATCTCCCCAGCCTTACACCTTCTAGTCACTGGGTCACCCTCTCCCTGCGAAGGGCTTTTTCGGCGAGTGACACTTACTCTCCGAGTGATGTATTTATAAAAAACCCTTGGCTCATTTCTCTTCCTCCATCCCTCTCTGAAGCCTGATTTGTCCCTCTCTCCCAGCTCTCCATGTCCCTTTTCAGTACCCCACTACACCGAAAAGAGCAAAAACAGGAAATGCCTGCAGACTGTTCTCACTGGGTTCGTGTGTAAAAAAGAGTATCCAGACACATTAGTCAGATGAGGAAAATCAGAAAAATCATTCCACGCTAACCTTAGCAAAGAGCTGAGTAACTTGTTTTCTTTAGTAGCAGTTTTCTCTTCAGCCATTGGGGAGTAAATAGCTACATTTGGACCAATCCCTTGTCATGTATATGGGCATGACCCTACTAAGTCCTGTAAGCCACCCACACCTGAGGAAACTGGCAATCTGGGGTGCTCAGCATCTTGTCGGATCAGACCCAAGGCACAAAAAATATAGACCCTCCCTTGCAGCGAACAACCGGCCTGCAGCACTGGTGGCCTGACATGCACCAACACGGACAGACTGACACACACCTGTCTTCCTTGTTTCAAGATGGTGGGGTTGGTAGCTGCGCTGCGCTGGGCAGCACCTAGGAGTCCACTGGGGCCCAGCAGACCCAGCCGGGTGGGGGGGAGATTCCGGGAGGGAATCTGGAACTGGCGCGGGTTCCGTCTGCCCATTCCTGCACCGACAGATCCAGCTGTTGGTAAGGAGTTCGACTGGCCAAAGCCTCGACTGGAAAGAGGAAAAAATAACAGGTCTGAACATTCAGAGTCTTAACCTTTTACAATGCAAGCATGAGCTGACTTCTAACTACTTTAAGAATATATTCAAATGGGCTGTGGTTAGTACTGATTAAAGATGGGTTTGGAAATCAGCACAGCCTAACGAGCTTTCGCCTTGACCCTTCTCCCACTAAAATCAATGGAAAAACTCATACTGACTTCAGTGGACAGGGCTCTCTAATGCCAAATTAGCCAAAGTGTCTTACCGAGGATCGCCACAAGAGGGAACAGAATTGCTTTCACTGGATTCAGAGGACAGCTGCACATGTAAGCCCTGTGGCTAGCATTAAACTTTGGTTTAGCCCCTTGAGGCCCTATCCTGCTTACCATACTCCTGTGAGTGAGTCAAAGCAGAGTGCGTGGGAGAGAGGCAGGAGGAATTTGCTTGATGATGGCTGGTGAGATGTAAATGACCTTGTAAGTGCTAAACAGGGAGAAATCCAGACACTTAGCCTGGAGAAGTATATGGATTCTGGCGGTGCCCTGGGGGTTTTGGTATATTCTCCAGAATCTCAGCTTGCACTGGAAATAAAAAGCTGATATACCGGCACTCGGCAATCCCCATGCAGCCTTCTCAAGATGCCCGTGCTGCTCTGCATTTCCCACAGTGACAAAGAAGGGTCCTAAGCTGATTCTTGGTTCCTCTCTGAGCTATATTTGCTTCCTAGTTTTCTCTTCCCTTGTGGCTCTTTACCTGCTGAGCGCCTTTGCCTCCGATGAAATGAGAGTTGACAGTGCTGAGTGTGGTGTATGGAAAACAAAGTTAAAATTATAAGCCATCACTTTAATTTTTAAGGGGTTTCCTGGTCTGGTTTGCTGGCTAGAGGGCTCTGTAGGGAAGCACCAAGCACGCAGATCTGTCAAAGTCAGTTTGCAAGAAGGCAGCCTAGAGCAAGTGAGGTGAGTTGTGCCTCTGTGTTAGGGAGCAGTCTGCTTTCTCTCACTCTGTTTTTGGTTCTTGGGTGTTACCACTCCAAATTCTAAGAAATAAAGTAGTGTTATGTTGCAAGCATCCAGCACAAGTATTTTATGTTTTTAATCTAACTTCTCTGTGTGCATGGTGTGAACATACCACTCAGCATCTCAAGATTTGGGTCCACAGGACCAGATCCATGCCTCTTTGAAGCCCCTTGCGTTCCTGCGTGTTTCTGGTGTGTACGTGTTTTTCCTTTCTTTGGCTTACTTAAGGCTTTAATTTCTCTAATTTCTACATTTGGTTATGTGTTAGGAGTTTGAGGTTTACATTTTTGGTTTATTTGGCTGGTTTAAAATTTGCTCATTTTAAATGAAAACAAAAAAAAAAAAGAGAAAGAGAGAGAAAAGAAATGATGAATGTAGACAATTTCTGCACAGAATGAGACACAGGCATTGCACCCGGTATCAAATCTTTCTGTGGATTGTTTGCGCTCAGGGCCGGCTCCAGGCACCAGCTGAACAAGCAGGTGCTTGGGGCGGCCACTCGGGAGAGGGGCGGCACGTCCAGCTATTCGGCGGCAATTTGGCGGAGGGTCCCTCACTCCCGCTCGGAGCGAAGGACCTCCCGCCGAATTGCCGCCGCAGATCGCAATCGCGGCTTTTTTTTTTTTTTTTTTTTTTTGCTGCCTGGGGCAGCAAAAACCCTGGAGCCGGCGCTGTTTGCGCTTGTGTGAGTGACAATTGTTAGAAAAGGGCTTGTCAGTCTCAAAGTCTCCTTCCACACTAAGATGTCAAACTGCATTAACACCTCCCGAGCAAGAGCCAGGTTTAAACACAGTTCTTTAGAATAGCGCTAACACAGTTTGAAAACCCAGAATAAATGGGGCCAGAAAGTTTACAGATCTCTTAGCCCATTTGGTTGTGAAAAGCACTTTCTCTGTAAACCAGTACGATGCAGTCTTGGTTGGGTTGGCAGCCTGACACTAATGGAGATGGGGAGCAAGTGGATAACAAACGTTACCTGCTTAGAACCAGATTCTGATCTCAGTTACAGCAATTTGAACCCAGAGTAACTTCCCTGAAGTCAGAAGAACATAGTCTGGTCCTTAGACTATGTGTAACCACATACAGTCAAGATGGGATGTTTTTCTAAAAGATCTGCTCTAGTTCAAACAGGAATTATTCTGGGGAAGTTCTCTGGCCTCTGTTATGCAGGAGGTCAGACTAGATGATCACAGTCGTCCCTTCTGGCCTTAGAATCCATGAATAAAAGCTCCCACGACAAGCCGGGTTCATGATTCTGACTCTCAGGGCCTGCTTCTCATCTCCCTGATTCTGATGATACACCAGTGTTAGTTACTTCACTGATTTTAGCAGAGTTATTCTTGATTTGCACAGGGGAAGGGAGTGAACAATCAGGCCCTTAAATCTCATTAACTCACCTCCCCCACATGTATGGCAGGAGCAACAGCCCAATAAACTATATTCTTTTACTTAGGGGTAACGGGGCATGATGATGAAAGTGAGGGGCAGTCTGCACAACAGATGAACAAGGAGTGGCATTTGTTTTCATTTGCCATGTGAAAAACAAGCGTTTGCAGATTCAGTTTCTCCCACAGTTTGATGGCTCTAGTATGGAGGCATTTTGCAGTAGTGAAGTTGAGGGAATTTTGGTTAATGTGTCTTTTAAACATGCATCTCTAGTGGCAGGCCATTCTTGGTTTGTAATTAGGACATTTTACCCATTTCTATGTAACACCGTTAGTTACTGGTATGCCACACTGAAACAACGCACAAAGCAACAGCACCGAAAAAATAAAAACTGGTTGATCCCACAGAACAAATAGATCATGCAGATTTCACTGCAGTGTAAAGTCTTCCTAGTGTTCTTGCCCAATTGTTTTAAATGATTACACAAAGGGATGGGTAGTTTTGCTGTGATACTTATTATTTACCTGCTGACATTTGAAACATGACAAATTTAGTTGGGGATTGGTCCTGCTTTGAGCAGGGGGTTGGACTAGATGGCCTCCTGAGGTCCCTTCCAACCCTGATATTCTATGATTCTATGAAATGAGAGTAGCTATTCGGAGATTAACAACTCTTATCACTTGTGCAGTTCCTGTATCGCCCTGCCCCTTCTCCAACCCTTGACGTTTCAACTCACCTTCCTCTTAGCCCTAATCTCGCCTGCCTGTGCATGCTATAGTGAACAAGACTTCAAAAATAATACGATTATGCGATCCAGACCAGTATAAATCCACCCATCATGACACACAACCAAGTTTCTTCAAACCTCATGCAGGAAGTGATTTTGACATTATACCTATGGAACTATGTGAAAGGCAGAGCTGCACCATTGCATTCTTAGCCTGCAGCTTCACCCAGACTGGAAGAGCAAAGAAAGTACAAGAAAATGACACACTTGATCTAGATCAGCAAGGGTGAATTTCACGCCTTGCAGGGTGCAGAGAATCCAGTCTCGGTCGATACCCGACTTATGCCTTATTTTGAGCATTTAGGCATGAGGTTAGGTGGCACACCTGCTGTATGCTGCTGCTCTGCACAGGGGTGAATTTCACCCTCATGAAGTGTCTCCTGCTAAGTGGTTCTCTAGCCAAGGCGCTGGTCTGCGGTGTAGTGCTTCTCCGGTCACCAGGGCCGGCTCCAGGCACCAGCTGAACAAGCAGGTGCTTGGGGCGGCCACTCGGGAGCGGGGCGGCACGTCCAGCTATTCGGCGGCAATTCGGCGGAGGGTCCCTCACTCCTGCTCGCAGCGAAGGACCTCCCGCCGAATTGCCGCCGCAGATCGCAATCGCGGCTTTTTTTTTTTTTTTTTGCTGCCTGGGGCAGCAAAAACCCTGGAGCCGGCGCTGCCGGTCACAGTGGAGAAGCAAGTCTCAATGTTCAAGCAGTGAAGATTCCAGTCATTTGTAGCCCACTACAGGGCCCTCCTGAGGTTTTCTGATCAACTAACCTAAACAAGCCCAAGAGCCTCGCTGCACCCTTGCTGACTGCTTTTTCTGGGGTCTATCCAACAGTGATTTAATTGGCAGATGACACCAAAACTGGAGGGGCAGCAAACACAGGAGAGAAAAGCAAACTGCAGAGAGGGACAGTGCTGTTATTACTTTTTAATAGGGCTGTCGATTAATCGCAGTTAACTCATGCAATTAACCAAAAAAAAATTAGTCGCGATTAAAAAAATTAATCACGATTAATCGCACTTTTAATCGCACTGTTAAACAATAGAATACCAATTGAAATGTATTCAATATTTTGAATGTTTTTCTACATTTTCAAATATTTGATTTCAATTTACAACACAGAATACAAAGTATATAGTGCTCACTTTAGATTTTTTTTATTACAAATATTTGCACTGTAAAATTATAAACAGAAGAAATAGTATTTTTCAATTCACCTCATACAAGTACTGTAGTGCAATCTCTTTATCACGAAAGTGCAACTTACAAAAGTATTTTTTTGTTACATAACTGCACTCAAAAAACAAAACTATGTAAAACTTTAGCGCCTACAAGTCCACTTGGTCCTACTTCTTGTTCAGCCAATCACTAAGACAAACACATTTGTTTATATTTGCAGGAGATAATGCTGCCCTCTTCTTATTCACAATGCCACCTGAAAGTGAGAACAGGCGTAGCCAGCATTGCAAGGTATTTACGTGCGAGATATGCTAAACATTTGTATGTCCCTTCATGCTTCAGCCACCATTCCAGAGGACAATCTTCCATGCCGCTGATGCTCGTTAAAAAAATAATGCATTAATTAAATTTGTGACTGAACTCCTTGGGGGAGAATTGTATGTCTCCTGCTCTGTTTTACCTGCATTCTGCCATATATTTCGTGTTATGGCTGTCTCGGATGACAACCCAGTACATGGTGTTCGAGTTAAGAACACTTTCACTGCAGATTTGACAAAATGCAAAGAAGGTACCAATGTGAGATTTCTAAAGATAGCTACAGCACTCGACCCAAGGTTTAAGAATCAGAAGTGCCTTCCAAAATCTGAGAGGGACAAGGTGTGGAGCATGCTTTCAGAAGTCTTAACAGAGCACAGTCAGATGTGGAAACTGAACCACCAAAAAAGAAAATCAACCTTCTGCTGGTGGCATCTGACTCAGATGATGAAAATGAACATGTGTCGGTCTGCTCTGTTTTGGACTGTTATCGAGCAGAATCCGTCATCAGCATGGAAATATGTCCTCTGGAATGGTGGGCGAAGCATGAAGGGACATATGAATCTTTACCGCATCTGGCACATAAATATCTTGTGACGCCAGCTACAACAGTGCCATGTGAACCGCCTGTTCTCACTTTCTCCTTACACAAGAAGTGGACAGTATTATCTCCTGCAAAGGTAAACAAGCTTGTTTGTCTGAGCGATTGGCTGAACAAGAAGTAGGACTGAGTAGACTTGTAGGCTCTAAAGTTTTACATTGTTTTATTTTTGAGTGCAGTTACTTTTTTGTACGTAATTCTACATTTGTAAGTTCAACTTCCATGAAAAAGAGATTGCACTACAATACTTGTAGTAGGTGAATTGAAAAATACTATTTCTTTTTTCTTTTTTACAGTGGAAATATTTGTAATAAAAATAAATATAAAGTGAGCACTGTACACTTTGTAGTCTGTGTTGTAATTGAAATCAATATATTTGAAAATGTAGAAAACATCCAAAAATATTTAAATAAATGGTATTCTAATATTGTTTAACAGAGCAATTAATCGCGCGATTAATTTTTTTAAATCACTTGACAGCCCTACTTTTTAATCTTTTCAAGTGCTTCAATTACCGTGGGGAAAGTGTAGGCTTGGGAGATGGACAGGTCAATCAGAATCCCCGATTTAAGGAGGGCGCCACATAGCAGAAGGACGGTCTTGTTGGTAAGCCACCAAAGTGGGACTCAGGAAATCTGGGTTCAAATCCCAGCACCACCACAGGCAGCTTTTGTCACCTGGGGCAAGTCACTGAATCTCTCTAGACTTAGGTCACCATCTGTAAAATGGGACAATGGTACTTTTTACCCACCCTTTGGTTTTGTCTATTTATACTGTAAGCTCTTTGGGGGCAGGGACTGTCTCTCAGTTTAACATCTAGTACAATGGAGCCCTGATCTGAGCTGGAAGCTCAAGGTGCTAGTATAATGCAAATCAGAGCTAATAACTAACAACAGGACCCACTGCTCTAACGTGACATTTGAGAGCTGGCTGTGACGTACAGAATTAAAACAGAACAAGGTGAAATATTCCAGCCCTGCCTGCACTTGAGGTAACTGGCCTCATGAATCAGACCCATCGACGGTTCCAGTTAGCACAGTGTGAATGTTAGTGTTATTATCCCCTTTGGCGTAGTCTTGTCCAAGATACCAACCCACAAAGTACAATCATTGCATCAGAGAGATGAAATCCCAACGTACTTTCTTTGCTGCCGATATCCTGATATGTCTAGAAGGGATTTCCGAGGGAAAGACCTGAAGAGTTTTTGCACCTGCTGTTTCCATGACAACAATCTTTTCTTCTGTGTCTCTGTAAATGCCTGCCCCCCAAAAAAAAGGAATTAAAAAAAAGGTAAACATCTTATGGATGATGCAGTTGGGTATAAAAATAAAGAAAACAGGCAGTTAACATGCACCCAAAGTAGAGAGCTGAGCGATCCAAGCTTCAGGCTGCAGACACACAGAAGTCCTGAATTGCGGGTTTAACTCCTAGCAGAGTTGGCTCAGCCCATTACACTTTTGAAAAAGACAAACTGAGCACCAGGCAGTTTCCTATGCGTAGCTCTTTCTGATGAAATCTTAAGAGCAAAGATCCTGCTGTGCCTGGGTGTTAAAGATCCCATGACACTTCCAGAAAGAGAAAGGGTTTCCCTGGGGTCCAGGGCCCTCATTTCTGCTCTCCCCATCACAGTGAGGCATGCTATACCATTGCCTGGCTGCCCACAGGCCCTACAATTCAGTGGTACTGTGTATGTGTGACGTGCTGTGGGTCCACCAGGATGACAGATACATAAAGGCCTGATACAATTATTATTATTGCTACATCATTACGGATGCCAAAATGTACAACACTTAGGTGATGCTACAAAAGAATCCTACTGATACAACAAACAAAGTCAATTCTTTTACTAACTTTTAACCAAAATTCATGTTTATTTAAAAAACAGAATAATAAGCAAAGTACTGAATGCTGCCCATGAAAAGAAATTCAGTTATATTGGGGCTTAGGGACAGATAATGGTCGTAATTATTTCATGAGGGTTCCTTCTGACCTTAAAGTCTATGACTCAGATCATAGTATGTACATAAAATTCCCTGAGTGCTCAGTTTATTAATGATAAATGAATGCTCCTGATTGTTTAATAGCTACGCTCTAGTGAGCAACTTGCATTTTCACCCCCCAGTGCAGACTCTAACATTTTCAAGAAATCTCCAAAAATAAACACAAACATCTGAGTTCTTTAAAAAAAAAACCACATCCTTTTAAAGTAAGTGCTCATGAAAGGTGCTGGCTTGACAGCCCTGGGAACTGATGGCTTCTGGCTCAGGTACTCAACAAGTCCAGTGCTAGTGTTTTGCAGCGCAACATTTCATACCTGTCCTGACAGCGTGTCTTGGTTGGACCTGGAGGGACCTTCTCCCATGATAACAACAGAGCACAATCCTCAATCTCCTTACTGACGGGAGCTGCCAGCCAGAACCAATTGCAGTGGTTTCTGAGGGGTGGACACTTGTTTCCCAGGAAATGGATTGAGACCTTCCGTTTATTTTCTATTCCATTCAAGGTTTTTGTACCACAGTCTATTTCACTGAGACCAAAGTGCCTTGAGATTATAATGGCATTTGGTTGCTACTGCCCCAGGTTGGAGTTAACCTGAGCTTGGCAGTGGAAGTCCCCTTACTCCACTACCAATCTCCTGAGCCATCTGGGCCCCCTGTGCTCCTAACATATTATGTTTTCATGTGCATGCCCCACGATAGCAGAGACCTACAGACAGTTATTAACTATAATACACATATTTATGGGCAGCTTAACCAATATTACATGAGCCATCTTAATATCATCCTTTTGACTGTCACATTTAACGATCAATCTACTTACCTTGCATCCCAGTGATATTAACATATTCTTATATAGCGCAAATGAAAAACACTGTAGACATGTTGCTGTGGAGCAACTCACTTTAGCTCTGCTTGGAAACCAATGAAAAACTGTTGGCTTTAGGAATACCGGATTCAATCAATGTTTTCTCTCCAGTGTCTCAGATTCTGACCTCTTTTCAATTCTATCTAGAGAGAACTGGGCTGGGTTCCATTCCTGACTCTGCCACTGACCTTGCTGGGGACCTCTGGCAAGTCAGTTTGCCTCTATGCCTCAGTTTGCCCAACTGTAAAATGGGGATAAAGATACCTCCTTTGTAAAGTGTTTTGAAATCTATGGCAGGAAAGTGCTAGCTACACAAGAGCTAAGTAGTGTTGTTATTACCTGTCACACACCCATCACCACGGGATCTGAGCAAGAAGCCTATCCAAGATTCAGCTGCAAAAATCACCTCCCCCTCCCGCAGCTCAGACTATGCCCCTCCCTTCCCAATCCCTTCACTGGCTTCCTCTCACACTGCACATCAAGCTCAAGCATCCGGTCCTCACCTTCCAGGCTCCCCTTTTATATCTCTGCTCTCATGACTTCCTGCTCCCTCAGCAGTACTTCACGCTGCCTTGCAGGAGTACCGGGCACCATTTCCAACCCTGGTCCCACCCCATGCCCCAGAGACCAGGATACATTATGGAATCAATGTTCTCATCCCTCCAACCTGGCGAGGAGCTGAATGTCACAAGCCATTCCACAGCTCCCACTCTAGCTGTTACAGGGATGGCTCTGGAGTGTCCGGTCACTTGCCCGGGCTACCAAGATGGTGACTTGCCACACGGAACCTCAAAAAAAACCCCACCGTTACTAACCTTTCTGTAACCGTTGTTCTTCGAGATGTGTCACACACGTCCATTCCCATGTAGGTGTGTGCGCGCCCCGAGTGCAGCCGCCGGAATTTTTTCCCTTTGTGGTATCCGTTGCCTTGTCTCCAGCGCCCTCTGGTGTCACACACTCATAGCGCCGGTATAAAGAGCCCTGCCGACCCTGCTCCCCTTCAGTTTCTTCTTGCCGACCACCTCCGACAGAGGGTGGGTTTTGGAATGGACACGTGCAACGCATCTCGAACAACAATAGCTACAGAAAGGTTAGTAACCGTTTCTTCTTCTTCTAGTGCTTGTACATGTCCATTCCAACGTAAGTGACTCGCAAGCAGTTGCCCCGGAGGTGGGTTCGGAGATCAAGGGCAGGCTAAATGAAGCCGGCATCGTCTCTAGCCTGCTGTGTAATGGCATAGTGCATCGTGAACCGATGACCAGGTTGCCCCCCTGCAGATGTCCTGACTTGGAACTTGTGCTAAAAAAGCAGCAGCGGAGGCCTGAGACCTTGTAGAGTGGGCTGTTAAGTGAGCAAGTGGCGAGATGTTCGCGAGGTCGTAACTCGCCCTGATGCACCAAGTGATCCACAATGAGATTCTCCGCGCAGAAATGGGGAGAACCTTTCATTCTTTCCACTATCAACACCCGAGTGGATCCGCGGAATGCTTTGGTCCTTGGTATGTGGAAGGCCAGGGTCCCGGCGTACATCCAACGAGTGGAAGCGCTGTTCCCCCCTGTTCGCATGTGGTTGAGGGTAGAACACCGGCAGAAAGATTGCTTGACTGCAATGGAATTGTGAGACAACTTTTGAAAGGAACGACGGGGGTGGTCGCAACTGGACTTTGTCTTTAAAAAAGACCGTACATGGAGGTTCCGAAGTGTTTCTTCCTGGGCACCGGGGGAAGATGACCAGCGCCAAGAGTCCCGGGTTGTTGGAGGCGCACTCTGCGCCGAGGCTGAGGTACGCGGTGTCAAGTCCGAGTGCAGCTCCGAGGCCGGTCTTAAGGCTGTCTCCAAGAGGAGGACCTTCAAACGTGCAGCACGGTTCGGTCCTGCTTATTCCGGGGCTTAAAATCCCTGCAAATTTGGCAGCGGTCTTTCCTATGAGCTTCCCCTTGAGGCAGCTTGAGTGAGGGTCGCTCAAAGGCATAGACTTACTGCATGAAGTGCAGTGCTTGAAACCCATTGACCAACGCAAGCCCCGGCAGTGGGACGGTGGACAACTCCGCTATCTAAGAGCGGAGGTGTCCAAACTAACGACACTAGCTACTAGAAATGACACGAACTATTTATACTACATTTGTCAGAAAACCACTAAGAGAACGATCGCCTAAGCGATGAGGAGTTCCAGCAGCCGTAACAGGCGGTAAGAAGGAACTGAAGGAGAGCAGGGTCGACAGGGCCCTTTATACCAGAGCTATGAGCGTGCGGCACCAGAAGGCACTGGAGCTGACCCAAGAGATACCACTAGGGGAAAAAATTCCAGCGGCTGTGCTTGGGGCGGGCACCTACATTGGAATGGACATGTGCAAGCACTCGAAGAAGAAGGTATGTGTCTGAAGTATGAGGGGAAGGGAACTGCCCCTTTCCTCTCAAGGTCTCCAGTTGGAATCAAGCTTTGTGACTGAAAACTGTCCCCCAGCTGATGGCGGTGAAGTAGCAAACGTGACATGAGTTTGGTGCTCTCTCCCTAGCTCCCTGGGGACCAGTGTCCACCAAAAAACCCACCCCTGTGACAGCTGGCAGTCATTGGGGCACCTCGGTGGGCAGTCTCAACCCCCCAAGAGCTGAACGGAGATGGAGAGTGAACTATCCTCTTCCCCCATAAAAGGTGGTCTTTCCAGGGGAAGGTTTAGCCACACTGGCTGGGTGGTGTGGGGAATTGTGCACAGCCACTGCCTGTGCTGGGTGTGGTCAGAGGGTAAAGAGAGGTCCGCGGTCTATCTGCCTCTCAATCCTGCACCTTTCACAAGCTCTACATTTTATGTATAATATGCAAGAAAAAAATCTGGGGCTTCATAGGGCATGGAGCTTCTATTCCCTCCCGCCCCTACTTTGCCTGGGAGGAAATGTTGTTCCACTTAAGACATTTCTTGAAAATACCAACAAGCACTTCCCTTATACCACTGCAGCCAGAGCAGTGTAACGCTGTTTACATCACCCAGAGAATGAGTCTGGAGTTGCACCCCCCTGTGCAGCTGGGATGTGCCCAGCCAGAATCACATTTCAAAGGCCTAGTCACATTCTAATAAAAGCCTGATCTTTCTTTCTTGGTGATTTGGTTAATGTCAGAAATATAAAGAAAACAGGGGGGAAAAGACTAGGCTAGGATGGATGCAGTTCATAATGCTGCATTGACTTCAAGACTCATCATGAAGCAATCAAGGGGGAAAAAATCTTGCTATGTCTGGAAATACATGAAGAACTAGAGTGAAAGGAGCTTTTCATGTGATCTCCATGAACTTGGACTCAGGTGGAAGAGGTCTTTGTACACTCACATACTAGAAGCTTTGGTTATATTTAAACTATGTGACGCAAACTAACCACTCACTTCATAGTAAAATTAAATTTCCTAGTGCAGCTGCTGTATATTTCAAGTGGCAAACTGTACGTTGACAATGTATGCTGACAGTTCACTACCATTCACTGAAAACTCTTGCCAAACTTGTTACTATTGTGGACAGAAGCATTCTGGGAGAATAATGTTTGTTTTTTTAAACCCTGAATGTCAGTGACTTCCCTTCAGAGCTGAAAATCTCTGTCTTTGTCCCAGATTCAGGAAAACCCTTCAGAGATTCCAGGCCACAACAGACCATTGTGATCATCTTGTCTGACCTCCAGTATATCACAGGTCACAGAACTTCTTCAGAATAATTCCCTTTGAATTAGAGAATATCTTTAAAAAAAAATCCAATCTTAATTTAAAAATTACCAGTGATGGAGATTCCTCCATGGCCCTTGTTAAATTGTTCCAGTGGTTAATTACCCTAAGCACATACTTAGTGCTTTCCTGAATCGGAGCCTTTGTGAGGATGGGAAATGCCCAAGAACCAGCGGAGAGCTCTATTATTTAGGCAATAGCTTCTCACATGGTCACAGTAAACTGGAGGATTAAGAACTCTGTAATTTAATCCTTTTTTCACCTAGCATACTGTATATACCTATGTTTACAGCAGTCAACGTACTTTTGCCAAAATGCTGCCACTCCTTTTCCTGTAGGATAGTACAGATTTCTTTGTGATTCTAGACTCCACTTTTATACACAAGTGACCATGTAAAGACAGTGTAAACTGTAGCTCTTTTGACACTGGAAAACATTTAGAGATCCATCCAGATCTCAGATGCATGGCCTTGTAATGCCATGCATCTTGTAAGATCAGGTGCAGCACATATGTATACAAGGTACTCCTGGGGGAATTCTGCACTACTGCGCACATGAAGAATTAATGTCCCCCGCAAATTTTTTTTTCTCTGTAGAATATAGATTCTGCTGGAGAGGCACTGCAGTTACACCTTTCGCCCACCAGAGGCTGCTATGGTGCCAGAAGAGAGGGCAGTTAGCCAGAGAGGCTGCTTTCCTCACAGTGGGGTCAGGTGAGGAGGCACCAGATGGACAGAGTGGGGCACGGAGGGCTGCTGGGGGATCACAGATTGGGGTTCAGAAGAGCTAGTGGGGGACAGACTTGGATGCAGGCTCAGGAGCTAGTGGGGTGACAGCATTGAGCCAGGGGCTGAATGGGAGGTGGGCTGAAGAGCCACATGGGGACAGAGGGTAGGGGGGTGCAGGGCACATGTGGATGGGGGAGGGGGGCTGCAGGGACACACAGGGATAAGAGTAGATGTGCCTGACTGAATGGGAAAGGTTAAGGGTCAGCCAGGGGGAGGCTCCCCAACTCCCTCACAATCACTCTCCCCCCAAAAAACTGTCCCATACTTCTCCCACCCGCACCCAATAACCCTCCAGGTTCACTCCAGGCTCCTTCCCTCTCCCTCAGCTCCTCTGTTACCCCTGAATCCCCCAAGCCTTTGCACTGCTTCTGAGGGGTGCAGGAAACACAGTTCTGTATTGTAGTTTAGATGAATTACTCAGAGTTCGGTATTCATAGGCCTAGTAAGGAATCTATTTGTCAAAAAAACATTTCCTGAATCTTTTTTCCCCAGTCTGTATTGTTACAGACATACTCGATGACAGGTATTTGAAATAAATTACCAAAATAACTGAAACTGGTGTGATTATATTGTGTTATTTTGACATACAAAATATACAGAACTTTAAAATATTTTGCACAGAATTTTTAATTTTTTGGCACAGAATTCCCCCAGGAGTAACAAGTGCAGCAGGAACTTGGTACACATAAGGGGATAAATATACACAGCAGGGTTTGTGCCCTACATCTATGGCATATGGAGCTCAAAATATGTTTCAGTCACCCTGAAGGACATGTGGTAATGTACCTTTTAGAGAAAGTTACAGTTCAAAATAAAAATCCATAAACAAGCAGCTTTCAGGAAGAGGTACACAGAATGGTAGGTGCCGAATCACAGAATGTTTGCTACAAAATAGAAGCTGGAAATGCTGAATGATAGTTTAGTCTCTCTGCTAGAAACCCCATGCACATTCATCCCGGGTTTTTCTGTCATCCAGCTGTTGATCATAATGTCACAAGCACGATGAATTTCTCAATTCCAGTTCTTTGATGTTGTACAGGGACATAGTGACCTACACTTCTGTGCACCACATTGCATTTACAGTCTGCCACAGTCCGAATTACTATTAATACCCCCAAAAATATTTGTGTTAGAAACCAAAATGTTTACATAAACAGAAACTTTGGAAACAGTTTCTAAGCAATGAGAACAACAGTTTTATAAGATCGGACACAACTCACCTCATGAATTAGACATTTGTCTATGAGCTGTAAATAGGAACTTATATTCTCCTCATCAGGTCTGGAAACTAAAAGTTGTGTACATACTGCGAACAAACAAACAAAAAAAAAGGATAGCTAGCAAAAGACATGGTGACCAGGAAACGGGACTGAAATCAATGTGTTGTTTTTAAGAATGGTCTTAAACTTCCATTGCAATTGTCTGAAATGAGTCATCAATGGAGCTCTTGTGTATAAAGACACCCTTTTACAATTCCAGCCATGCCAGTCTATATTTAGGGCCAGATTTTGCTCTCAGTTACATTGCTGTAAATCCAGAGTAACTCCATTAGAGTTATACTTGTGCAAATCAGCAGTAACAGAGTAGAATGTGGTTCCGCCTATCTTATCCTATTCTCACATGTGAAAGACACTGTCACACAAAGAGTGTGGTGTTAAAATCTATTGCTTCCAGGGTCAAATTCTGGTCTCACTGAAGTCAATAGCAAAATTCCCACTGATTTGACTGACAGCAAGATTTTGAAAAAATGCCACAAAAGTCTGTGCAAATTCACTTACAGAATAAGACGGTGTCTGCATTGGGGGAATTTACCAAAACACTCCCACCCATTCTAACCCTGGCTCAACTGAACTGGTGTTAAAGTCTGTAGGAGCTGCAGAATTCTACAGCCAGAACTGCCATATTAGTTAAACCTGCTGGAAAGCAAGCATAATCAAAACAACTGGTCACAGGAGCCTTCTCTACATTATGGCTTCCATCAATTTTAACCCTCATGGTGACCACTACCTTTCCCCAGTTTTCGGAGAAGGGCTGGGAGTGTGCCTCCTAACAATGCCATTTCCCCAACTTCTACTGATAAATCTCCATGCCACTCAACTTCATGCATTATGGAGGTGCTGGTCATGGCACCAGAGTTAGCAGTGAGGTCTGATATGGGATTAAAATGGGGCACAAAGAACCTTTTTTTTTTTTTTTCAAAGTAGGTGGCCAATCAGTGTGAAATTACACATTGGGCTCAATTTTCTGCCCTTTGAAGTTTCTACGTAATTTGTATTTTATTTCTATTCATACATTTTAAACAGAAAGTGCTGGAAATGGACCGGGGCTGACATTTCTCCATGGAAGTCTGACCCTTTTTTTTTTTGGATAGACTGCCCCCCATCCCCCCTGTTACCCAACTACTCCATTCTCCACCCAGCAAGCTGCTACACAGAACAGTCCCCACTCAGTGTTGGGAGTGGGCAGTCTGAATTACCCAGGAGCGGTGAAGCTCTGAGTAAGTGAAGCAGGTCCTCCCAAATGAGTGTGAAGAGAACCTTTCTAGCACCCCCTCACGTGCTCTGTATACACCACTTTTATGACAGAAAAGCTATTTTAGGAACGATTTAGAGAGGTTTGCATGGTTCAAAAATGAGGCTGAATGGACTCCCCCATCCCTCGGAGATATTCTTTTAAATCATTCCTCAGTTCTAGAAACTAGTTTTGTTTTGTACTGACCATAGGAGGACAAATTCTCTGCTGGTATAAATGGGCAAAATGCTATTGAAGTCAATGAAGCCATTTACACCAGCAACAAAGGGTTTTGCCCAGTATGATTGTTCCTCCCGTATTTCACAGTGCAGTGACAGTGGTGGGGCAGGGACACACCGAGGCAGGGGGCAAGGACAGGCAGAGCCCATGGGTAGCACTACTACCGGGGCTCAGACTGCTTGGACAATCTGCTTTAAGGCCCCAGTTCAGCAAAGCACTTACGCATGTACAGTCAGGGCCCAAGACACCAAGGAAAGTGTTTTCAAAAACCCAACCCTCCCACAACTTTCACATTAAACAAATGCCAGTCCCAGGCGCTCTCTCGCTATCCGTGTCACATGATCACGGAGCTAAAGGAAGCAACTGCTCTGTACGTGCACTCCCTCGTACCGCAAGTCGGGGCTATAAAAAGCTCCACAGGAGTACATGGGACTGGTGAGCAGCAGGGGACAAGGGCTGCCAATGAAAGCAAGCAGCCAGACCGACGGTAACCCCAGAGCAGCCACTCGATTCTAGGATCGTGCACCACAAAGAGGAAGATCCTTCCACGGGCTTTAAAAAATAATGGTGCACAGTCAAACACTAAAGGCTCATGCTGATTCAAACTTCCAACATACCTATTTGTATAGGGCTCAGCTGTACCTGCTAGGGCCGGCCTAGCTATGTCTGCCCTGTACACTAAGCCTGGGTCTGTGGGATCCGCGCTTGTGGACTCCGGGGTTCCAAGCTCATGCTTGAACATCCACACTGTCTTGTAAACCAGGATTGACACTTGCTGGACCTGGTCTCGGAGCCGCGCTAACACGTCCATACTGCACCATTCTGACTCATGTCTGTAGCTTGACCTGCATCCACATTGCAAAATGACAGGGCTTGGCCCTGAGTTGCAGTGGGACTTGGACTCTGACCCACCCCCGTCGCAGGGTCCGGAGGGTTTGCTGACCTGAGTCAGACTGATCTGTGTGGACAGAGAGGGGGCTTGTTCTCGGGCTCAAACCAGAGTCAGAGCCCAGGCTTAGTGCGCAGTGTAGACGTACCCCCTAACGTTGCAGGTGGTGCGGGAGGCTTTGTGACTCAGACAGGCGTGATGCCTTCCGGAGCTCCTCAGCACACAGGAGAAGGAAGGACCCCCCTGTACAATGGGGGCCAGTGAGCTCACCTGCCTCTATGGCCAGGCAGCTCTACTGGCTGGGGGAGAGAGTAAGGCTACGTCCCCATCTCCTCCTGACCTCACCTTTTTGCCAGCGCTAGCCATGAACAGCGCTTGAGCACATGTGAACGATGGCAGCATGGTACAACGGGACTCCGGAGAGCCGGGTGCAGTCCTGTCTCTGCTGTGTCCCCTTGCGTACATCATTTCACCTCTGCCCATCGTCCCTAACTAGACTGCATGCCCTTTGGGGCAGGGGCGGTCTCTTACTGAGTGTGGGTACAGCACCTAGCACCATGAGGCCCTGAGAATATGATGATGAGCGGGACAGAAGGAGGGTGGATGGGGACCAGAGCTGCTATGAAATAACCGCTGTTCTTAACCATTCACTCCTAACAGAAGGAATAAGGACAATGGGAGCGGCTGACCTTTCCCCATGACTCTTGTGAACTGCCCGGGGAGATCCCCTTCGGGCAAAGGTGCCCCTCCAGACTCGCCCTCGCAGCCAGGCAAGTGGTGCTGCTGTATGCACCCAGAGGCAGAGTCCTTGCAGTCCGAGCCTTGGCTGTCCGAGCCGATCAGAGAAGGCAGGTGGTGGGAATCCAGGTCCCGGCTCTGCTCGTCTGTGTTTGAGTTCTGGGAGCAGTAGGCTTTGATCGGGGTGAGGATCATTTGGTGTAGCTCCTGCAGTGGGATGCGCAGGTTGCCACCTTCCAGGATGTCCTGCAGATTCCAGACAACAAAAATGATTAGCAGCTGGTATGTCTGCAATCTCAATATGCCGCTAGCTGCCCTGAGCTCAGCCATGCCGCCTCAGCTCAGCTGGCAACACTAGGACATTGCTTCCAGAAAAACAACCTCCGCAGAAGCCTCTTCTAGTGTTCCTACTCCAGGACTGACTTGTACGGTGTGCTCCATGTTCAGTAAGTTGGCCCGTTTAATGAACTGAGGCTTTCACAGAACCGTTTTAACAGAAACAGGTAAGAACTTGAACTTCAAGTCTGAAGCCACCTGCAACCTCCCTACCCCATTTTCAGGTGTGTGCGTTCAGATTTGAACTCCTGAATCTGAACCCACCCCATGAATCAGGTGGGATCCCAAATCGGTGTGAGTCTGGCCTCCAGATCCAGGGCAGATGCAGCCCAAGAGGGGTGAAATCCCATGAGAGCGGCTGATCTGGTGAGATTCCCACCCTTCAAGAAAGCAGAGACCTTGCAATTTCCACAGGAATCACATGAGAACAGCACACGAGATTTCTGCGCTGTCTACCCTGCACAAAATTCAGTCTCTAACCTAACCCTATCCTGGCTCTGGCTCTCAGGACTGCCTCCTTGGCCCATGTCTAGCCCATCTATCCATCCACATACCTAAAGCCCTTCTCCAGGCTCTATCAACTTGTGCCTCAAATGCTGCAACACACTTCTCTCGGGACTTGACAAATGCAATCTTGCCCTGCTCATCTCCACTCAAAATGCTGCTAAGATCATTTTCCTACCCAGTTGCTTTGACCATGTCGCCCCTCCACTGGCTCCGCTTTCTCTACCATATCAAACATAAACGCCTTGTCCTCACTTGCAAGGCCACGCATGGGCTAACCCCAGCTGATCGCTTGTCTCTCATTCGCCGTTGAAAGGCTGGTTCCTGCCTCCCATGATGCCAACCTCCATCACCCACTTGTTACATTTTCAAGCAAGCGCCTTCCTGTTTTCTCCCATGCTGCCCCTCCCCCTGGCAGGAGCTCCCTATAAACATCCACAAAGTCACTTCTTCATTCTCCTTCAAACCCCGGCTTGCTTCACAGTGGTTAGGCTGCTAGTGCCCTGCAACCACTGCCTGTCATGCTGACCCATTCTGTCTCCTTGTCCTCCCTGTCTGTTTCTATCACTAGGTGTCTCTCATCTTACACTTAGACTGTAAGCTCCTTGGGGCAGGGACTGCTTTTTTGTTCTGTGTTTGTACAGCACCTAGCACAACGGGGTCCTGGTCCATGACTAGGGCTCCTGGGAGTTATGGTAATAACAGTACCACCACCAGATATGGTTTCTCAGCTTTGACGCAGCTGGGGCAGTATTACTGTAGCCTGGAACCCGCCTACAGAATCACAGCGGTGTGAAGGCACAGCTGGTCTTTGGGTCATTTCTGGTGAAGGAGGAGTGATTGGAGAGGGAGATATTTCACTGGAAGACTCCATCGGTGAAATCCATGCCCCACTAAAGTCAATGGGAATTTTGCCAGTGGAGCCAGAATTTCACCCCATATTTCAAACGTGATCTTAAACCCCCCCAAACATTTGTATTCCTTCCAGTGGTTCAGAATGAAAAATGTTGGCTTCTTAATCCCGTCAGACTGCATATGTGTGTGTGTCACAGCTGTTCTCCTTCTGCAGTTCGGGTTCAATCCTCCCTCCCTCCCCCGGGGAAACGCCAGCGAGGAAGGACTGCATCTTGTTCTTAATATGGGCCAGACTCGTCTCCAGTTTCTCAGGCTACCGGGTCTCACTCAAACTGCTCTTGAGGCATCGCTTCCGACACAAAACCAGAGCAGACAAGCTCCTGGGGAAAGCGCTATGGATGCACATATGAAAGATACATTAAGAGAAAGCGCATGTGGTGTCACAAGCCAGCCTGAGCTGTGGGGTGATGGTTTATTTTCCCCATCACTCTTCACCATCTGCACTCCCGGCTCCACCGCTCTGAATTACATGGAGTCGGTGTGCAGCTAGTCGGGGACCCACTGTGTTAACCGGGTGCAGCTCCTTTAAGGGAAGAAGGAAACATACGCAGGAGAGGCTTGCCCAGAAGATCAAGTCACACACATGCTCCTGGTTAGTTAAAATAAAGGAAGGAAAACTTGAAAACCAGAGACACATGCTCCTAAGTAATACAGCCTATGGCCAGCTTTGACTCATGGGCCCCACTCAAACCATCCTCAGAACCAGAACCACAGCCCCAGAATCCAGCCAAATCCCACTATATCGCTAGCAGTCAACAGCAAACACTACTATTAATCCCATCTTATTGGATAGCCTGTGTAGCTCATTGTGTCAGCCAAGCTCGGGTTACATTCCTGTAGTAATGACAGTCAATCAATACCATATTTCAAACTTCATGAAGAGGAGGGGGAAGAAAGGCTGTGAAATTGCCTAGAAAACACATCTACAAAGCAAACTCAATCCAGTCGCCTGTCTCTTGGATGTAATGATTGTTATTAATGTACAGAGGGAAATACGGCTTTACTAACTCCTACAGTTCCATAAATAAAATCCCGTAGTTTAAACATGTAAAATAAAGTGGTGAGCTAACCAAAACACCAATAAATAGCAATGCGTAGCATAATTATTGAACAGCTCCTAGTCAGAGGATGTGCATAGGATGATTGATGCAATATAATATAACAGCGAAACAACAAACAGCGTGGTGTTGATACTGGCGGGTATGCTATGCTGGTGCTTTTCTGATGGCTCCATTAGTTTCGGCAGAATTTAAATTTTCATTACGAAGAACCAAAAAAAGTTTGACCTCTTCTGGCTGCCAAGAGAACCTGCTGAATGTGAACTGATGCAGTGCTGCTTTCCTGAGTCTTCAGCCAGGCAGCCTAGAAAACTCACTGTGATAGGCAAGTCGTGCTCCTCCTCTGCAGTGGGGGCCTGCAGACATCACGGAACCACACCAGTTCTGCTGAGAAAGAGGGGGAGGGCAGGGCTGTGGGATCCCACCCAGGGGTCTTGTATCCCATGCATGCCGAAGCTCTGCTCACGGGGGCTCTCGCCTCTGCAGTGTATACGAGGGAACAGAACAGCAGAGGGACCTGCAGGTGATCATGTGGCTTCATCTCCCATGTGTCACACGTGAGGGGTGCAAGTACCAGTGACACTAGTGACGTGGAGTGGCACTCCCTGTCTCCCACAAGGTACATCTACACAACAGCTGGAAGGGTGAGTCCCAGCTCGGGTAGACAGACACGTGCGAGCTCTGCTCGAGGTAGCACACTGAAAATAACAGTGTGGCTGTGGCGGGACAGGCGGTGGCTCAGGCTAGCTGCCCGAGTGTATAACTAGGGGGTTGGGCTCTACGGTACTTGGTTGCCATGGCCACACTAGTATTTTTAGAGTGCTAGCTCAAGCAGCGCTAACACATGTACGTCCACCCAAGTTAGGAATCATCTTCCCCGCTGTTGTGTAGACGTACCCACCGAGAGTGGGCAGGCAGGGTCAAGGAAAGGGCGGAGCAGTGGCTTCAACTCCAATTGGCCAGGCAGTGCCAGGGCATGTACGCTGTGCTAGGTACAGGACTGCTGCAGGTTACAACCTCCCGGAGCTGGGCGGGGGGAACCAGGAGGCAGCTTACGCCTCTGTACAAAAGCCAGTGGGCAGCCTGCTGATAAAATGCAGTGGTTGGTACAGCACTGGGTTTGTGATACAATTAACCAGATGTGGCCAAACCAACCAAGAAAATGCTCAATGAAAAAGATGCACTATATGGGAAATACCCAGCAATAACCAAACAGGACTTTATCTGAGAATTAATTCCTGGCTATTACTTTAATTGAAAAAGAAGCAGAAATAACTTACCCTTTCTAAAGACTTGAGAAGATTCTGCCTCTCTTTCAGCTTTTGGATACTGATGACTATTTTGTGCCTTGCACCTTTGGTAACATTCTGCGAAGATACAGTACAGTGTGACATTAACATCTCCACCAGCCAGCAGGATGCACAAAAATCCTTTCTTTCGTAAGTGAAAAGGGCTGCTGTTAATTCAAGAAACCTCTGAATTCAGGGATTATCAGAGAGGCAGAGGGTCTAAGGAAAGAGCTTAAACACTCATTGAAGATATCGATTTCTCACTAGCTTGTGCACCCTCCTTTGGAGGGGCAATATTTATAAGTGCTCACAAGGGACGAAAGGTCTTCTCAGCGACTTAAGAAAAATGTTTTAAAATCCAATGTCAGGTCTGGGAGCAGAACTGCAGCGCTCGGTGACAGCACACAGTTTTCTGTGATTCGAATCAAACAAACACTTGGCCGAAAGTGAAAACATTGCCCTCTGCCACCTGCTGCCTTTGTTCACAGTTTGTTTGCAGTTGTTCACAGTTCTCTAGGGAGCTGACTCGGGAAGCCTTACTCTGTACACTGACACTAAGAGAAGGCCCACTGACTCCAATGGGACCACTTGTGTCATTAAATGTACAGATCTCACTGCAGTTTTAAACTATTTTGCACAAGGCGTGGCAATGCTGAGAAAAGCAATCTTAAAAAAAACCCTCCCAGTGTTAGGAACCAAAATAGCGGCACCCAGCCTTATTCACTACCGTGGGACTCCAGTTTTATGATGGGATAACTCGACAGTGTTATCCCAGCTCCACATTGGTGTATCTCCACTCATACCCTGGCATAAAACTGGAGTAAGGGTGTGGTGAATCAGGCCCACTGGCTTTCAGAGAGGTGTGAGAAGCTTAGGCCTGGTCTACACTTAAAAATGAGTCTACGCTTAAAAAATGTCATGCCCCAAGCACTATAGTTAGGCAGCCCTAAGACCAGTGTAGACACAGCTAGGTCAGCGGAAAAATTCCTCCATTGACCTAGTTACCGCCTCTCGGAGGGGTGGATTAACTCCATCGACATGCCCTTAGAAAGCTGCCCGGCCCCTTTCATTTTAAGGAACGCTTGGCTCGGACATTGCTGGTTTCCTTCCTCCAGTGGAAGTCAGTGTTTAGGACATGTCTACACTAGCACTTATGTGGGCAAAACTTTTGCCACTCAGGAGAGTGAAAAAAACCCCCCACACCCCTGAGCAACATAAGTTTTGCCAGCATAAGCGCTCGTGTGCACAGCGCTGTGTTGGCGGGAGACGCTCTCTACTGACATAGCTACCGCTGCTCATTGAGCTGGTTTTATTCTGTCGACGGGAGAACGCTCTCCTGTCAGCATAACGCGGCTACACAAGCGCTCTTACAGCGGCACAGCTTGTAAGTATACACAAGGCCTTAGTGAAGGCTCTAGAAAGTTTAGAAGGGGCTGAAGAAATTGGAAGTTAAAAAAAAGACCCTGTCAAAAATCAGCTGAGCAGCTGTATAGGCCTTGAACCCCAAAAGACCACAGTATCCTTCTCCTGCAACGGAAGTGTTACCAGACCATTAATTCCATCAAACTTTTGGAATCATAGCTCAGAGGAAAACAGAATCCATTTGCAACATGGGAGCAGCATTTTATATATAGAGATGCTAATCAGATCTATTTATCCCAGGGATAGCACGGAAAGCAATCTATTAAGGAGATTTTTAAAGGAACAAATAAGTCAGTCACCAAATTCCCATTGATTTTCAATGGGTGTGGGATGCCTGAATGCCATTTGTGCCTCTGAAAGTGTCCTCCTTAAAGTTGAGTGGTGAAAGCCATTGACTTTGATGGGACTAGGATTTCATTCTATGACTCCACTGAGAAGCTTTTGGCCAGGTCATTTTTCGGTACAATGTGTCGTTTGCCCCTCACCCCTCTCCCCCAGCATGTTTTTGGCGGTTTTTTGCAATGTTAACAAATGATGCAAGGTTTTCAGGGAAACCTATCAACAAACTGAACAAACAGAGCATTTTTAATCATGACAACACTAGAAAAAATGCAACGTGACTAACTGTTTTATAGCTAATTTGAGACATACTTGTGCCTCGAGCTGGCATTCAGTAAGTGCCATCATTTCTTCGTATGTCATCTGGGAGAAAAGAGCTGCATACTTGTGCAGGCGGAGACTCTTCAGCCAGGCAGGAACATCTGCAGCACAAAGGCAAGTCGACAAAACGCCCTGTTATTGGATGACACTATTTAACAACGTAACATAAAATCAACAACAACATGAGGAGTTTATTAGGCAATGGATTCCTTGTGTTTTCCACAGTACTGTTGTACTGATAGCTCCAAAAGTTTTATTGCACTTTGATGTTAGCAACGAAGGCTGGAACGTGCCTAAGGATATAAGTCCCAAGTTCCCACTGATTTCAATGGGGTTGCAGATGTATATTAATTGGCAGGATCAGTCCCTTGATGTGGGGCATTTCCTATTAGATTTGATTGCCGTTTATGAGCCACAATGAAGTCGTTTACTGTCTTTTGAAGATTTTTCTTAATTCCCTGTTCACATTATTGTTTTTAGATACTAGTGTTACATCTTAGAAATACACCTCTACCCCGATAGAACACGAATTCGGATATAACGCGGTAAAGCAGTGCTCCAGGGGGGCGGGGCTGCGCACTCCGGCGGATCAAAGCAAGTTCGATAGAACGTGGTTTCACCTATAACGCGGTAAGACTTTTTGGCTCCCGAGGACAGCGTTCTATCGGGGTCGAGGTGTATATTCACAGCACTGAGACAAGACAGAGGAGATGACGTGGCCCTTTGATCAAGAGTCAGGTCTTACAGGGTTGCAAACCTGGCAAATAAATAATTAGACTCAGAGCCGGCCTTAGGGAAAATGGCGCCCTGGACGAACTTGTATTTTGGCTCCTGCCCTTAATGCTTCCCTCAACGTCCCAGTGCCCACCAGGCCTGGGCAGCCAGGTTAATCCCCTCCATGCCCCCATGACAGCTTGACCTTGGCTGAAGAGCTGAGTGGAGATGGAGAGCACTGACAGCACCACGCCCCAACCCCATAATGGCCCCACAGACACACTGAATGGGGAAGGGGCTCCTGCAGTGCGGCACACCCCATTGCAGAGCTTTATGGGGCCACCGTCCCCTCCCATTGGGGCACTGGGGGAGCCCAGATTCTGATGGTGCTGGCGGGAGCAGAGAGGCAGCCCCGCGGGAAAGCAAAGGGCATACCCGGGGGGAACTGAGCTCCATGGCCGCATGTGCCCATCCGCTGGGCGCTGCTCTGCATTGCTGCTGCCCGCAACTCTCACGCCCCCTTTGTCTTGCTGCTGCTGCCTCGGGCCTCTTCTGGGCTCACTGTGTAAAGAGGCGGCGTGTCTTCTTGTTCCCCTTCTCTTCCTCACCCTCTGCTCCTTCCCTCGTTTGCATGGCACAGGGTGGCCCGTCTCCGCTCACCGCTCTTCTTCCTCACCCCCCAACCCCACTTTCTTTGCTTCTCTCTCCTGCTCGAGGAATCGCTAGCTCCCGAACAAAATCCTTTTCCTCGACGTGCCTGTCCAAAAGGTCTGTAGCCCAGGGTCCCATTGGGGCCCCCTGCCCCCAGACTCTCCAGGCCCCAGCCCTGTCCCCCAGACTCACCAGTCACCAGTCCTGCTTCGCCACAGCACCCCCTTGGGTGGTCACCCACCCCTCAGGCTGGTCCATAGAGTCATGGGGTTGATTGGCGCTTGATCCAATACTCCCTGAAGTCAATGGAAAGGCTTCCATTAACTTCAGAGGGCTTAGGACCAGACCCCTTTGGTCACTGGGGATGGGCATTATCTACATATTGAAATAGCTGTCCAAGCCCTAAATGAGGGCTAAGAACTCATAAAACTCCACTGTTGAACAATGAGAGATCAATGCCCGGATGGAACCCTTATTTTACGTGAGCGCAGGGTGCATCTACACAGGGCTTGTGTTGGTGTAGTTACATCAGAGTAGCTACAATGCTGTAAATACCCCCAGGAAAGGGAGGCCCTCCATTTCCATATTTTCTGGACTCTGAGAAATTAGTAAGTGGGTTTTAATGAAAATGAGCAAAACTATTTCCACCACCACCATCACTTACGCTCACACACACACCAATTGATGAACAGGGGGAAAAAAATTGACATAATTTAAAATGGTATAAGGAAATCTTAATTTTTTTTCTACGTGGAAGAACCACACGCTGTCACAGCTGGGTGTGTAACAAAATTCAGAAGTGTAGCTTAGTATAAAATCCAAACTCCATCATATTACCTGAAACATGCTTTCTTCCCAGTTCTAGTCTGCTGTACAACATCCTACAGCCCTGGTTCAGCAAAGCACTTAAGCACATGCTTAAGTTCCACTGTTGTCAGGTATATACCTAAGTATTTTGCTAAGCAGGGATGAATTTAAGCATGTGCTTCTGGCTACGCATACGCTTAAATGCGTTGCTGAATTGGGGCCTAATATCAGAACCTGAATCTACCTATTTTTGTTTTAGCATCACATGTTTTTTTAGACTATTGACATTTCCAACAAACACCCTCTTTGTAGAGTTTTTGACAAAATAAAAGGTGTGATGATTTCTTATTTTACTGTATTTTTTTTCAAGTCACTTAGAAATGGTATGGTTATAATGGGCGATGGACGAACTCCCAGATCAAGCAATAAATGCATATAGAAATGGTAGGTAAAAAGCCACTGGGGGAGGAGGATACTTAGATCTTTGGGGATTGTTTGCAGTCTATTCCTGTCGAGGGTCAGGGTGAGCTCATCTTCCAAGATTGCCCACCCCCGACACATATCCAAATGGCTCCATGTCACTATGACCTTCCTTTCGGAAAGGAGGGCTGGACAAATCTCCCTCTGCAGAGGTGTTTGGTATATTCCTGGATTGAGACACTAAGTGCTCCCCCTACAAAGAACCCGGCACATGCTCAGCTCACAGCAGCCTGGAAGCTGGACACTGAAATCAATGGCAAAACTCCCATTGGTCTGAAGTGGAGCCGAGTGGGCACTCTGATTGCGGCAGTGTCACTAGACCGTCAAGTCTTGTATGCTGGTAGGGGCAAGCCCTCTCCTTGCTGGAACTGCTCGGGATGGGTTCTGCTGCTGGGGCAGGATGGTGGTAGCCTGCTCTGGATGGGAGAACACTCTGTAGTCCAGACACCCATTCTCTGGGCACGCCTTCTGTGCTGCCACATAGGGAGAGTTTGGTGATGGGCTAGGAGAAGATTAGGGTTCTGCAACTGAGTGGGGACATCAGCCTATTTCCCCCTTGGCAAAGGAAAGGGGGGTGAGACTCCCACAGCCCTGATGCTGTAGTAAATATTTTTAAGTATATGGAGCTATACCTATCTCATAGAACTAGAAGGGACCCTGAAAGGTCATCGAGTCCAGCCCCCTGCCTTCACTAGCAGGACCAAGTACTGATTTTGCCCAGATCCCTTAGTGGCCCCCTCAAGGATTGAACTCACAACCCTGGGTTTAGCAGGCCAATGCGCAAACCACTGAGCTATCCCTCCCCCCAGTAACAGCTGTGCAGTGACTCCTCCTTACCCTGGTTGCTTGGGCTATTCACTAGAGTGCGCTAGGCCCTTCATGAAATATTTCTCAGGAGGTTGTAAATTACAAAGGCATGTTACAGCTGCAGACAGTTCAACGCTAACCAGTTCCAGCAGCGTCAGAAGGGCATGTTCCCACAATCTCAGACTCTGAGTCGTGATTCCCTGGGCTGAAAGTTATCTAGTGCCAGCTGTCACTGGGTTGGAAAGCCTTGAAGTATGTTTCTTACACAAATGGTTATGAGACGCTCAGTTAACCTAACACTGCAGAAAGATTCAGTGGGGTGAACCTTCAAATGCAGCCACCTAAATTAGGCCCACACTCTGGGTAACTTTGTGCACAAACACATGATGAGGCACATACAAATACGGTGTGTAGGTGCACAATGGACAGAAGAGCAACCTAAACTCCTTCACTTGACAATTTAGCCCGATATGTCTAACCCGCCCCCTGCCTCCATTGGAACAACCATCTCACAGCACCTTCCTCAGCATGTCATACCAGTGTAGCTAGTTCTCCAGGTTTGGGTAGATGGAGAAGTTTACCATGTGTGCTGCGCGTTAGCCCCTTTTGAATGTCTTAGTGAGAGTGTCCCAGCATCTTCCTGCTTGACCTTGGCTCTTGCACATAGAGGAGCTGTTTGCTGAAGGTCTCACCCCAAACTCAATTCGAAAGTAAACAGAGGAAATGCCAAGTAGCCCAGCAGTATTTAGCTCAAGTTCCTTGGCCTCAGTCACCATCCCAGGTCATTTAAATTAAATGACTTAAATGCTAGATTTTGAGAGGTAAGGAAGAAAATGATAATTGCAAAGCAAACATGGGAGCCAGGTACACACCAATCCTGGAAGGTCTAAAGTAAGCACCATTCCAAAAGCCCTGACATGCAACCGTTTTACAAACAGTCCTGTTAGGCCCCTTACCCCAACTGCAAGCTGACGAGTACAGCAACAGAAAGCCTCTGGTTTCTAGTGTAAATGGATGTAACCCAACCCAGCATGAGCACCTGGTTTAGATAGTGGAGCCATGTCTGTTCCCATGTCCCCAGTGGGCATCTGTCCTCAGCATACGCTGCCAGTAAAGCATGTTGGGACGAGTCAGGACGAAGGTGCCAGCTTGATGCACACGATTATTCTCCATGAAAGATGGCAACTGAACCTCAGGTCTGAACCACCCTCATGCGCTGCAGACTTCAGCCCACAGCTGGGGCCCATCTCTGCCTGTGATGGGGCCCTTCTCACTGGTGATGCTTCCACAGGAAGTCCGACATGTAGCCTTGAGGAAAATGGAGTGGGAAGGGCCAGACGGTGCTCACAGCACTGAGCCTGTCGTAAGGGGCTGAAGTGCAGAGCCACACGACCCCAAGGGGAGCACCGGAGCTCTTCAGCTCCCCTGTGCGCATAGAGTGTGTGCAAACCGCTACATCCCTGTTGCAGACTCAGCAGACTCCCCCCACCCTGCACCCGGCCAGCCAGCTCCAATGGGGCGCACAGTGATGGTGTTATAATTATACCTTAGGGCATCACCCTGCTTTCTTGAACTAGGCAGGGGGAATCCTTGAGCTCCCCTCAGTGCAGAGTCCGCACTTCTATGAGCTGGGGGGAGGGGGAGAGGAAAGCTCCTTACTCCCCCTTCCCACTGTGCACCGGCAAAAGGGCCAGATAGACTCTAGCCCCACGAAAGGAAAATAGGATGCAAAGGGCAAAAATTACAAGGTGTTGAGCTCTTTAAGACAATGTAATGGCAGTACCTGGAAAGTCACCATGCAGGATACAGTTCTTACTCCCTAATGACCTGCAGCGCTGCCGAGTGCCGAGCTATTCTGCACACCCGCAGGGTTACTCTTGACTCACCAGTTACTAATAGTTCATTACTCAGTCCCCCTGTGATAGTTCTGAAGCACTGTGTCCAGCGTTAACAGAGGGGGTTTTTCATGCCAGGTGTTTCTAATCAGTTATTCAGAAAACTCGCCATCTACATTTCAAACAGAAGTCTGGCGCTAACGGGCCAAATTCTGCTCTCCGGCCTTGTCTACACTCCGTGGGTGTGCTGCTATAGCTATACCGGGATCATCGTACCAGAAAACCCTTCTAATGTAGGTGCACTTACACTGGCAAAAAAGTGCTTCTGACAGCACGGTTTATTCTGGCTTGGTGAGCAAAACCAGCTCTAGTCATAAGTTCTCTTATGCCAGTAGAACTGCATCTACACTAGGAGTTTGGCCCTCATAGTTATGCCACCAAAATAATCACACCCCTAACAGACCTAGCTAACCACACTATGAACACTCATGACTATTCTCAAACCCTTACCAACCTCTGCCCTCAAACGCCAAGCAGAGTTTAGAGCCTGTAAAGGGAGAGGTGCCAGAGACTCCATAAAATCCACTAGAGACTTCACTTTTGCTATTGATTTTATATAGAAGGTACTCAAATGGGCGTCAGTATAAAACCCTAAGATAGACAGATAGGGTATGTCTACATTGCCATTAAACACCCATGGACATTAATCACGGGCTATGAGGCTGTTTAATTGTAGTGTAGATGCTCAGGGGGTCCCAGAGCCTGGGCTCCAGCCTGAGCCCAAATGTCTACACCACTACTGATCAGCGCTGCAACCTGAGCCCCGTGAGCCCAAGTCAGCTACAGGTGTTTAATTGCAGTGTAGACAAACCCATAGATATGCTGGCAGAGAAAGAGTAGACCTACCCTCAGATACATCAGTATAAATCCAGAGTAACTCCGCTGGCTGCTACAGCAAAGGTAAGATAATGCTATAGTATAAACTAAAGTAATTCGGGAGAGACCCTGGATTTGCACCAATATATCTAAAAGCAAAGTTTGGCCCACAGCATGTAGTTTCAGAACAGGCCACACCTTCCTTTAGCTGGAAGGCAATGTCTACTGCAAGGGAAGGGAACTGGGTGGAAGATATTACATTATGGGGCTAAATCAGTGACTCTCACCTACACTTCTGCTGCAGCTGAATCAATTCATATATGGAGATATACCTATCTCATAGAGCTGGAAGGGACCTTGAAAGGTCATTGAGTTGAGTCCAGTCCCCTGCCTTCACAACAGGACCAAGTACTGTCCCTGACAGATTTTGCCCCAGATCCCTAAATAGTCCCCTCAAGGATTGAACTCACAACCCTGGGTTTAGCAGGCCAATGCTCAAACCACTGAGCTATCTCCCCTCCCAATTATTTGCAGCTGCATCTTAGAACTCTGTCTTTTCACAATTTCAAAGCCACTCACAACCCATCATTTTTATTATCCTCTAATATGAAACGGACATCTCTGCAACGTGCTGGGATCCAGTCCTGAAACCCTGATGCACACAAGCAACCCTTACTCACATGGGCAGTTCCACCAGCTTCACTGCTACTTATGTGAACAAAGCTCACTCACATGAGTTTGGGTTGCAAGACTGGGCTGGTAATGGAACGCTAGACATAGAAAATTCACAAGTTGCATTTCTGAATGAATAATGCACCTCGTTGTATGTTGCTGATGCTAATCCACTTAATTTTTCTAATTCTTAGGGGGTAGACTTCATGCTGCCAGCCCAGTTACACATTATAGCAGTGCATAATCTGATAGCTTAGATGAGAGGATAATGGAGAACACTGGTTTGCATCAGCTGAGGATCCAGCCCAATATTTAGTTCCACCAAAAATATGATTAAAATGCTAGCATTGTAACTCAGAATCCTGACTTCTCTTTTTGATGTCCATTTCAGAACATGTCTAGAGTGCACAGGAGAACTGGCAATCATACCCTCCTGCACTGAGACTACCGGCACACAAAACTCAGAGACTACGGAACTTGGGAGATAATGCAAAATATCCAGTTCCTAGTGACAATCACTGGAGCCACTGCCTGGCACTAACACAGGGGTAGGCAACTTATGGCACGCGAGCTGATTTTCAGTGGCACTCACACTGCCCGGGTCCTGGCCACCAGTCCAGGGGGCTCTGCGTTTTAATTTAATTTTAAATGAAGCTTCTTAAACATTTTAAAAACCTTATTTACTTTACATACAACAATAGTTTAGATATATATTAAAGACTTATAGAAAGAGATCTTCTAAAAATGTTAACATGTATTACTGGCATGCGAAACCTTAAATTACAGTGAATAAATGAAGACTCAGCACACCACTTCTGAAAGGTTGCCGACCCCTGCACTAACATGACGAAAGATGGAACCCCAACATCAGGATAGGTAGATCTAAAGTGCAGAAAGTTACAAAACTTTTGAACAGCAGTTCTCAAACCACTACAGTATTTTTGGCAGCTCCCACTGCATGGTTGGTGAAATTCTGGATAAAATATCCATACACGGAGCTTCCTGTCCTGCTTGCCTGTCCTCCATATTATTCTTTTTATTGGTATATGTTTTGCTGCAGTCTGATGATGAGCTCTAGTGTCATATAACAGCTCAAGAGTATAGCAGAACCAGAAGCCTATGTTTAAAACACCATCTCCCTGCCGCTGTAGATGAGGAAGCTGGGAGGCAACACGCTGAAGAAAGGAAAGAGCTAACGGGTACATTTACTCTGTTGAGCAATCGCCATGAAACAAAGGAATCTGAACATCCTGGCTGAATGCAAGAACAACTTTGTTCCTAGACCGTTCTAGGAGAGGACCTTGGAAGAACTAGGCAAGGAAGCAAAGAGTTGAAAGTGTACATATTTATTCTTGGTCAGTGCAGAATCCAGTGGTTGTACTTGCTGACAAACAGTCTCGTAAATAATGTTTGCTTTGAAAAAAGGAGAGGGGAAATGAATTTCCTTTCCCTAAGCCTGTTTCTCTTTGGAGCAGGGAATTTCTTTATTTTTGTGTACCAGACAATGCTGGGCACATTGTTGGTGCAAAACAGAGATGATGATGATGGGTGGAGAAAGATGAAACAATTTCTGCCCCTTTGTCTTTATACTATATACATATATAAATAACTAAAATAGGGAAAGAACAAGTTAAGAATTATTTAGACAAGTTAGATGTCTTCAAGTTGGCAGGGGCTGACGCAATACATCCTAGAATACTTAAGGAACTGGCTGAAGAGATCTCTGAGCTATCAGTGATAATCTTTGAGAGGAGGATGGGAGAGATCCCAGAGGCCAGGAAAAGGGCAAATATAGTACCTATCTATAAAAGGGTGAATGACAACAACCCAGAATTTTGTAGACCAGTCAGCTTAATTTTGGTACCTGGAAATATAATGGAACAAACAATCAAACAATTGATTTGTAAGCATCTAGAATATAATAAGGTGTGAAGTAAAAGTCAACATGGATTTGTCAAGAACAAATCATGTCAAACCAACCTAATATCCCTTTTTGACTGGGTAGGATAGGAGGGAAGCAGTCGATGTGAGATATCTCGACTTAAGTAAGGCTCTTGGTACTGTCTCACATGACTTTCTCATAAACAAACCAGGGAAATATAGCCTATATGAACCTACTATAAGGTGCACAACTGGTTGGAAAACCATACTCAGAGAGTCGTTATCAATGGTTCACAGTCAAGTTGGAAGGGCATATTGAGTGGGGTCCCACCTGCTCTGTCATGGATCTGGTTCTATTCAATATCTTCATACATTATTTGGATAACGGCATAGAGAGAATTATAAAATTTGCAAACGATACCAAGCTGGGAGGGGTTGCAAGCGCTTTGGAGGACAGGTTTAGAATTCAAAATGATCTCGAAAAAATGAAGAAATGGTCTGAAATAAACAGGATGAAATTCAATACGGACAAATGAAAAGTACTACACCACTGTGTTCTCCTCAAGTGTCCTTGGCTTGGCTAATGGCAGCACAGCTCCTAGAGGAATCAATAAAGGGACACTCCTCTGTTGATTCTGATTAGCTGCTCCACACTGATCTCTCTAGGCTCCTTAGTACAGTGGCTCTCAAACTTTTGTACTGGTGACCCCTTTCACATAGCAAGCCTCTGAGTGCAGCCCCCCCCCCTCCCTAAATTAAAAACAAGTTTTTATATATTGAACTCCATTATAAATGCTGGAAGCAAAGCGGGGTTTGGGGTGGAGGCTGACAGCTTGCGACCCCTCACGTAATAACCTCGCGACCCCCTGAGGGGTCCCGACCCCCAGTTTGAGAACCCCTGCCTTAGTACATGCTGTATTTGATTATTACTTAGTGTTTATATTACAAGAACAACTGGAAGTCCCCACTGAGATTAGCATCCCATTTTGCTGGGCACTGTGTGCATCGCACCGGGCTTGTCTACATGGGGAAATTTACTGACATAGCCATATGGGTAACGCTTATTCCAGAATAAGAATGTCCACATGGGGAGTTGCACTGCTGTAACTATACCAGTAAATCTCCCTGTGCAAATAAGCCCTAACACACAGTCCCTGCCTCAAAAAGCTTATAACGTAAACAGACAAGACAGATAAAGGGTGGGGGAGAAACAGAGCCAGGAAGTGACTTGCCCCAGTTCACACAGCAGGGAATAGAACTCGCTAATCCAAAGCAACACTAGTGTACGGAGGCCAGTGACAGAAAAAGGTGCATGTCAGAACTAATGTGAAACTGAAATGGGGCCAGTAGGTGATATCTTGGCTGAGTCCATGAGACATTTCCAAGCATTTGGTTTGCAGCATTCGGTCAAGCTCAGTAAAGTATTGCCATTCTCAAACACAGTATCATTTAAAAATATATTCTATATAATAAAAAAAACCCACCTTACATTTGAGGCCCTGATCCTGCAGTCAGGCCCACCCTGCAGATCTGATTGCCGGGTAGGGGCCTTACTGGGTTACTTAGAACTCTGCATCCTTTCTCAAAGGATAGTTATTTCTATTACTAAAAAGCAGTTAAAAAATGCAGGCGTAGTGGAAAATTCAACCAAACTGCACAGAAGAAATTCAATTCAAAATAAATATCCTTTCTCAACTACAACTTTTCCAAATACCTGGTGGTATTCTTGTTCCATCAAACGCCACAATGGTAAATCACACATGGCATGCTAAGCTTATACTATACTACTTTAGACAATAATAAAAAACAAAACAATACAACCCCCCACCCCGCCCAAGAGGATCAATTCTGAATTTAAGGCTGCACACTATAGAGATACAACCTAGCTTTTCAAATAGCTGATGGTGTGAAGTGAATTGCGGTAAGATGGCATATTGGCACATCAGAGCATCTTGTAATACACCCTGAAGGCGGCACAGAGCGAAGAACACACCTTGTGTAGAGAAATGCCCACTTGCTACACTAACCCTATGGTATTGGGTGGCACTCATTTGCTTAGCCTGAAACTAATGCTAAAATGAAAATAATCTTTTGCAAGGCAATGTTTATTTCTCCACTCAAATTAAGCTTTGTGCAAAGATACTGGTATTAAAACATTAATAGCACTAGTACAAAGAGCACATAATATAATATATGGAGATATATACCTATCTCATAGAACTGGGCCACTTAGGGATCTGGGGCAAAATCAATACTTGGTCCTGCTAGTGAAGGCAGGGGGCTGAAAGGTCATCAAGTCCAGCCCCCTGCCTTCACTAGCAGGACCAAGTAGTGATTTTGCCCCAGATCCCTAAGTGGCCCCCTCAAGGATTGAACTCACAAACCTGGGTTTAGCAGGCCAATGCTCAAAACACTGAGCTATCCCTCCCCCCATAGCTTAAAATGTATCTTAAGTATACACTGGCTGGATTCTCAATGAAAATGAAGAAAAGCTGTCATCTTACGGAAAGTTAGGGGAATATCTTTTCCTTCTATCTATCTATCTCTGTCTTGCCATCTTTTCTTTTCAAACTGTGCAACCATATATAATTGGAGCAGAGCCTGTTTCTGGGGGGCGGGGGCAGCAGGGTGTCTCATTTTCACTCACCTTTCATACCACTCCCTTCTTCCTGGAATGTGTTACGAGCAGAAGGCTGATCTTCTAAATGTTCACTCCCACCACTTCCCGAAGAGGCTACACTGCTCTGTGGAGACAGGGGGGCGTGATCGGAGGGGATGCACTGGGGTCCTCTACCTCGTAAATCCTCATGAGACATCCATCCATGTCCTAGAGGCTGGTTTGGCACATTCATGGGTGGGGTAAGGGACACAGATCGTTTCAAAGGGCTGTGGTGTGTCTGGCCTGAGAGAACTGAAAAAAAATAAAATTAAACAGGTTATTCCCCCCCTCACGTTCTGGGATACAGCAGAATCCCCAGTGAAGCTAATTAGTTAATCATGGTGTGTACTGCTTACTTCCAGAACTACAATTTCGTGACTGGCTGCTAGTAACTGAATCATACCCTGATCTTCCTTTTGCCTTCAGAAACAGAAAGATACAACACCTCAAGCAGGATGGAATCACACGATCCAGATCTAATCACTTAGGAAAAAATGTTGCATGGATTTGAGTTCTAATTTTTAAAAAACTGGTAAGTTTTTCACTCTAAAATTATTTTTCCTGGCATCAAGGGCATAGTTACATGCAGGACAGAAAACACAGGTAGTATGAGGCTACATATATTCTGTTGCTACCATTTGTCTTCATTTCTGCACAGACTATTATCTGTCTTGCATAAAAGATGCAGTGGTGAAGTTTTAGATGGAGCAGGAATTTTCAGACAGCTACAAGTAGGAGCACAGAACTTGACACACTGGCCCAGACCCATCCTCTCCCTAGTTCTGCATCCTCTCTAGTGGCCTGCACCAGATGTTTCTGAAGAAGGTGAAATAAAATCCCCATAATGCAATTATGCAACAACCTGCCCATAGAGGAAGTTTCTTCTTACTTCCTTTAGGCAAGTGGTCAGCTTATGCCCCAAAGCATGACCATTTACATCCCTTATAGTTGTTATCCTATCTACTGTAATTGGATGGCTCATTATCCATATAAATGTCTATCCCTTTTTGAATCCTACTAATCTCTTGGACTCAAAGGGTATGTCTACACTGCAAAGAATGGTACCGAGTCTTAGAGCCCAGGTCAATTCACTTGGATTTGTGGGGTTTGGGCCGCAGGGCTAAAAACAGCAGTGTAGACGTTCCAACTTGGGTTGGAGCCCAGGCTCTGAGACCCTCCCCTCTTGCTGGGTTTCAGAGCCTGGGCTCCAGCCCGAGCCTGAATATCTACAATGCTATTCTTAGCCTGTCAGCCTGAGACAAATAACCCAGGTTCTGACAGTCCGTGCTGTGGGTCTCTCTTTGCAGTGTAGTCATACCCAATCAATCTATGATTAATAATGAGAGCATCACAACAGAGAGGAGCCCAGCAGGTGGGCTATAAAATGCACATCTTTCAACCTTCCAGAAAAAACAGACATCAAAAGTTATGCTATAAATATGCCTAGGTGACAAACAGATTAATCAGATTCCCAAGAATCTTTCTCTTAGAAACCTTTGAGGTTTTTCTCTCTGGTTATATATGTATTTACATTTTCCCTGACTGATATATTAACATGACCCAGTTCAATTTGTTTTTGGCAAATAACATTTACAATACTCGGGAAAAGAAGAACAATGCAAACTCCTGTGATTTGGGATTATTTCTTGGAGAGTTTTAGCAACATCTGAGAGATTTCAAAGCTGGGTGTGTATTCACCTGGCTTTGAGTTTAAATAGCAATGCAGATGCTCTTTCTTGGGAAGTTAATAAAAAAAAGAAGTTTTAGGATTTCTGAGACTTTTCTGGAAGAGTGTTTAATTCTGAATATAATTTAAATGCAATTATTTTTATTGCAGGATCTGAGTTCCAGGCTACTACTCAAATACATTTCAACATTTTTTCAGTGCCCTTTCAAGGTACCATCTAATTAATTTTTAGGCACCTGTCAATAAGCCTCTCTCATCAGTTCATTTTGGTTGTAAATAGGGGCAATTTGAAGTGTGTAGGGGAGAGGAGAGAAACTAAGGACTTATCTCTGTTTTCTATGGGTGAAATATATCTGAAAAGAGTGCTCTGTTTGCTTCAGAAAATTCAAATTCAATTATTTGTATAGTCATTAATTTGACAGCCTGACTGAACTACAGATGCATTTAATGTGTTTGTTTTAATCTAGATAAGTAAGGTTTAAAAGTCCATTTAAACATGTTTTATTATAGTGCATTGAATGGAACTGGTCAGTCTTTTTGGGGGTTGTTTGCTCCAAGTCAAAAATACTTCTGGATCCGCTTGTTTGCGGGTTCCAGTAAACTGCTCTAACTGGTGATATTGAGTTCTAATAGCGGTTTCTCAGTGGCACATCTGTTAAAACAAACAGAACATCAGAAAATTTCAGCTGTGCTGGGGAAGTCTGTTTGATGAGCCTACTGACAGACTAGCCAGCAGAGACGTAGTTAACTTTCTTAATATTTAAGTGTTGGCAATTAGTCTTCTATGTTCAGAACCTCAGGCACAAGTTCCTAAATCGGTCTGGATGCAAACTCTAGACAGGATGGGTTACGTTGTGATGGCTACCAGAAACGGCTTTTATTTATATATTTCCAGAGGAAGGCTTAATTTCTGCAGAAAAGAGCAAATTCTGCAGGAAGAAGCTAATTACACAACACAGGCAGATTCCTTCACATCCCTGATTTCTGACTGCTTTAGATGTAAGTTCCACCATCAGGATGAGAAGAAGAGATATGCAGTAAAAATACCCCAGGTTTCAATTTTAGCTATTGCTCTGGTGAAAGCATGTTACCAAAACATTCCTGACTGACCAGAAGCACAGAGACAAGATGAACAAATAGTGGAAAAAGGGGGAAAAGTGAGTGAGAAACTCAATAACTTTATTTATTTCACGGCTGGTCTTATTTATTAGGCACTCATTTAAAAGTGGCCTGCTACTGTGCACAATCTAATAGACAACAACACGAGCATGTAGACTCCTCCAACTTCTAAAGAGTTCCTTGGTCTTCAGGTTCTTACTGTAAGAGAATTTGGTGCCTCTTAAGAACGTAGCAGAACATTGTGCAGGTGGAATAATTGGTTCTCTCTCGATTAAACAATTTCAAGAAAGTGACTCCCCCCAAACTTTTCATGACACAGTAAAAGATGTGTCAATGGGTACTTGGTATTACTTTAAGAGCAATGCTAAATATTAAACTGTTACTTACTGTTACCGTGGTTCTTTGAGACGTGATGCAGATGTGTATTCCATTTAAGTGTGTACGCGCCCAGCACGCTGGAGCTGGAGATTTTGTCTAGCGGTACCCATGGAGGGGTGATGCTTGCGCCTTGTGGCTGCAGCCCCCCTCCCCTGGCTATATGTGGCAGCGCTGCTCTGACCCCCTCCTTAGTTCCTTTGCACTGAACACCCATGAGAGGGAACTCCGATGCAGAGGAGCCAGAGGGTGGGTCGTGGAATACATGTCTGCATTACATCTCAAAGAATCACAGTTACAGTACGTAACCGTTCCTTCTTCTTCTAGTACATGCAGATTTGTATTCCACTTAGGTGACCTCCACGCAGTACCCCTCCCAAGAGGCGGAGCTCGGGGTCTACTGAAATAAGGATCTCCTCTGAAGTTTGCATCCACTCTGGAAGATGCAGTAATGGCATAATGGCCTGTAACTGTATGGATGGAGGACCATGTGGCAGCCTTTCAAATATCCAATATGGAAATGTCACCGAGGACCACTATTGACGTTGCTTGCGCTCTTGTCAAAGGAGCTCGCGTTCGCTGAGGAGGCATAGCCGAAGCTATTTCATATGCAGTCTTGATATAGGATGTTATTTGTCTAGAGATGGCCTGTGAAGAGACTGCTGGACCCTTCATGCGGTTTGCATATGACACGAACAAGCGAGGTGAAGCATGAAATGGTTCAGTCCTATCCAGATAAGAAGCTACACATCACCTGACATCCAAGGTATGTAGAGGCTGCTCCTCTGGAGATGAATGCAGCTTAGGAAACAACACAGGTAAAGACACTGCATGGTGCAAATGAAACTGAGAAACCACTTCAATCAAAAATTTAGGGTGTGGTCATAAAGTCATCTTGTCTTTAGAGAACTGTGTGTAAGGAGACCCTGCCATCAGAGCCTGCAACTCTCACACCCTCAATGCGGACATAATCGCTATCAGGAATTCGGTTTTCTGTCACCAAAGGGGCAGCGGACAAGAAGCTAGGGGCTCAAATGGGGGACCCATTAGAGCCATCAGAGCAGAGTTTAGGTCCCACAAGGGGACTGGCTCTCATAGCGGAGGATGTAGATGGAGAAGCCCTTTCAGAAATCTCATCACCATGGCATTGGGGAAGACTGATTTTTCCCTGTACATGGGGATGAAATGCAGATACTGCTGCCAGATGCCCTCTCAATGAACTAAGCGCAAGACCCGACTTCTGAAGGTGTAGCAGGTACCTCAAGATGTCCTGGATAGAAGTCTGCATTGGTTGGATCACGTGGGCCAAAGACCACACCGAAAACCTCTTCCGCTTTGCTAAGTAGGCCATCCTGGTAGAGGACTTCCTACTGGTGAGGACTAGTGGGACAGCCACTGAGCACTGCTCTTCTTATTCATTCAACCATGCCGTGAGATGCCAGGAGCAGAGATGCAGTCGTGATTCTGAGTGAGCAGGTTGGGATGGAGAGGAAGCAAAATGGGAGGCTGAATTGACAGCGGAGAACCAGCACTGGCTCGGCCATGCCCAGGCAAGGAGACTGAGCTTGGCCTGATCTGCCTTGATCTTGAGGATTACCTAAGAAATTATTGGGATGGGGGAAAGGCGTATAGGATAGTCGACTGCCAACTGCAGTGGAAAGCGTCGGAGCGGGAGCTTGGACTGAAGCCCCCGCCCCGAGAGTAGAACAGGCGACATTTCCTGTTCTCCCTTATAGCAAACAGGTTGATTGTGGGAATGCCCCACGATGCGAAGATGACCCGCAGGACATCTATCTTCAGGGACCACTCATGATGGTCCACGAGATGATTCTATACCCTGAGCAAGTGGACGGCTGTTGGAGTAATGTTCTCCTCAATGCAAAACTGCCACAGATTCATCGCCTCTAGGCAGAGTGCCCTGGAGTGTGCTCCCTTTTTTTATTCACATAGTACATCATGGTGGTATTGTCGGTAAGTATGTGAACCACTGCGTGTCTGATATGGTCATGGAAGGCACGACATGCCTTGTGGATGGCCTGAAGTTCCAGCACATTGATATGGAGTGAGGCTCCTGCTCAGACCACAGTTTCTGTAGCTTCAGCGACCCCAAGTATGCCCTCAACCCAGCAGGGAGGCATTGGTAACAAGTTACTTGGTTGGTGATGGCCGGACAAAGGAAATGCCCTGGCAAACATTCTGTGGATAGGTCCACCACTGCAAGAAGTCCAGGACCGGTGGAGGGAGACAAACAAGTCTGTCCAGAGAAGGAAGAGTAGGACAGTAGATTGTCCTGAGCCACATTTGAAGGGGGCGAGGGCACAACCTTGCAAACTGGACCACCTACATGCAAGCGGACATGTGGTCCAACAGTCTCAGACACATTTGAACGGTCATGGAAGGCTGAAATTGCAGACTGAGGCAAAGATGTCGAATTGTCTGAAAACAGTCAGTCGGCAAGAACACTCTCGATGTCATGGAATCTAACAGGGCCCCAATTAACACAATTTTTTGAGTGGGAGCCAAAGATGATTTTCTGGTATTTAGAATGAGATCCAAACACAGTCAAACAAGTGCAAAGTGGGACTGACGTGAGCGAGAACTTCCCCTCTGGATCTGCCCCTCGGTGACCAGTCGTTAAGGTACAGGAAGATGTGGATTCCCTTTTTTCTGAGATATGCCATAACCATGATGACACATTTGGTGAAAACTCAGGGGTGGAAGAGAGGCTGAATGGGAGGACGTTGTATTGAAAGTGGTCTCTCGTATACAGTCGGTACCAGCATCTCCCTCGTCCTTACCAGACTCGAAGGATGCCCGGAGGACAGAACTGGAGTCAACAGTACAAGGAAGGTTCAAAAGTACCCACATTGTCCTGCCCGCTGGCGCCAGCTCTGTGCCAGTCCGTGATTTTCCTGGGGGAGGCAGAATAGTTGGCCCAAGACCTGGCGAGATCTTGATCAGTCTTATGTGACCTCTGTAGTAAGTGAAGGCCCTAATAAAGGCCCAGTATGAGGCCTGAGGCCTGAACTAAAGTAATGGTCAAGACTTTGCTAACATAAAGCAAAGTTAAGCTGTGAGCCAGAGGCAGACCCTGCTCACAGAAGCTGGCAAGGAAAGGGCTGATGCTGCAAAAAGAGACATACCTAAAAGGTACTGGACACCAGATAGCAGAACATTCGCATACTTGTACATTGCACACAAATAACATGGAACAGGCCGACCCATCCCAATGACAGGGGCAAAAGGGTAAAATGATGGATAGAGTTGTTTTGATCGAACCAACATGTACAAGGTGAGAGGCGGCACCTTGCTACGTAGTGGGGTTGTACCTTGCTACGTAGAGGGGTTGCACCTCAATACGTCAGGAGTGATGTGTAACTTGTTTGTACCTGTGTATAAGAATGTATCCCTGAGTGGATATCTTTGTCCGGCCACGGGGGCAGTGGAAAGTCCCGCCACTGAGACGGGTCCTTGCCAAGAGGCACTTTCTCGTAGTATGCCCTGAATTAGGCTAAGAAACCTACAGGGAACTGCAATTGTGTCCAAGGTCGCAATAAACCTAGTCGACGTGACTTTGCATCTTACTAGAGTCTGTGGTTATTGGGGGTTCTCTTCGGGTCTGCTGGGTCAGCTATCTGCGCAGAGCTGGGGCAGCACACAGAGGGAGCACACGCACGCAGCCGAGTGATATCAACATAGGAGAAAGCAGAGCACCCCACCGGTAGCATCTGACAACAACCTCTTCCTCTGCGCAGTCAACAGGGAAACGGCTCCTCCATTTCTTCAGAGAGGCACCTGCTTCAGAACGTGAAGTGGCAGCGCTCTCAGAGCCCGAGGGTCATCTTTCACCTGATGAGGGACTCAGTACCGGATCAGGCCACGTGGCCTGTCCAAGCAGGTGGTGCATGAGGCGAAGGTCCCAAGCTACCCGAGTTCTTTTCTTGAACAATCTACAGATCATGAAATGATCCTTGAGGTGAGCTGTGCCGAGACAGAGGAAGCACCGCATGTGGGGATTGCTCCTCCACAGTAAGGACAATGTTTAACCCCCAGTGAGTGCATCACCGCGGAAACAGACTACTAACTAACACTAACTACTAGCTATATACAATAATAAGTGAGCCCAAGTCTATTTGGAGGTTGTGAGGCTAAAACCACACAGAGCTCTGACTCCAACCACAGGCAGTAAGAAGGAACTGAGGGGGGTTGGGGCAGTGCCGCCTCATAAAGCTAGGGGAGGAGTCACAACCTCGAGGTGTGAGTGCCGCCCCCCTATGCATACTGCTAGACAAAATCTCCAGCTGTGGCACGCTGGGCGCATACACATCTAAGTGGAATACACATCTGCGTCTATCTCAAAGAAGAATTAAATATTCCTAGAGGTTGTGGGTTTCTTGACAGGAAGCTAGATACATTTAAGAAGCTCTGGTTAGACAAGATGGGTCAGTGAGCCCTGATAAAAGTGCAGGGAAGATGAATGAGACATCCTTGCCTTTGCAATCATATTCTGAAAGTTAGTGACACACTTCAACTCTGCACTTGTCCTTGTTGAACCTCATCAGATTTCTTTTGGCCCAATCCTCCAATTTGTCTAGGTCACTCTGGAGCCTATCCGTACCCGTCAGTGTATCTACCTCTCCCCACAGCTTAGTGTCATCCGCGAACTTGCTGAGGGTGCAATACATCACTTCATCCAGCTCATTAATGAAGGTGTTGAACAAAACTGGCCCCAAGACCGACCCCTGGGGCACTCTGCTTGATACCGGCTGCCAACTAGACATGGAGCCATTGATCACTACCCGTTGAGCCCGACAATCTAGTCAGCTTTCTATCCATTTTATAGTCCATTCATCCAATCCATACTACTTTAACTTGCTGGCAAGAATACTGTGGGAGACCATATCAAAAGCTTTGCTAAAGTCAAGTTATATCATGTCCACCACTTTCCCCATATCCACAGGCCAGTTATCTCATCATAGAAGGCAATCAGGTTGGTCAGGCATGACTTGCCCTTGGTGAATCCATGCTGACTGTTCCTGATCACTTTCCTCTCCTCTAAGTGCTTCAAAATGGATTCCTTGAGGACCTGCTCCATGATTTTTCCAGGGACTGAGGTGAGGCTGTAGTTCCCCAGATTTTCCTTCTTCCCTTTTTTAAAGATGGGCACTATATTTGCCTTTTTCCAATTGTCTGGGACCTCCCCCGATCGCCCCGAGTTTTCAAAGACTGCCCAATGATTCTGCAATCACATCAGCCAACTCCCTCAGCACCCTCGGATGCATTAGATCCAGCCCCATGGCCTTGTGCATGTCCAGCTTTTCTAAATAGTCCTTAACCTGTTCTTTCACCACTGAGGGCTGCTCACCTCCTCCCCATACTGTGTTGCCCAGTGCAGCAGTCTGGGAGCTGACCTTGTCTGTGAAGACCGAGGCAAAAAAAAAAAAAAAAGCATTGAGTACTTCAGCTTTTTCCACATCACGTGTCACTAGGTTGCCTCCCCCATTCNTTTTTAAAGATGGGCACTATATTTGCCTTTTTCCAATTGTCTGGGACCTCCCCCGATCGCCCCGAGTTTTCAAAGACTGCCCAATGATTCTGCAATCACATCAGCCAACTCCCTCAGCACCCTCGGATGCATTAGATCCAGCCCCATGGCCTTGTGCATGTCCAGCTTTTCTAAATAGTCCTTAACCTGTTCTTTCACCACTGAGGGCTGCTCACCTCCTCCCCATACTGTGTTGCCCAGTGCAGCAGTCTGGGAGCTGACCTTGTCTGTGAAGACCGAGGCAAAAAAAAAAAAAAGCATTGAGTACTTCAGCTTTTTCCACATCACCTGTCACTAGGTTGTCTCCCCCATTTAGTAAGGTCCCACGCTTTCCCTGACCTTCTTCATGAGATACTCATGCATCCTGCAGCAGTACATCCTATCACTCTGAATGCTAGCCAAGATGGTGGACCAAGTTATTGCTCCTCCTGAATCATTCTGTGGAGACCTTCCTCAGACACTCTTTATTTGGAGCACTGGTGTTTAATGGGGCAGGGCCCAGAGCATGCAGATTGTTGTCTGTGAAGAGGTAAACCATTCGTTTGTCAGTCCTAATTTACATCATTAATTTGTTTCTCTGTTGCTGCTCTGATCCTGCAGCCCACACTCATGCCAAGATATCATTGCCTTCACGGGGAGCTTAGCTGTGTGTTGTTGACACACCTGGCCCTTATGAGGGTGTAGTGTAGCTTCCCTCCACAGCATGGTGAAGGGATTGGGCAGGGGTGAAAGTAACTTAAAAGACTTACCAGTACATCGGAGTCCTGAGCAGGGGGTGTGGTCTCAGCAAGAAGAGGCGGGGCCTCAACCAGAAGAGGCGGGGCCTTTAAATCCCATGGCCCTTTAAATCACCGCTGGAGCCCTGCCGCCGCTACCCCAGGGCTCCGGCAGTGGGGCTTGGGCAGTGATTTAAAGGGCCCGGGGCTCCAGCTGCTGCAGGGAGCCCCAAGCCCTTTAAATCGCCAGCCTGGTGAAGCCAGTCCAGTCTGGCATGGTNTCCAGTATCAGAGGGGTAGCCGTGTTAGTCTGGATCTGTAAAAAGCAACAGAGAGTCCTGTGGCACCTTTAAGACTAACAGATGTATTGGAGCATAAGCTTTCGTGGGTGAATACCCACTTTGTCAGATGCCCACGAAAGCTTATGCTCCAATACAGATCTGTCGCATCTTAGGCGCATTTAACATGCGCGATTTCAGCTTTACACGGTCGGCAAAAACAAAAGAAAAACAACAAAAAAAGATAAAAATAACAATTTAAATACTGTTTCTGTAGTGCGGGCGATTCCGCCCGCCATTACACTCAATGTAATTTTGACTATACGCGATTTTCACTTTACGCGCTGACCGCGGAACGTAACCCCCGCGTAAGATGAGACAGACCTGTACACAGGGCCGGCGCAACCCATTAGGCGACCTAGGCGGTTGCCTAGGGCGCAGCTATTTTGGGGGCGCCTGCGCCCCGGCTGCCCGTTGAAATTTGGGGGCGGGACCTTCCGCCGCCGCTGTTAGGGGCGGCATTTCGGGGGCGGGACCTTCCGCCGCCCGGGGCGCCGGAAATGCTGGCGCCGCTACTGCCTGTACATCTGTTAGTCTTAAAGGTGCCACAGGACTCTCTGTTGCTTTTGACCTACTCCAGACACTGCTGGGATGCAGAACTCTTCCTAGCAGGGCCAGGATGCTGAACGTACTGTAGCGAAGAGAGGCTAATAACTTCTTTTCCAGAGGGCTGAGGCTATGGTTTACAACAGAGAAGACATTTTCATCTGGTCTGCAGAAACAGCTGCTGGAGAAAGACTTGAAATTTGCAATCCTTTATTCAGGAAAACTGGTGTGTGGTCTGTGGTAGCCAGTCAAGGCCAGCTCCTCAGCTGGTGTCAATCTGCATAGCTCCTTTGGCACGTTAGATAACACTAACTGCATTACAGTTAAAAGACCGAGGTGCAGGAAGATCCTGAAACCTATTTAGGGCAATTCTGAGGTGGGATGGTTTATCTCTTTGATCGCTTTCTCTGTGAAACAGACTCTGTTCTCTCCCAAACTGACTGTAGCTCTTTATCCCATACTGTTGATCCATGTAGGATGTGGGCCATGCAGACTGGGGTTTGTTTATTCTCTCTCCCTTTTTGAAGTGGGGTTGCCTTTTTTATACACCAGGGCTAATTTCAGGAGCATTTTTCACTAATGACCATGAGGAACAGCAAACGATGTTTATGCTGCGGCTTCTTGGGAGGGCAGACCAAATGTTCAGAAGGCAAAAAGCAGCCCCTCCCGTAATTAGAGCACAGGGCTTGGGTTCTATAATCGGCTCTGTCATCGATGCAATGTGCAGCCTGGGACAAGTGGCTTCACTTTTCTCTGCCTCCGTTCGCCCATCTCAAAATATGGAGAAGAGTATTTTAAAGCGCTGTGAGACTCTCGGCACAGTACAATGGTGGAGATATTAGTGACTCCATCACTAAGATTTACCTCTAAAACCGAACTAAAAATTCCTCAATGTCACGCTGCAGTGGCTGAATTTGACAGAAATGGCCTGATTAATGGTCCTCCCAGGCCCCACTGTGTCTCTCCAGCTCTGGCCCCTGGGGGAAATCCCACGGTGCAAGGAGGTTCGCTGGGTGGTGCAGAGCTGTTGGAATGGCTCTTCGCTTCTCCCATCCTCAGAACTTCCAGAGTAAGGGGCCTGCCAGGAATACTGCTGGGGTAGGGAAACCTGGCCAGAACACCCTGGGGTGTGACTATTTTCAATTGCTGGATGGCTCCTGAGGGTCATTGCAGCCACGCATAATTGCTCTAAACTATGTGGATACCGTGTGGAACACAGTTCTCTAGTTGATGGAGTAAGAAAACACGGTCCAAAGCGCATCGCTAACCCTATTGGCACTTGGGTTGGGTTTTTTTTTTTAAATTTAAGAAGCAGTGTGCCCTCTGAGGGAATGGGTGTAAACCATGTTTCCTTAGGATAGGTCACCAAATGATGTTGTCCCGTTAACTACTATATTTTTTTACTCTGCAACTCTGTGGTTATAAGCTAAATCGCAATAAAATAGACACATAACGCAGCCGTTTAATCCCAACTAGTTTCCCATTTGAAATCACTGTGTTCTCAGCCCATCCTGGCTCTCTTGCACCTCTATGCACTGCTCAGTTTGTGGACCAGAATGGGACAATACTGAACAGCTCCTTTTGTTCATTTGCAAGGAAACAGCAAGTTCAGAACAGAACAGGCCCTTTTCCCCCGGCGGCTATTCAAATCATTAGGAAGAGTCTGTTCCAGGAAAAGCACCCTGTTAAGGGAAACAAATTGCTTGCCTCTTTCACAGTTTCTCCTACTTTCTCTAGTGAAGAACCCAGAAACAAAAGCCAGTATGAATCATACAGGCTGTCCTGCTATTGGTCCCTTTTCCTGCAGTAGTTCACTCACATAACTAGTGACATACAGATGAACGGAAAAGCTCAGGCTTGTATGAAGCAGATCTTGATGAAACTACTGTGTTGAAAAATATATCCCCTAACCCTTGAGGCCTTCTCTTTACATTCCATGCTTCGGCTTTTGTTGTTGCGATTGTAACTTCAGTGTTGAAACATCAAAGAAGCAAACTCTGGTCTCTGAACTGTATGCCAACAGCTGAGGGGAATAAAATCACAACCCAAAACCCAAGTTAGCGTTCCGCAGCTCAGCTTTTTCAAGCAAACTAAAACCTGACTCTTTTAAATGATGGCACAGTTGCCCATTCAAGATAAAGACTAGTTAGATACAGTAGCAATAATGCATTTGTTACTAGTACTGCTGATCTTTTCAAGGGCTGGTCCACACTAGGGGCGGGATCGAACTAAGGTACTTCGACTTCAGCTACGCGAATAGCGTAGCTGAAGTCGAAGTACCTTAGTTCGAACTAACGCGACTTACCTCGCGTCCGCGCGGCGCCGCGATCGAAGTTCGCGGCTCCTACTTCGAACTCCGGTACTCCGCTCGCCCTGCAGGAGTACCGGAGTTCGAAGTAGCGCGTTCGGGGATCGATTTATCGCGTCCAGACAAGACGCAATAATTCGATCCCCGATACTTCGATGGCTACCCGCCGATCCGGGCGGGTAGTCTGGACGGGGCCCAAGTAGAGCCTGTAGGGCCTAATCCAGCGTCCACTGAAGTCAGTGGAAATCTTTCAAATTATGATACGCAGTGATTTCTTACCTGGTAGTTTGGTTTCAGTTGCAACTCACTGCATAACTAGTATTATTATTGTTTGCTCATTCATATGATGGCAGCATGCACACACCCCAGTAAGGACTGGGACCCTATTGAGCTAAGCACTGGACAAACACATACGCTGACACTACACTGTCATTGCCCTGACACATGGAGCAAATCCATAACCACGGCTAAGTCTTCGTGTCCTGGTTGCTTCCAAAGGCATGGATACATCTATTCCATGGCTGTAGTAAACAAAAAGTAGCGATCTCTGGAGAGGGACCGTGTAAATTCTACTGAACAGTAGAGGTCTTGTAATATTCTATTCTACACAGATTCTTATACCCACAGGCATCACTATATATCTGAAAGTCTTCCAGTCTTTCAGTCGTGCATTAATGTGACTAATATCTGTCAGTTTTAAATTCAGATGATTATTTAACATGGGGGATAAAAGACAAAACCAAAAGTCTCAGGATGAACTCCTGGCCCTACTGAAATCAATAACAAAACTTCCATTGACTTCAGAGGGGCCAGGATTTCACCCTCTGCCTTCTGGGTCAGTATTCGGTGACTAGGTTATGGGCATTATGGGAGTTTTGCAAGAAGGCTCTACCCCTGTCCATGCTGTATCTGTTCTGTGGATGAAAAGAGAACCCTAGTCCTCAGGGCTGTACATCTGGCATCTTATACACACTCAAATCCCTTTAAAATACAAACTATAGTTGAACACTGTGCGTAAGTGGGGAGTCCCAGTTCATTAACAGCAACATTTCATTGTTAACCCAAGTCTCAATAATTGCTCCACAATTTGCTGATTTTTCTGTTGGTTCCTAGGGAGGGTTCCTACCAGCTTGCTGACCAAGCTCTCCTAAATAAACTGACTGGTGACTCAGCAAGTCTCCTCTCATCTTCTCTTTCCACTTAACAGGTGGAGACCTCAAAGGACAGCAAGTTCTGGTTCACTCCCTAGAATAGAATCAGAAACATGAAGAGTTGCAGACTCCTGCAAGGTTCCATACGGAAATGCTACCAAACTACCTGTTCTCACTTGAACTTCTTCATATTATCTTCCCTTCACACATGATCTTCCCTCACAGCTGTCACTGGTAAGCAACTTGGGGTTTCTCTCTCAGAAAGTTGCACCAATATAACTTAAAGTGTGAATTTAAACCGATACCTAAACTGGTGCAAAAGTCTTTGTGGATGCTCTTATTTCAGCATAAAAGTGGCTTATTTTGGTTTAGCTAATTGGTAAAGCTGATTAGGAACAGGTTTAACTAAATAGGAATAAGCCACTCATATCCTGATATACGAGTGTCCACACAGCCTTTTACATCAGTTTAACTATACCAGTTTATAATTATAATAATATTAGATAATACTAATAATAATGATACCTGGCTCTTACATAGCACTTTTCATCAGTAGATCTCAAAGCACTTCACACTCCTTTATATTCAAGTTATACCACAATTTTCTCACCAAGTCCATAGTCCCCTGGTCACCAGGGGCCATATTTCCAAAGGTATCTAGGTGCCTAAAGATACAGATAGGTGCTCAGTGGGATTTTCAAACGCTTCAAGGCAGGTCAGGCACCTAACTCCCACTGAAATCAATAGGAATTAGGCACCTAACCTGCTTAGATGCTTTTGAATTCCACTGAGCACCTATCTGCATCTTTAGACACCTAAATACCTTTGGAAATCTGGTCCCATGTGCTCTGTGCTGACGTGTTCCACACTCGAGCTTACCAGCCCACAAGGTTCTCCTGAGGATGCTACACATCAGGCTGGAGGGACTCACATCACAAAAGAAAGCTGAGGGAGGTCTAGTTTGTTCTGCCTCCTCCCAGAGGGAAACTTCTAAATCAAATTGCCTTTTCCCGCAACACTGCATCAACATTTAAAAAGCTCTAACCAGAGATGAAGAGATTCTGGGCCAAATCTGTGGCTTGTTTACATCAGTGTAGTTTCACTGAAGTCAATAGAGCTGGCCCATTTATATAGGCTGAAAATCCGACCTCTAGGTTATTAAAGAAACTTGGCAGGCTACTGGTGATGAGGTATTGGGTACCAGTCCCCACCACAGTGGCAAGTGAAGGCAAAGGTGCTGATATTTATTTGTAGATTTATTAGCTGCATCATGCATCAATCACTTGCTGGGGACTGCTTAACAAAAGCTCCGTCTTTGAGAACATGTTTCCCTTCAGAAGAAGAGGTAGATTTGATAGCATTAGCTTCTATACCGGAATACACTTTAGATGGACAGCCCTGCATTGCGCCTCCCCCTGCCCCAGGCAAGCTACACAATCATCCTGGAGAGCACACAGTAGGGTGGATTTCAGAAATGTGCCTGTACACAGCATTGGGCAACCCTTGGTCCATTCCCATAGTGCCTGAGAATCATAAACAGTCATTAACATTCACATAGAAACAGCTAAAGTGGACGTACTACTTGGAAAATCCACGTTTTTGACAGTAATGAACCACCTAAAAAAATGATGTATGTATAAGTCACATCATATACAACTGTCTAGGAAATACCACACAGGAAGTTACATGAATTTAAAAGAATTACTGCCTTTGTCATTTGTCTCATTAAATCATTCTGTCCTCCTCCCTTCCTGTCTACTGGTTAGTTTTTCTTCTTTATTTTTCTTCTCTTTTCACTCTCGCTCATGCTCTCACTCTGTCCTGTTCTCTTGCATACACTAGATCAGTAATTCTCAAACTGTGGGTCGGGATCCCAAAGTGGATCACGATCCCATTTTAATGGGGTTGCCAGGGCTGACGTTAGACTTGCTGGGGCCCGGAGCTGAAGCCGATGCTCAAGCCCAGGGCTGAAGCCGACGCCGAAGAGTGGCAGGACTCGGGCTTGGTCCCCCCTGCCTGGGACAGTGGGGCTTGGGAGGGCTCAGACTTTGGTCCCCCTCCTCGGGTCGTGTAGTGCAATGAAGTTTGAGAACCGCTGCACTAGATGCACTGCCCCAACTGTGTGTGCTCTGTTCCCAGCAGGATTGTTATCTGTCCTTCCTGACCTGCTGAGGCTTGTTAGACTCCCTTGCATACATCTCTTGCTTCACAGGGGGCTCTGAACAGACCATTGCATTATTTAAGTTAGCGGTGGGAAAGATCTGAGCCCTTTCCCAGGCAAATGCAGGATACAGTCCCCCACTAGAGGATGTGAAAGATACTTAACTGATACGACACATCACACCTTACCCAGAAAGCTAGTCTGACTCCATCTGCTGTCCCAGATACTGTCACAAACAGCACTGGTTGGTAATGCTTCTTGATAATCCCCAACTCAATATATAACAAGGATATTTGGTACTTCCACTGGTAACTCCAGCCCTGCTGTCCGACCTACCACAATACGCGTATCAGTCCTTACTCGGTAGAACCCCAGCCAAACTCACTGACCGTCCTGCTACCTTGTCCAAAAGATGAGAGTTTACAGGTGTAAAAAGTCTGCCCTAATCTCTATCAGCATTGCAGATTTCCTTACGCTAGAAGTTGACGCAAACATGTATCTGCTGTGTAACAAAATAAATTCTCAAACTATATTGATCGGCCAATTGGAAAGTCGGAAGTCACAAGAGAACACTGAACATCAACCAGCGTCTAATTCAGGGGTAGTCCACCTATGGCACATGTGCCAAAGGCGGCACACGAGCTGATTTTCAGTGGCACTCACACTGCCCGGGTCCTGGCCACCGGTCCAGGGGGCTCTGCATTTTAATTTAATTTTAAATGAAGCTTCTTAAACATTTTAAATACTTTATTTACTTTACATACAACAATAGTTTAGTTATATATTATAGACTTATAGAAAGAGACCTTCTAAAAACGTTAAAATGTATTACTGGCACGCGAAACCTTAAATCAGAGTGAATAAATGAAGACTCGGCACAGCACTTCTGAAAGGTTGCCGACCCCTGGTCTAATTACATAGCAAATGAGAGCAACACACTTAATGCAAATAGTTCAACTTCATGACTGCCAATAACGAGCCATTAATTGCCGTGCATTTTATCCATTTGCATTTGGATAGCTCTGCTTTGAATCTGAGATAGACACAAAGTCTTAATAGAGCTGGAAAGGAAACATCCTTACTGCAGTCTCCCAACTGCACTTTGATAGGAAGCAGTCATGGAGCAGATGTTGCTTATACAGAGTATGGAAACATCAAATCACTAGACCTATTATCCAACCCTCCTTTAGCAATTTGAAGGATGTGATATCAGCAAGCATAACAGCAAACATTTTTTCCCGAAAAGTATCTGAAAAGGGGAAGGAAGCTATAATTATGGGAGCTGTTAAAAGTCGTAGTAAATGAAGCAAAATAACTGTTTTGTACACTGCTTCTTTAAACCATATGTCAGAGGTTAATTCAGTGTGTGTTACTGAATCAGTGTAACGCAACCATTCCAAATGTTACTGACAGGCAACATTTGATGGCCAAGATCCAGTTTGACCAAAATCCAGGTCTGATCCAGTTCAGATAAAATAAGAGCCAGTCCACTCCATTTTCCCCCCATGTTCAGAAAAGCGGTTTGTATATAATATTTATCTATAGCAATTTCTATATGGTTTTTAGAGCTAAATAGTCAAATAGGAACATTTGTTGTGAAAATTTTCATGGAAAAATTTGACCCTCTTTGGTGAAAACATTTTGAAATTAGAATTTTTTTCAACCAGCTCTAATATTTGTACATTTTTCATGCCTTTTGCTTGCCTCGCACTTCAGCAAAATACGACATGGGGGGAAGAGTTCCTGGTGATTTCCAACCAGACAAACTGGGAAGTGCTGGAAATGTCACAGGAAAGCCAGTTCTCATGACATTGCCAGCAGTTTGCTGTCGGAGGGAATGCTAGGGGGATGAGAAAGGTAGCTCTCTGAGGACCAGATTATGCCCAGCTGCTGCACAGGTGTGCAAAGGGTGTGTGTGTGTTCACAAGTCCTAGCACCCCTCATGCACCAGCCACAGATAATCATAGTCTCTGTACTCTGAAATCAAAGAGGCTGCTCCCTCTTAGTGCCCTGAGCATGTCAGCCATTCCATGGGTGTCTCACAAGCTAAGCTGGTCGATCTGAGCCAGGCCATGAAAGGCAAAACCAGAATCAGACCTACCTCCTACCTCAGTAGGAGGGGGAGACGAAGATGGTTTTATTTATTTGTAGGTTTATTGGTCTCATCCATCCAGCATTCTCTGGGTACGTTTAAAGAGCTGACAGTCTAAGGTGCTATGAAATCATGTGGGAGTTGGGCACCTACCATGTTTAGGCACTTCTGAAAATACCATTAGGCCTCTCTCTGCATCTTTAGGAGCCTAAATATCTTAAAAACTTCTGGCCCAATGTAACTGATAATAAATGGCTCCCTAGCACTTTGCCCATCCTGTGCTTCTCCAGTCTATTCTCCCCATGCCAGTTGGGACAGTGACTGGAATAATAACAATCCCTCTCTTCTGAAGTAATTTGTCCAAATCCCTGGCAATTACCATGCCACTTCTTCTGCCACCTGTCACTGGTCATCAAAGGGTTGCAGTCATCAAACGTGGAGGCCCGAGTTATAGATCCCCAGAGGCAGTAGTGCAAGAACCGGTCTGTTACAGCCAAATAGAAACGTAAACCACTACAGCATTCCTCTAGGGAATGTTTCGTCTACTCCATAATCCCTTCTTTCCTCCATAGCAAACACATACCCCACTCTTACTTGACCTCTTGCCCTGCCCAGAATGATATTTTCATACAACCCGTTACCCTGAACATCTCTCACATGATTAGCTCAAACCAGGGACCCATTCTTGTGCCCATTCCTGGCCAATGAGACCATGAACTGGACAGGGTCCAGACAGACACTGGATACAGTGGGGCAGGTTGCCCTTTGAAAACATCAACCTTCTAATGGAATCAGCAAGAATCACGGTACGACTGCAACAACTGAACCAGGGTGGATAACAATCGATGATTTAAAAAAAAAAATCAATAAAAAAATCATATTTTTTAAATTTAAATTGGATTTTTGGACTTATTTTTAATTCAAACTAAATACAGGTTTATTTTTTAAAAATAAACCCATTTAAGCTAAATCTGAAATTGACAACTTATCTTGAGGCCTAAACTAATTATAATCATTTAAATTAAATACAGTAAATAATATGAAGCAGTACACGATTAGTGCCAACTTTTAAAGAAAACGGTGGAAGTCACTGGCTAAGCAATTGGAACCTGAGTTTGTTGAAGTGCTAAACCAGCTTTTGACAGCAGTAGCCTCTGCTGGAGGTGCAGAGAGAATATTTTCCTTACTACAGTTTATTCAACTCTATCAGTTCAGTGACTAGTTCATTCAAAGTTATGAAATCAACTGGCAGTTTAAAAACCTGGAAAGCTTGTTTTCCTCTTTCAACCTGTGAATGAAAACTAGATGTGAGGGGACGAGTTCTACTAACCCTAAAAACTTGAAGGACGCAGTGACTAGAAACAATCAGTTCAATTCACTAATTACAGATAATGCTTCCTTTGTTTAATAAATCACTTATGCTTTGCTTTTAAAACTGCTTTGATAAACTTTTTTCTTATGTATCCAGCACATTTAAAGTAGTTTTATCAAATAATTTTTAAAACATGCTGGTTTTGTGCATTTTAATTGAATTTAAATTTCCATTCAAATAGAACTTGACACAAATCACAAGCAGAAAATTAATCATAATCTAGTAAAAAGTGAAGCTACATAATTGATTAAATAAATGTGTATAGGACATAGTGTATGCTCCTGGATAGCCAAAAGAAGCACCAAATTTAGTGTTAAGGCTATATTTAGTTGCAATTCAACACGTTTTAATGGTTACCAACCAATCAGACCAACTTTTCTTTAGGAAAATAACTAAAAAAGTACAAGAAATGCAAAACATGATTAGAATCGATGATTTAAATGGAGGTTTCTGGCTTGCTGGTTTTAATTGGTGATTTAAATCACTTTGTTTTAAGTCAATCCACCCTAAACAGAACTGATCTGAGGGCGGGGGTGGGGATGCAGTGGACTCCCCTGAGCACCTCTGGTGATGCCAATATAAACTTGGATGTATTATTGTTTATGTTATGAATGCTGCTCATTTAATATTATAGGTTGTGTGGTGTGCCAAGTTAACACTGTAGGAGAGGCCACAACTTTAGGAATTTACTGAGTTCAGTGTTTGATTTCTCAGCCTTGTTGCATGGAAGAGTCTTTTTTGCATTTATCCTCATATTTATGCCCTCCTTAATAAACCAAAGGGACTTCTTGCACGGCCAGGTACTACTCATTGTGAGTGAGGCTGGCAGACCCTTACTTTAATTAGAGCATTTGGGAGTAAATTATTATTCTCATTACAGTAACATCTAGAGGCCCCACAGCGCATGGGGCTGTACATATACAAAGTGAGACAGTCCCTGCTCTTCCGAGCTTACAGCCCACTGGGATTTTAACACTGACTTCAGCGGGAGCAAAGTGAGGCCAGCAGTAAGCACTTGTGAAAAATCCCACCCCAAAAAGACGAAGGAGGCAAAATTATTCCTATGTTATATATTGGGAGTAGGGCACCAAGCAACAGGAAGTGTCTGGCAGAGGTGGGAACAGAACCCCTAACTTTTCAGTGTCAGTCTAGGGTGTTAATCACCCTTTCTCCTGAAGGCAAAGGGTGTAGAGTAAATTTGCTTCTTAACAGTGAATACAGAGTTAAACTGTACGATATTTCCAGTTGACAAATGAAAACTCTTATGCAGCAAGATCATTTTCAGGTGGAACCAATTACATAGGCAAAAAAAGTGAGTGCCTGAATGTAATAAACTATTGGTCTGGAACTTTCATTTCTTACCTCTCTGTCATACATCTTGAGAGAGGAGCCAAAGGTTTGTACTGGTTTTATTAAATTGAGTTTTTAAGAGACTCTGCTCATTCCATTGCCAGTTGCACAGCAGAATATTTAACGATGCATTAATAACTTTAAAAGGAATTGTGTTTGTGTAGGTACAAGAACAGAGAGGGCAAATTACAGACAGTTTGTCTTTGTGAAGGCTGGCACAGTAAGAATCACATTGAGAAAAGGCAGCTCTTCACAACTGCCCCTTTGCTTTACGCAGAAAGGATCTTTAGTTTTCATTGTTTCGTGTTGGAATTTTTTTTAAAGCTCCATATACACTGCAAATGCAGCCGTGATTTTGTAACCAGGTCATTTTGTAATTATCCTCTGACTCAGCTGCAACAACCATGGCTGGGTCTATTCTGTCATTTTTTTCCATAATGCAACCACGTGTCGAATGAGTTTGCAACCCACATCAATCATCCTGCCTGCGTCTGAACCTGTGCATTCTGGGAAAAACTGGGCATCTACCCCATAATGCCTCAGTGTGGGATAGGGAGGACATGCACACAGAATGGCATTAGCCACACATGGGGCAATGTGCTCTGCGGTGTTTTATCGCACAGAGAGCTGGGAGGAAGGAGAATCAATCAAACCAGCTACAGAGATGTTGTAAGGGGAAAGGGTACACTCCTGTCTACACTGCAAAATAACAGCATTGTGATCTGGGTAGAGGAAGTCAACCATGTACTAGCCCTGTAGGAATGACACATGCAAGGTGCCATGGTTACTAACCAAGAATGAACATGTTGTGTGCAGACAGAAAGCATGCTTAGAGTCAAACAGATCATTAATTGGTTAACTTGCAAGCTCAGGTAAAGAACTGAAGTATAAGACAAGGCCTAAATGTCTTCCGTGGCCTGGCATTCGACATGCAGTAACTGAAATTTTAAAAACAACAGACTCTTTATAGTCTTGTAAGGAAACTGGGGGACTGTGAGAAAACACAGAGCCAGATTCTGCTCTCAGCTACACCGGGGTCAATCTGGAGTAACTCCACTGAAGTTAATGAACCAGATTCTGCTCTCATTTACACCAGCGTGAGACCACAATCAGACCCAGTGGGTGTAGCTGAGAAGAGACCAGCTCACGATCTTCATTTTTGGACTGCTGAGCAGAATAATCAGACATCATAACTGTCCTATTGTATTAGGACACAAAATCGATGATGTCAATGATCCTGAGAACACAGCAGTGCCTTGAACTACTGTACTTTTAAGAGCCCTATATGGACTACCCTTCCTTATCCTTTGTTCTCTCTTCCTCCAACTCTTCAATCTCTCTCTTCGGCATGACTCTTCCCTAAAATTGCTATTCAATCAATTTTATTCAGTCTTTACCCAGGTGACCCTCTCGCCAAAGTCAATGGGAGTTTTTCCTGATTAAATATGGACTTCATAAATTTTCAGTCACTTTTTAAAAGGGATGGGTTTGCTGCTTGGCATCCTGTCGCACTCTGAGGACAGCAGGGAATCTGCACAGTCTGGGAGCCGGGCGGTGACATTCTGATAGCCCGAAACAACAGTGACTGTAGCAAATCTAAAAAGAGCTCCCAACGTTCTATCCGCAGTCAAGGGCCCTTTGTTTCTTCCTTCCCTGGGGCCTACTGGAAGTTTTGTCTAATGTCCACGTCTGTTCTCCAGCCCTAGAAACAGATGCATCTATTAATGGGACACTGTAAGTTAAGTATAGAGGAAAAACTGTCACCTCCTATCCTTCCCACAGACAGTATGGATTGACCACTGTCAGACTGTTGTGACCGGCTGTTAACATTGGGTTGGATTCTCATATCATTTACATTAGTGCAAACCTAGAGTAACTCCATTCAATAGAGTTAATCTAGGACAGGGGTAGGCAACCTATGGCACGTGTGCCGAAGGCGGCACGCAAGCTGATTTTCAGTGGCACTCACACTGCCCAGGTCCTGGCCACTGGTCCGGGGGACTCTGCATTTTAATTTAATTTTAAATGAAGCTTTTTAAACATTTTAAATACCTTATTTACTTTACATTCAACAATAGTTTAGTTCTATATTATAGACTTATCAAAAGAGACCTTCTAAAAAGGTTAAAATGTATTACTGGCATGAGAAACCTTAAATTAGAGTGAATAAATGAAGACTCGGCACCCCACTTCTAAAAGGTTGCTGACCCCTGATCTAGATTCACACCTGTTGGAATGGAGAACAGAATTTGGCCCATAGTTATTGTACCAATATATGCAATACCCTTTACTGGCCATTTTCTCAACTCTGTGATCACATAAGACAGCAACAGTAGTGCAAACTAGCAACAGAGGAAGAGAGCGGTGTGACGTTCCCAAGCCATTGGAATGCCTGCTGAGCCACTCAACAGGACAGAATCTGATCTCAGTGTGTCACTCTGAGTCCAGATTGAGTCATGGGGAAGAAACAATATTGGAACACCTCACAAAGGGGATTCTTTAATGGACATCAATTGATCATATTTAAAACCTGAAACATAACAGTGTTTAATAATAATATGCCATGGCACCAGACTAAAGTGTCCATAAAGCGAGATCACTACTCCACTGAGAAAGACTTTGACCAGATTTGATGTCAGAAACAAGCGGTACCTTTGTAGAGACGGCATGCTGAAGTCTGTGCCCTGGAACACGCTGTTTAGACCACCAGCTGGACAGAAGCTATTATGGATAAAACGGGAACTTTTAAAAAAAAAACTAAACAAACACTAAGTATTTGAGGGATTTGCTTTGGAATAGAAGATTAATGGGCATATTGATTGAATCGAGGGGCTGGGACAAAGGCTGACTAGCCATGTTTATTTTTTAGCATCTGTTTGTGGACTTACGGTGCTTCATGTCCAAGCAAATATTGTGTTAAGGAAGGTTATGGACGAGCGTATGAAGTACAATTGGGTTGTCTCCAGCTGTGCCTGCAGATTGTCAGAACATGTTGCCGTCAAAAAACAGAGGCTTTGCCACCTCAAGTCAGCTTGAATGTCAGCACCTTATAACACTGCAATTCTCATGTGTGATCCAGTGCAATATGCTAGGGGAAAGTGACTGGCTGCCGCTGCCCCTCCAGCGGTTCTCTGCACAGAATACGATGTGCTTCCCTCAGTGGAACATGTGGTTATATAAATACACTGGAATAAAAACACAGGACCATAGCTAGAGCTCAGTGTTACACAGGATATCAGTGAACCAGTGCAGCCATTACTGCAAATGTTTATCAAAGTTACAGCGTAACATTAAAGGTTGGGGCTGGGCTGAGGGAACATTTAGACACATTGCAAACCCACTCGGCTTCATAAACCTGTACCTTTGCCCCTGGCATTAAACTCGGTGAAAAGGTTCCATGAATACAGACTCTATAAATCTTTCAGCGGAATCAGAGCCGTTTGATGGCAGGCGTGAGGGCTCTGGCGATGCAAAAAGAAGTCATTGTAATGTGCCGGGAAGTAGCTCGCCTGGGAGAGGGGTGTTTGTGCAGGAAAGTTATGTGAGGGAGCGTTGATGTAAAGAAGAGGTAACGTACAGCAAGCCACAGCAGTGTTGAGGTGAACTAGGAGAAGGGAGCAAAGGCAAATGGAATAGGAAGGGTTAGCGGAGAGAAAGAGACAAGTACGGGGGCTTCCCAACAAAAACCCAGGATGAAGAACAATTCTGAGGAATCCAACCCTGTCAGATCCATCCAGCAAAACAGGCTGCTACTCTTGGATGCTTCTGCTGAATCACCTGGGATGGCCTCCTGAGTTAGATGCTTTTTTGTATCTGTGTGACTTCAAAAAAGTCTCAGCATTTCAGAAAATGGAGGAATTATTTATAATTCTCTCCTTGTTTATTTCTATGCATTGTGGCAACACTTAAAGGTCCCGATCAGGATCTGAGCTAGGCTCTGTGCAAACATAACAGAAGGGACAAGTCTTTGTACCAAATCGTTTAATGGTTTCTTTTGAAAAGAGGGCCGAGTACTTTAGAAAAGACAGCCTTTTCCGTAACTGGTGTTCTTTGAGACGCACTGCTCATGTCTATTCCATTGTGGGTGTGTTTGCTCGCCTCATGCATCGGTGCCAGAAGTTTTCCCCTCAGCAGTATCCGTAGGGGACTGGCTCTTGCACTCCCCTGAATATGCCCCTGGAATCACTGCCAGGTTGTAATAGGTCCTTATGCATGAGGTGATCCAATTGGAAATCCTCTGCGAGGACCCTTCAGCCTATCCGCTGTAGCGATGAAGAGTTGAGTTGATTTATGGAAAGGGTTGGTACATTCTAAGTAAAAAGCCACGGCCCTCCGGACATCCAGGATGTGAAGACGCCTCTCCTCACTGGTCTTGTGCGGTTGGGACAGAACACCGGGAGGAAGATGTCCTGGTTCATATGGAAGATGGAGACCACCTTTGGCAGGAAGGCCGGGTGGGACCGCAACTGAACCGTATCTTTGTAGACGACCGTGTACGGCGGTTCTGAGATCAAGGCTTTAATTTCTGAGACCCGTCTCGCCGATGTCACTGCCACCAGGAACATGACTTTCCATGACAGATGGGAAAGGGAGCAGGACCCCAGCAGTTCAAAGGGCAGCAGTGAGCCTAGAGAGGACCAAGATAAGATCTCACTGCGGGACAGGAGCCCGCACCTGCGGGAAGAGTCTCTCCAGCCCTCTCAAAAATCTGACTGTCATGTCATGGGAGAACACCGTCTGTCCTTGGATTGGCGGGTGAAAAGCGGAGATGGCCGCAAGATGCACTCTAATGGAAGAGTGTGCCAGGCCCTGGTTCCTCAAATGGAGCAAGTAGTCCAGGACAGCCTGTATGGAGGAACGCGAGGGAGAGATGCCCCATTCGGATGCCCAGAGGGAAAACATTGTCCACTTGGCCAGGTAAGTCAGGGCTTCCTACTTTCCAGGAGGGCCTGTTGGACTCCTTGCATCTGCTCCTCTGGGTTCAGCCATGCTGCGTCCATGCCGAGAGGTGGAGGGACCCGAGGTTGGGGTGTAAGAGCCAACTGTGGTCCTGCGACAGCAGGTCCAGTCGGTTGGGCAAGGGTCAGGGAGGGGCCACTGACAGGCTCATGAGCGTGCTGAACCAATGCTGGCGAGCCCACGCCGGGGCAATCGTGATAACCTGCACCTGATCTCTCTTGATCTTTGCCAGGGCCCTGCTGATGAGTGGAAGCGGAGGAAATGCATACATCAGGCTCCATGACCACGACAGGAGGAAGGCATCGGGGAGGCAGACCTTGCTCAGACCCTGTCGAGAACAAAACCGGTGGCATTTCCTGTTCTGTCTGGTAACGAACAGGCCCACTTGGGGAGTTCCTCACCTTTGGAAGATCATGCAGGCTACCTCTGTTTGGAGCGACCACTCGAGCGAGACTGTCTTGGTCAGGCTCTTGGGGACTGACGGCGTTCAGCGGATCTGTGTCGGATGCCCGGCGAGCCACGCCTCATGCTACTCGACTGGTACTGGGACATCAAACCGGTCCGGGAGCTAATACGGACCAGTTGTCGAGAGGATCGCCCTGAGTAGGGCGACCTCCTTGCAGGTGATGACGGCTCAGTGATTGGCGGTCCCTGGTGTCTGATTGGTCCCGTGATCAGTACCGGGCCCTTGGAGACGGTCAGCGCTGGTCCCGGAGTTCTTGCCAGGTGGCATGTGCCCCAGAGGGTCTGCGCCAATCTACCGGCGAGGTATGCCTCGAGTCCCTCAATCGGTGCCCCCAGTGCGGGGACTGAAGAGGGCTCCACTGAGCCTGCCTCTCCAGTCCTGAGGCGTGACGGCTTCAGGTGGGTGAACGCTGGCTGGATGTCCCTCTCGATGGGGATCGGTACCACTGAGGCGGACACACACACATAGGTCCCAACGTGGGTTTCCCCCAAGACCAGGGTACCACGGGAACCGGTGTGGGCGACACTGGGAGAGTCAGGATCTCTTGAGCCACTCGAAGAGCTTTGGGCATCGACGGCACCTGAAGCTGGCTAGGGCCTGCACCGCTATCCGGGGCTGCAGGCAAAGCATGGGATGGGCTGCACCGCTCGACTTGAGCTGGTGCCTGACTTCTCGAAGGGGGTGTTGAGCTGCCTGGCACAGTTCGTGGCTCACCCCCAGCCCTCTCCTGTCCCTTACGGGAGGTAGGAGATCTTCCCCTCCCAGTCTTTTTCGGCTTCTTCACCGGAGCTGTGGAGGGGGACCGGTGCCGGCTCATGGACGGCGCCGGCGGAGGACTGCGCACAGAGGCCACAGTGCTCGGTGTGGAGTTGGATCGCTGCTCCGGTGCCGGAGTGAGGGCCGACTCCATTAGGAGCACTGTCAAATGGATATCGCGCTCCTTCTTCATCCTAGGTTTAAAGGACTTGCAGATACGGCACTTGTCACTTATGTGCCCTTCGCCTAAGCATCTTATGTGGTCTGTGGATCACTGACAGGTATAGGCCATTTGCAGCAATCGCAGGGCTTAAAGCCTGGGGACTGGGGCATGCCCCGTCCCCGGGCTGAGTCCCATTTGGGACTAACGAAAAGTTGAGAACTACTACTAAGGGTAACTAAGAAACTACTAACTATATACAACCATATTACAGGTTTTCAAAGTTCACAAGAACAGAAAACGAAACAAAGCTAGCCAAAGCAGCAGATGTTCCAGCACCATCACTGACGGCAAGAAGGTTGGGGAAAGCCGGTGGTGCCCCTTATACCGTGCTATGTGGGCGCCACTCCAGGGGGCGTCAGAGCCGGTCCCCTACGGATACTGCTGAGGGAAAAATTTCCAGCACCAGTGCATGTGGCAAGCACATACATCTAATATGAAAAAATGAGCAAGCACTTGAAGAACATAAAACTTCTTGCCGGGTATCTCCACCTGCAATGATTCACCTGCTGCAGACAGAATGTTGTAACCATCTTCTCAGAAGCTACTTCCCCCCAACCTGGTTTTGCCTTATTCATGTCTCTTTTCCCTTAGGTAAATGTCCAGATCATCACTCCGGTCTCAGGTCTCTTCTTCCTTAGCAGACTTTGAAGCAACTGCCTTTCAAACCAGATGATCAGTGCCCCCAGTCTTTCTGTTCCTCTTCAGCTCCTCAGAAAGGGCATCTACAGCAAGCTCTTCTCCCTCCTCTCCCAGAGACTAAACTTGTCCTCCCTGTGTCGTACCTGCCCCATTTTCAGCCCATAACATAAGGGACCAAAGCACTGTGTGAACATACCTCTTATAATTTCAGCATTGCCAACACAAAGTGTTCAAGAATCATGAGTCGCCCCCCCCAAAAAACACAAGATTTTTAAAAACAATAATAAATTTGGGGATCTTTTTATTTGCCTTCTTGTTCTGAGCCTTTCCAGCACACATCTGCCAGCTGGCCTGGTCACGTCTGCCAGCTTTCCAGCATAACCAGGAAGGCCAGGAATTTGCTTTTATTTAACAAAAGCTGAGATTCTCCCATGATCACCAGATTCCGGGAGCTGGGGCTTTAAGAAGAATGCCAAATATTGCGAGATTCGCGATCAAATAGCGAGCGCTGGCAATGCTGCAGTTAACAGAGCAATCTCATCTAGCGTCATTCCAAACCTGCACACACTGGGCCAGACGGTGCATGCACCATGCCGGCAGAGGCATTATCCTTCCTGGAGCTTGCCCATACAGGGAAACATGCCCACTGTGCCACACCTAAGGAGGGTGCAGAAGGCACTCCCTGCGGGTCAGTCGGGGGGAGGGATGACCCTATAGTCTCCCTCCCACTTTGGGGTGGCTCACACCCTGGTGGGAGCTAGCAGGGTGCAGTCTCTGGGATCAGGAAACGGCAGGGACTGAAACTGTGCCTGGTCCCTGGGATGCGCCTAGTGGAGAAAAGCTCCCCCTTACACCCTTTTGTGCACAGGCACAATATGCCCCATTCTTTTGCTAAAGAGAGAATAAAATGCACATCTGCCTGTCAACATGGACACTTCCTCTCCGTGCACTGTAGACACTCCCCTCTCCTTTAAAATCTCCCATGCATTTAAAAACCTACAGGGTCATCTTCATCACCAGAGACTGGTTAGACGCCTTGGTGTAACGCCATGGATACCGGGGGGATGTGAACAGTGTTTGCTAGCTCAGTGCAGAGGTGTAATGAACATATATTTTGTAGTGGCTGGTTTAAATCCTTCATTCAATATAGGCCCCAATGCAAAAGACAGTACCTGAGAGAAGGGCTGCAGGAACATTCAGGACCATTAGGAAGCTAGTGTGGCAAAAGTGAAACAGACTGGGGTCATTATTAACTTCGGAAGCACTGGCTATGCAACTGGATCCTTCGCACGGCTATTTTCACGATCAGCCTCTCACTCACCCTCCCACCAGGGCCTAATGAAAACCTCTTGGGTGACTAGTCTGTGAAACAACCGAATAGAATTTTCTGCATAGCAGGTATTTTCAGCAAGAACCCTTTAATTTCTGCACTAGCTGAAGATGCGGCAAACGGGGGAGGTCGGACAGGAATCTCAACATACATCATGCCTGGAGCACTTGGGGTCTCACCCTTCAGCAAAGAATCTGTGCAGCAGAAGAGAGCAATGTTCCTGCAACATGGCATTCTATGCACCAGCCAAACATACATCGGCGCGCCTACACCCCATGGGGATGGGCACTTTAGCAATGCACGTAATAACGGTAATTCATAACAATCATTGGGGATTTGAAATTCCACCTGAAAGAGGGCACTAGCTACAAGGAGAGAAAGAATAGCCGTTCTTTCACCCAGTTACTGACCCATGAGAGGACCTTCCCTCTTATCCCATGACTGCTTAGTTTGCTTAAGCGCCATTGGTGAGGGACCTTGTCAAAGGCTTTCTGAAAGTCCAAGTACACTATATCCACTGGATCGCTCTTGCCCACATGCTTGTTGGCCCCCTCAAAGAATTCTAATAGATTGGTGAGGCTTGACTTCCTTTTACAAAAGCCACGTTGATTCTTCCCCAACATATTTTATCTACGTGTCTGATCATTCTGTACTTTACTATTGGTTTCAACCAATCTGCCTGGTTCTGAAGTTAGTAGGATCACCTTTGGAGCATTTTTTTAAATATAGGTGTTATATTAGCCACCCTCCAGTCATCTGGTTCAGAGGCTGATTTAAGCGACAGGTTACATATCACAGTTAGTAGTTCTGCAATTTCATATTTGAGTTTGTTCAGAACTCTTGGGTGATACCATCTAGTCCTGGTGACTTACTACTGTTTAATTCAACAATTTGTTCCAAAACCTCCTCTATTGACACCTCAATCTGGGACAGTTCCTCAGATCTGTCACCTAAAAAGGATGGCTTGGGTGCAGGGATCTCCCCCATATCCTCTGCAGAGAAGACCAATGAAAATAATTCATTTAGCTTCTCTGCAACAGCCTCAATTTCCTTGACCACCTCGATCATTCAGTGGCCCCTGTTTGGCAGGTTTCTTGCTTTTGATGTACTTTTAAAAAAAATGTGCTATTAGTTATTGTATCTTTTGCTACTTGCTCTGCAAATTCTTTCTTGGCCTGCCTTGTTATACTTTTACACTTGACTTGCCAGAATTTATTCTCGTTTCTCCTCACTAGGATTTGATTTCCAATTTTGAAAGGATGCCTTTTTGCCTCTAACCACCTCTTTTACTCTGCTGTTTAGCCATGGTGGCATTTTTTTGGTCCTCTTACTTTTTTTTTTAAATTGGGGTATACATTTAGTTTGAGCCTCTATTATGGTGTTTTTTTAAGAGTCTCCATGCGGTTTGCAGGCATTTCACCCTTGTGACTGTTCCTTTTAATTTCTTTTTAACTAGCTTCTTCTTTTTTATGTAGTTCCCCTTTCTGAAGTTAAATGCTACTGTGGTGGGTTTCTTTGGCATTTTCCCCCCTACAAGGATGATAAATTTAATTACACTGTGGTTGCTATTACCAAGCAATTCAGCTATAGTCACCTCTTGGACCAGATCCTATGTTCCGCTTAGAACTAAATCAAGAATTGCCTCTCCCCTTGTGGGTTCCAGGGCAAGGTGCTCCAAGAAGCATTTACATAATGTGTCTAGAAATTTTCTCTCTGCATCCCTTCCTGACGTGACACACACCCAGACAATATGAAGATAGTTGAAATCTTGCAATATTATTGAGTTTTCTGCCTTTGTAGCCTCCTTAATCTCCCACAGCATTTCACAATCACCATCATCATCCTAGTCAGGTGCTTGGTGGCATATACCTACTGCTATACTCTTATTGTTCAAGCATGGATTTTCTATCCACAGAGACCACAAAGTCTTTAATAACCATTCTAATGCTCTCAGAACTTTTCATTGTGGATTTCCACAGGTTGACAGACAAGTAAGTTTCTTTACTGCAAGCCGCTTTCCCTCTAGAAAGCTACCTCTACATTCTGTACAATTAGTGTGTTCAGAATCATCAAAAGGGATGACCTGGAGCACTTTCTAAATCTGCTCCCCAGCGAAGGCCTGGAGATTTGTGTGTGAGATATTTGGGCAACCAGAGGGTGAGAGAGGGTGGGCTTGTCCAAGGGCATGTGGAGATGGATGGGTTAAAGGTGGGGGGGACAAGGATGAGGGAGGGGGAAGGATGAGTTGAAGCTTCCTATTATGGGAGCAGGGGTGTTTGGGGAAGGATGTCACCTTCTCCATTAACAGTACAGGCACTAGTGCTCATGTAGCAATAGAGAACACAGCCCTGAATATGAAGACCAGCACTCAGTTGGGCCCTGGGATCATGGGAGGTGGAGGCATGGGAGGTGGAGGTGCCTGTCAGTGCTAGAAAGCAAAAGCACTGTAAGCGGGAGGTGGTGAAGGTTGAAGGTAGGCAGGGGAGCAAGGAAAAGGTATAGCAGGAGGCAGGGAGAGGAGGGCAAGTGTCTGATTTGCTGATCCCACTAAAACTGAGATAGAAACCTGGTTGTGAAAAAAACTAGCTGGACTGTCTTTGTAAAACCCTGGTACCCACTATATGAAGACACAACAATTCCTCGTAATGTATCTTAAGGAAGGTCTCTGTGTACAGATTGCCCTTCATCAGGGTAAAAGGCATGCCAGCCCCCGTAACATCCTTCAACACAAAGAGCAAGCGCCAGTCAACAGAACAGGCTCCAATCATACTGTGAAAATGCTCCATTTGTTCTCCACCCAAGATGTAAGCAGGCACAAAAGTTTGGGTTGGGGGTAAATCTCCACACAAAAGCTACATAAATCTCTGTTTAACAATGCCAGTTACAATGCCAGGGCATATCTGCACTATCCAATTCTGGGGCCCAGACCTGCAGTACCACAGCCTGTGTAGGTCCCACTGAAGTCTGAGAGAGCTTTGCATGGGGAAAGACTGCAGAATTTTGCATCACTAGAAATAAAGAACACTGAAGACGGCACGGCTAAGACCCACAGGTTACCAATAAGAGTCATATCTCTGCCTAATAGAGATAAAGGCTAATGTTTTTAAAAGTGCTCATCTGAATTAGGAGCCATGTCCCATTTTCAAAAAGGACTTAGGTACTTGGGAGTCTTGTTCCATTACGTCCAATGAGACTTAGGCATCTAAGCGCCTCAGTCACTTTTGAAAATGGAACTTAGGCACTTCTGAAAATGTTACCCAAAATCTGGGGTTAATAGCATGAAAGGAAAGTGGTAGCCTTCAACAACGGATGTTTTTGCTCTTATAACCTCTTAGCTGTTCAATCTTTGTTCCAAGCAGCTTTGTGTTCAAAATCCTACACTATGCAAAACAGCAAAATGACTATTCTGGGCAATCAGGTATAAAGAAGGGCTTTTCCAGGGCCAAGCTAAAACGGGCCCCTCTTCTAATATGATAAGTGCTGCAAGGAAATGTTTTCCTGTGGGGCGGACATGCCACAGAAACGTGCCAGAAACGGCTCTCGGCAGTGGTTTACGTTCATGGTACTTACTTGTGCTTGTATTAGTTCCGATAGTATTGATCGTAGTGGGGACAGAAGAAGAAGAGTAGAGGGGCAAATGGCCGTTCTCGCACCCCAGGTTTTTGTCCTGCCAGCTGGAAGCACTGACACATATCCCAGAATCTCGAGAGTTCTGCCACCCGTTCAGCTTGTCGTCAGAGTTCTGTCTTTGGTGATAGTAATGTGTCTGTCCATAATCCACAGAATCGGACCGACCTCTGTTTTGGCTGCCAAAACTACCCGATGTGCGATCCTCTAAGTGATTAAGCCACATGGCCAGAGCGCTCCTGTCTTCCAGTGAAGTGGCAGGATGGATCAAAGCATAGGACAAAAGCTGCCTGCTCTCTTCTATGTGTTGGTTGTGTTCAATAGAATGAGCCAGGATTTTAGGCAACAGTTTCATGTATTCCACTTTTGCGTCAATGTTTCCCGGTTTCAGTAAAGGCAGATGGGTTAACAATAGGGAGATCACTTTATCCTTGGATTCCTGTTGCCATTGGTTAATGATTCCTGTTGGAGGGGTAAAAAAAAAAGAGTTGTGAAATCAGCAAACAAATATAATAAATAAATAAATAGATTCCTACGAGGTACATATAACGTTACAAAGAGATTCCTGTGTGTGATGCCCTGCGCTATGTGGAATTCTCTTTTATGGCACATATTTAAGTAACTGTGATTTTGGGTGCCCAATTTGAAACCCCTTAAAGAGGTCTGATTTTGAGGGGGACTCAGCACTTTTTGAAAATTAGCCTCCTTTTAAGATATCTCAAGTTGGACACCCAAAATTACCAGTGATTTCTGAAAATTTTAATATAAGAACATAACATAACATAAGAATGTCCATAGCGGGTCAGACCACTGGTCCATCTAGTCCTGTATCCTGTCTTCTGACAGCGGTTAGTGCCAGATGCCTCAGAGGGAATGAACAAAACAGGGCAATTATCAAGTGATCCGTCCCCTGTCATCGAGTTCCAGCTTCCAGCAGTCGGAGATTTAGGGACACCGAGAACATGGGGTCGCATCCCTGACCATCTTGGCTAATAGCCACTGATGGACCTATGCTCCATGAACTTATCTAATTCTTTTTTGAACCCAGTTGAAAATCCAGTTTTGGCCTTCACAATATCCCCTGGCAACAAGTTCCACAGGTTGACTGTGCGTTGTGAGAAGAAGTACTTCCTTATGTGTGTTTTAAACCTGCTGCCTATTAATGTCACTGGTGACCCCTGGTTTTTGTGCTACATCAAGGGGTAAATATCACTTCTTCACTTTCTCCACACCATTCATGATTTTATATACCTCTATCATATCCTCCCTTAGCCTCTTTTCTAAGATGAACAGTCCCAGTCTTTTTAATCTCTGCTCATGTGGAGAATTTGGCTATCAGCCCAAATTCTGCCCTCAATTACTCTACTGACTTTAATGAGGTTGCACTGATGTAACCAACAGCAGAATTTGGCCCAACGTTTTTTAACAGGACATGTTATACAGAAAATAGTTTCATGTGCTAACGCACTGAAATACACCTTCAAAGACATAGTTTAAAAATTACATTCAGTGAAGGGAAAAATGAATACTATTAAGGCATGAAGTCCTAGAGTTTAAGGCCAGAAGGGATCACCAGATTATCTGGTCTGACCTTCTGTATATCACAGGCCACCAAAACCACCCAGCACCTACACACTAATAGCAAAATTTGTCTCCTCTGAAAGTTATTTATAATTGTAACTGAAAACCGTGGAATGATTTCACTACAGAAGCACCACTTCTTTGTGAAAGAAGTGGACAGTTTTGATACAGAGAGAACCTACAACATATGAAACAGCTACTACTACCCATGCCCAATACCTAGCCTGTGTAAACTGTCAGTGGAGCTCCACCGATCTATGTCAGCTGAAGATTTGGCCCTGTGTTCGTAAGAATGTCCACACAACATCGAACTAACTCTTCAGAAAAGACAAGCGTTGGTACTTCCAGTAATTTAAATATTTCTGATTGGCATAATACAATTATTGACCTGAAGAAGAGCTCTGTGTAGCTTGAAAGCTTCTTTCCTTCACCAAAAGAAGGCGGTCCAATAAAAGATATTACCTCACCCACCCTGTCTCTCAAATAGAGAGAGTCACTCCAAAACATACTACTAAAGGCTCGGATTCTGCTACAGAATCTATGCAAAACTGGGCCAAAATTTGTGCTCTACACTTCTATTTCCTTGTACGAACGTTGACCGTTTCTCGGAACATAATATGCACTCTTACCAGCTTCAGATTCCGGTTTAAAAGCAAACAACTGTTTTAGCACAAAACCACTAGATGGCTTTCTGGAAACATTCATCATTCCAACTCCAACTTTGTGCAGAGATATTTCCTCCCCTCACCCCGTGTAACTCTACACTTTGTATTTCTTCGATATCACTTCCAAATTGTCTGATTTCTCTTTGCATATCAAACTGACAGAGGTGTGAATTGGATTTAGTGACAAGGCTATGCTAACTGGAACAAAAAAGAAAAATGTTTAATTGGTTAACAGAACTGTGATTTGAGTATATTGCATGTGTGTATAGGCCAGGAAGGCTAGAAATTTCACTTTTGCACATCATTCCGATTGTCCCAATGGGCTCCCATCACTCAGAGATAGTGACTATAAGCATACAAGATAGTATCAGTACAAAAATCTGGGGATGAGTGGTGGGAAGAGGTCAATGGGGCAGGGTTGTTGATGGAGAGGAAGAAGAGCAATTTCCTTTGCTTTTCCCTGTGGGCGAGTGTTCTCTGCATCTATGATGACCCACTCCATTTCCATAATCTCTAACTGACGTGGTTTAGGAACAAACTACCCCCATGAGCTATTTATTCCAGAATTGTCTATACAGGGTTTCTTGCACCTTCCTCTGACGCAGATGGTGCTGACCGTTTTCAGGGACAGGATCCTGGACTAGGCAGGCCACGGGTCTGATGCAGTATGGCAATTTTTATGTCCTTATTGTCATGCAATACTTTATATCCGCAAGCCGAGAGAGTGAATGTCACACTTAGAGCCCTGCGCGGATACAAAAAGGTGTATCTGCATTCGATTCGTGGTCTGCAAAAATTGTCTGTGGATTTCCAGGGCTCTAAACAGCTCCACAGGTTATTGTGCAGCAGTGACCAGTGGTGCTGGAACAGGGGAGGAGCGCGGGGAGGGGAGGAGGTGTAGAGGGCACCTGTCCACTTTTTATAGGGGCGGACCCCTCTCCCTTCCCCCCCAAAGGACCTCCCTGGCCAGACCAGTGTGGAGCCCAGCCGGGGATCCCGGGCAGCCGTGGGGAGCCGCCATCGACCCTCCACTTGCCCACGGTGCGGGGGGAGGCTGAGAGCCGCCCCGGCTGTGTCCCTGCCCCCAGGCTCCCCACCCGGCCGAGTGCAGTGGAGGGTCCGTGACTCCACGCCGGCTCCCCACAGCTACCCGCACAGCTCTCCCCGACCCGGCTCCGGCAGGGTGTGTGTGCGTGTGCCTCGAAGCCTCAGCCCGGCCACAGTAAGAGCCAGGCGGGCAGCTGTGAGGAACTGCAGTGCGGACCCTCCACCTGCCCTGGGCGGGAGGCCTGGGGGGCAGGGACACAGGCTGGGGGCTGCTCGGGCCCCCTGCTCAGGGCAGGTAGAGGGGCTGCTGCTGCTCCCCACAGCTGCCCACCCAGCTCTTATCATGGCCGGGCTGCGGCTCCGAGGCCCCCTCCCCCGGCCGGAGCCGGGTCGGAGAGACCTGCACTGGCAGCTGTGGGGGAGCTGCTATCTGCAAAAATGGTCCACATCTATCCGCATCTGATATCCGCGGCTATAAAGCAGATACCCGTGGATTTGCAGGGCTCTAGTCACAGTCACTATCGTGGCATATCCTCTTAGGAGCACCTCTCAACGCCTCTCCCTACCCCGCGGAGTAGACCCCCTGTGCAGCACTCACAAGTGATGTTAGCCTTAGCCCAGTGATCAAGAGACCACAAATGAGATTGTCACCCAGATCTCGTATGCAGCAGGGCGGGATTGACCCCTTTTTGGAAATGGTAGCACAGGGGTAGGCAACCTATGGCACGCGTGCCGAAGGCGGCACGTGAGCTGATTTTCAGTGGCACTCACACTGCCCGGGTCCTGGCCACTTGTCCGGGGGGCTCTGCATTTTAATTTAATTTTAAATGAAGCTTCTTAAACATTTTAAAAATCTTATTTACTTGACATACAATAGTTTAGTTATATATTATAGACTTATAGGAAGAGACCTTCTAAAAACGTTAAAATGTATTACCGGCACGCGAAACCTTACATTAGAGTGAATAAATGAAGATTCGGCACCCCACTTCTGAAAGGTTGCCGACCCCTGTGCTAGCACAAGACAAAAAGCCGCTTGGCGCTGCATTGTGATAGGTCTGACAGCGGAATAATGCTGTGACTTTGCAGCCTCACGTCACAGCACCCAGACTACAGAAAGAGGGGTTTACTTCTGTTTTATCTTTGTGGTCACAAGCGGTGTGAATTAAAACTAGTTTAGTTATTTCAGTGCATTTTTCTGCATAGGCCTGCCTTAAGGTCCTGCCTAGACTAGGAAAATGAGGTGGCACTGCAAAAGTGTCGGCTAACAGGTGTTAATTAACATGCTTTTAAACACCATTTACCACCTAGTGTAGACAAGGACAGTGGCTTGACTGATTAGCTATCATGTTTGTAAACACAATTATCTCTGGGCAGGTGTGCACTGCAATCGGAGATGTGACTGCATCTCGGGTAGGCATATCTGCGCTAGCTTAATTCTAGCTAGTGTGTCTAAAAGTAGCAGTGAAGATGCGTTGGCAAGGCCCCGGCATGGGCTAGCAATGCAGGTATGTGCCCAGGTACAGCCAGGGCCGACGCTTCCATTAGGCGACCTAGGCGGTCGCCTAGGGCGCTGCTATTTTGGGGGCGCCTGCGCCCCCGCCGCCTGTAAAAATTTGGGGGCGGGACCTTCCGCCGCCGCTGTGGGGGGCGGGAGTTCGGGGGCGGGACCTTCCGCCGCCTAGGGCGCCAGCAAAGCTGGCGCCGCTACTGGGTACAGCCAGCGCTGAAGCTCGTACTGCTGCATCTTCACTGCTGTTTTCAGCTGTGCTAGCCAGAGGAAAGCTAGCATGGGTATGCCTATGGCAGTGGCTCTCAAACTTTTGTACTGGTGACCCCTTTCACATAGCAAGCCTCTGAGTGTGACCCCCCTTATACATTAAACACACTTTTAAATATATTTAACACCATTATAAATGCTGGAGGCAAAGCGGGGTTTGGGGTGGAGGCTGACAGCTCGTGACCCCCCCGTAATAACCATGCAACCCCCTGAGGGGTCCCGACCCCCCAGTTTGAGAACCCCTGGCCTATGGGATCTGCAATCACACCTGTAACTGCTGTGAAAACATACCTTTTGTCTACAGCCGGTGTTAAATGGGGTTTTAAAATGCATCATTTAAAATGTGTGAACTTCTATATTTGCTAAACACGCCTCGTTTTGCTAGTCTTGACAGAGCCTGCAAGTTTGCGCCCATAAAATATGCACCGGTAATTTTCCCACATGCATCTGAATTGCAGTTGCACAGGCAGCTGTAACTACTTGATTGTGGGCAAAATGCACTTTGATTTGCACCACAATTCTTCTTGGGGGCTCACACTTGCAGGCTTGGAGGCACACAAGGGAAGGCTGGGTTCACACTTGCTTGAATGCTGAACCGAAGTTGGAATTTTCATATTCTCAAAACTAATCTTAGGGTGGAAGAAAGGAAGACAAGAAATGGAGGCAGTTCAGATTCTCTCAGAAATTGAGCCAGTTCAGATTATTTCAGGCTCCTGTCCGAAGAAGCCACTGGGGCTGGGCCATTCCCCCTTGTAAAAATGTAGGGACTAAAAGGGCACAATTTTACTCTACCCTCATTTTACAGAATATTTTCTATTATTTCTTGCCCATAATAGTTTAGTGTTGTTGTGTGGAAAATTCAGTAGAGAAACCAGCTGTCTACCCGGTGGGGCATTCCCAGTGGTCCGCCAACTAGATACTTCCAATTTCAATACATCATTGGCATGCTGTCTGACTGGTGCCACTCTGGTTGCTTACCACCTACTATCCTCTTCCCACCTCAATTCCAACTGCCGGCCCAGCTGCGCTGCCTGCCTGTCAGCTGCCCACCTCCACGCTGAATTCTGAGTATGCTCACACGGGATATCCTGGATTATGTTCCACACTCCCTTGTGGTAGCATGCTCAGAATGCAGCGGGGAGGCAGCTGCATCTAGGGCCGGGCTAAGGTGGGCAGGGGCACCGGAGGTAAGCGACAACAGGAGGAAGGAAGCTGGAAGGCTTGTGTGGAGGAGGAGAATCCTGAGCACCCCATCTCAATGACATGTGTCTTCCTTCCGGCTCTCCCCCATGTGCCTCCAACCTATCTGCTCCCCCAACACATGCGCCAACTTACAGAGCATACATCTTCCGCACTCTCTCCCTAAAACACTCAGCCACCTCCCCGCTGCACTCCACCCTCTCTCTTGAGACAGTCTGAAGGAGGACAGTGTGGTTTTCTGACCCAGGAAACAGTGCACCATGCATGCTCAAATAAACTGGGATTTCAAAAAACCCACAAAATGCCCGGCACCACTGAGAAATAAAACAGACACTGATAAGCAGAAAGAGAACAAATAGAGCCTTGGCCAGACACAGCCCAGGGACTAGGGAAAGTACCTAGAATGTGGTCAGAAAGGCTCCCTGGCCCCCTAGCATATGTACAATTCAGTGGGGAGCAGCGTAGGCCAAAGGAAACACAGTGGCATCTGTGCCCTGAGATCCTCTCTGAGGTATGGAGGAAAGGTGATGCTGGGAAGCTCAGGCAGGAGTGGGACTGGTCTCCAAGAGACCCAGAGGTTCAATGCAACATTCCAAAATGACTTGATGTGGCTCTGAACCTCTCTAGTCTGCAAAACGGGATCAGAAATCTTATGAAAAAAGGCCCCCTGCTCTGCAAAGGCCCAGTGAACTGCAAAATCCTTCCTGCTGCTTGGCCAGAACCAGGAAGTGCCAAATTTAGCTGAAATGGCAAACGATTAGCTCAAAAGGATTTGGTTCCCTCTGAGTTCAGGGCAAGAGTCAGGCCTGTTCTGTTGCCCACTACTAGCAGGGCATTGGGGTAGGGAACGTGATGGGCATTGGGAAGGAGGGAAGACTAGATGGGCAGGGCAGTGACTGACCAGGGAGACAGGAGAAGCTCACAAGCATGTTCCCCTCCCAAGGAATGCTCCTGCATCCCCTCTCCTGGTGACAAGCTCCCAATTCCACCCAGTCCCAGCAGCAAAACCAACTGGTACCAACTCCCCACGACCAGACTCATTCTCACCTCCCACAGGAGCCCCCAATTCAACTCCCTACCAATTATCAATCACGCCCAAGTACCCATGTCCTGATCCTTCCTTCCCCTCAGCTCCTAAACCCCTCTTCCCAGTCTGCCCAAACTCCCTCCCAGAGTTCCCCATCTCCAGCTTGGCAAAACAATGTTAAGCAAAGTACCTCCACTTCCTGTTTCAGAGATCTAGTCACTCTACCCAAGCAGTGTCTTATAGCGGTTTGTCTCCAAAGAGACACTATTCATATTCCAGTATCTCTCTTTCCCTCATTATAGGGGGTGTTGGTAGCCACTTGGCTACCTAACTTCCATTATAAGATTCTTGCTACCTATTTTGAGAAGCTCTATCCCCTCCATTGTTTGAGCAGAGCATTGAAATTTGGCAGGGACAAAGTCCCAAGGCTAGAAATGTGCCTTTCACGTGTCCCATGAAATTCCATTTAAGTTTGGCTGAGAAATAAGCAATTCCCCTTCTGTCGCTTTAATTGCTCAGGGACATCAATAACCAAACATGAACGTTCTAAAGAGCCAGGCTCAGCCCACAGCCAGAGTTGCAGCACTCAATGTACTGGGTATGCCTGGGAGCTCTTGGAGCAGATGCAGACAGGAGGGCAGAGTATGTGTGTAAAGAGCTGCCACTTTAGTTTGCAAAGTCAAGCGCTCAGATGTTAGGAAATGCCACATTTATGGCTGCCTGTGCAACCTTAATTCAGTCTCCGTGTATATATGCATTATGATACACGTTAATTACATGATCACATACAATGATTTCCACGTGACCCTGCCACGTACAGTGCCCAGGATGGATGTACAAGGAGGCAGATTTAAGGTTAGCTGGGCAGCCATTTCCTAACTTTTGAGTGCTTTGCACCTTAAGGTAACTTTGCAACCTAAATACAATTCTTTTAACGTATTTGTGTATGTAATATACCTGCATAGTAGGAGAACAACAAGGGTAGGAGAGCTGAACTGCTAAATTTTCCCTGCTCAATTCCAGTACCTACCCTGCCACCATCTTCTCTTCCCCATGGCTAGCCATCAAATACGACAGTGTCCCTCTTCCAAGACTTTATGAATAGGAATATCATCCATGTCTGGAGACTACGAGAACATAAACCTTTGCTGACCATAAGAAATCAATTCCAAAAGGTCATCCCAAAGTGGACTGCCATGTAGTCACTCAAGCCACATGCCAGACGTGTGAATTTTCTAACGCCCCCAATGAAAAAGACGGATCACAGCAGGGCTCTATACTTTTCAAAAGGTAAAGGCCCACCTGAATCCATGAAAAATGTCGATATACACATGGATACCCAACTGTTTGCACAGTTCCTGCAAATGTGCATGAAAATCAGGCCAATGTATGTGCAAGTTTGGTGCTACGTAGTGATTTGTGCGTGCAGTCCAGCAATTTGAAGATGCAGATGCAGCAACTGTGAGTGCATGGGGGCACAAGCATTTTTTTTTTTTTTTTGCCTTTCATTTTTAAAATATCAGCCCTGCACGGAAGACAGGAAAGAGTAGTTGACAGCATGCACACAAAGAGATTCATCTCATTAGATGAGTCACCTGAAAGGGACCATTTCAAAACATGAGACCACTGTGTGAAGTGTTTTTAAAGAACCGCTCAACACAAATCCTGTCATTTTCAAAACAGAATGGAAAGGTTTGCAGCAGAAAGGAGGCTATCCTCAAACTGTCATGTATGGTTTATCAGATTTCACAAAGAGGGCACACAAATGTGTCATCTGGGGCATTGACAGAGAGGTAAAAACTAATGATTTGCCATTTATAAACTAGATGACATCTTATAATAAGTAACAAGGACTATAATTAAAGACTATGCTGATTTTTAAAACTGCCCAAGGACTCTCAGAGTGACAGAGAGCATGTTTAAATACTAAGTCTGGTATTATTACTGCACAATGGGCAAGTCAGTGCATTTAAGGGCTCCAGTTGTTAGTAAATTCCACTTAAATTGCTGTTTTAATTATACTCCTGCTTTCAGTTTAACAACATTTACTATAAAAGAAGGCTCATAAGTGCATTCAGATAATTTGTTCATGGAAGAAATGGCTAAGAATTAGATGCGCACATCCCAAAGTTATTGGCTAAATGGAACAACCGAACAATATTGGGAACAATATTCCAAGTGGGATGCAATCTAAGAGAAAAAATAGAAATTGTATTAAAAATTCAATGAAAAAATTAAACTCTAAAAAATATGCATCTTGGTAAGTAGTCCAAAACCCCTCAGGAGTGATTCCAGAACAGCCATGGCTTGCCTTTCCCTCTATTTGCATAACCCCTTCAGGCTGTGATCACATCATATCTTGTAAGTGAAGCAGTGCCAAGCCTGGCTAGTAGCTAGATGGGAGTCCTAAAAGGAAAGCATACATGTATCCAAGGCTACGTCTACACTACCCGCCTGGATCGGCGGGTAGAAATCGATATAGCGGGGATCGATTTATCGCGTCTCGTCTGGACGCGATACATCAATCCCCGAACGCGCTGCCATCGACTCAGTAACTCCAGCAGGGCGAGTGGAGTTAGCGGAGTCGACGGGGGAGCCGTGGACGTCGATCCTGCGCTGCGAGGACGCGAGGTAAGCGCGGGTAATTCGAAATAGGATACTTCGACTTCAGCTACGCTATTCTCGTAGCTGAAGTCGCGTATCTTATTTCGATCCCCGCCCCTAGTGTGGACCAGCCCAAAGGGAGTGGAACTGGTGATATAGTAGTTAGCACTACTAGGCCTGATCTACGCTGGCGTTTTAGCCAATGGTGTAGCTGCAATGATGCAAACTACTAGTATAGATACTATTTGTGCTAGTGCATTTTACCCTCATTTCAGTCTGGTGCAGCACTGGTGTAAACTGTGTCTACACTAAGGGTTTGCACTGATGGTGAAAGTCCCAGTGTAGACAAAGCTTTACTCAGTAGGGCCTGATCCTGGGAGGTTCTGAGTGTTTTCTACAAGGAGCTGGGCGCTCCCAAATGCCACAATTTTCAGCTCCTTGCAGGATTGGTATGGCGTTAGGGTGGACTGTGCTATTGTATGTACCACCTTTCAGCTGAGGCATAACAAATAATGTCCAGACCATTTGTGGACATTAAAGATCCTCTGGCATTGTACAAGTATTGAGATTAACCTCCATGGGCCAAATCCTCAACTTGTGTAAGCTGTCACAGTGACACTGAAATCAATGGAACTATAACAATTTACACCAATGAGGATCTGGCCCAGTCTGTCTAAATTCCTATTACATTAGGTAACTAGCCACCTTCTCCCTACCTAATTCCCGCTGCACTATCAGTTAGATACAGCATTCTTCGCTGCTTGTCCTAAATTCTTGTGTACTATTGCTGTGGACTGTTAAACAGCTGCCATATTCCACCCCAGGAGTGGCTGAATTTTGATGATGTGTGAAGAAAAAAACTGGCATCCAGATAAAAATATTTAAATTATTAGTTGTTATTATTAATAATTATTATTATTAGTTATTAGTAATTGTTACCACCTGTACCTTGAACTTTTAAAATGTTATATTTAGTATGGGTGAAATGGTGTCTCATCTTTTCTTCCTGAGTTAACTTGACATCAAAAGAGCAATGTTAACGAAATGGGAATAAAACGAATCAGCTAAATCTTTTAGAATCCCTCAGTATATCCACCCAGAACATCCCTTCTTTCTGTTGTTGAAAACTATCAATCCTTCAGCTCCATAGAATAAAAACTTCAATTAGTGCCTTTTCCATACTGTATCTGACGCCATTTAAAACAATCTTCGTGGTAAAGACGGTTGCAAACTCGCCAGTCACACAATATTGAGAGACAGCAGAATTTGATGCACTTAATGAAACTGACTTTTAAATGTCTGTGCCAGGAACACTGGGGACTGCTTCTGCTCCATCAAAGTCAATGCAAAATTTCCACCGAGGGCAAAGGGAGCAACATCTGGACCCAGCGCACTGACAGCATTTCTAAAGAAGTCTGTGTATGGGGCCAGACAATGCAGCAGTGATGCATAAGGTGGTGTGAATCAGACCCCACTACACTCCTTAGGGCTGCTCATCCTTGCACTGGAGCTGAGCTGAGCACAGGGTCTGGGGTCCTGGATCCTTCACCACGGAAGTTTTGCCATTAATTTCAATAGATACAAGTTGAAGCATTGGAGAGAGGGTGGCTTTGTGCCACCTTTTGGACTACTGTATCCTGGGGGCCAAGTCAGTCCCCACCTCAGGTTACAGAGTAGCAGCCGTGTTAGTCTGTATCCGCAAAAAGAACGAGGAGTACTTGTGGCACCTTAGAGACTAACAAATTTATTTGAGCAAAAGCTTTCGTGGGCAGCGCACTGACTCAGGGGCTGCTCTAATCTGTGCCAAAAACAGCCAGGGGCCATTCCTATCCCAGACCAATGACATGGCCAGTCCCAGCAAATGTCAGAGGATCTGCCAGAGGCCAGGGATATCTGTTAGAGGCCTATTTCCCTAAAGCCCCTCCCCTGCAGGTCTCTCACCTGCCCGCAGACACACGGAAATATGTGGGCCTATATGAGAAGAGTAGGCCAAGATCCCTTACCAGAACAAGCCTCAAGCCTCACTAAAAGCTAGTAGAGGCCGGCAGAACTCAGTAAAGAGTATCAAAGAGCAGAACTGTTCATGGAAAGTTAAAGAAGGTAATTAGGGCTCCATTGTTTACCTCCCAAAGCTCCCATATCTAGATTTATGAACCCATGAAGGAATTCACATTGGCCCCAGCTGGCCATTTATGCGACTGTCTTTCTGTATCTCATTACAGGAGCGACTTCATTCTTTTTCTAACCCGTCTGTTTTTGGACATGTTAAGCATGTAAAGAGTAGGTGCCGTCTTTGAAAAATAAGTGAGAATTGAGTTATCAATACCACAATGAGAGGCAATATAGATAGATAATACTGCACACACTGAAGCATGAAAACACACCCACATAGAATTGGAATCTGCATTCTGCAACAGCAATTCCAGCAACCTCACACTGTAGGCCAGTGACTCTTAAAACTGCATCCAAGGGCCACCAGTGAGCCATGGAAAACTTGCCAGTGATCCACTGAAAGCTATCTGGTCACACGGTGCTGGCCCTCCTCATTTCCAGCTGCTACATCACATTAAAGGAAGCTAAAAATACATTAAATACTTTCCTAATATTCCTTTTCCACATAAGCAATTGCTACAGTTGCTGCAGAGAAGTTATGCGACTGCAATGGGAGGAGAGGTGAATACGCTATGGAGAATAGCAGGGCAAGTGGTCTAGTGCTAGGAAGATAGACCATTAGATGTGGTCCATGCTAAGAAGGAGTTTGAGAGCTCCCTACTTTAGGCTACACAGATAGTAAAACAAAGACAAGAGTTGAAAGCGAACAAAGACAACGCGCTAGAAAATCTATAGTAGGGAACACTCCTGAACTGACATGAGCACAGATTAGATCATTTACTAAAGTAGGTCATTTCTGACTTTAACTTCCATGATGGTTCTATGATTAAGAAGTTTCATATGTGTTAACTACCAGAATAAGCCCTGATATCCCTTTGACTGTTAAACATATTGGCCCAAATTCATTCATTGAAATCAATGGAGTTATGCTAAGGATGAATTTAGCTCGTAGGCATTGTCAAAGAGATACCATAGGACATCAGCAAAAATGTTACCAATCTCATAGTTGCCTGATGTAGTAGTTATACATGTACAGAATATATGTGGTATACATTCACTGATGCTCCAGGAATGTCCATGTAAACATAGAAATACACAGAGAACAGGATTCAACAACAAATGAGTACAGAGTCATAAACAGGTATGTTCCCTAGGTCACATCAGCCTCTACATATACTATGTATTATATGGTATATATATAGGGTGTCATTATAATTTGTTTGTGAAAATGGAGTTATGGAAGGTAGAAGCTAGGAGCAGTGTCTGAGGCTAGCATTACATAGGCAAGCTTGTTGATGCAGCTCTGTCAATGCATCCCACTTTTACCCTACAACAATCCTGCTATTCCACTCTATGTGTCAGGTTGGGTGGTGTTTTCATGGTGTGTACAAATGTCCACTGGGGACTAGAATAAGAGCAGCAAATTCATTTTCACTTTTGAAGCCAGGTCTGGGGAGATGAAAAACTTGGTTCTGTGCTGCTGGGAACTCATCTTAAGTTCTCCAGGGCAATGATAGTTAGGGCCCAGGCCAGTATCCCTGACACATGGGTGTATTTCTTAGTCCCGTGAGGAGACTTACTGATTTTGTGTGAGGAAAACCTGGAGGAGCAGCCCTTTAACTTATTATGTTCAGCTTGAACAAAAGTTGTTGGGATGTTTCAGCCAGACAACAGCAAGTCTGGGGATGATAAAGACAAAGGGTAAGTCATTGAGGGCAGACTGAGAAAAAAGCCATGAGGACTCTTCATGAAATTATGTCCCAGATAGCCTAATAAACAACAAATACTTAACCATCCCAGTGAATGCACAGATGTAGGCCTCAGCTGGTGCTGAATTAGCCAACGGAGGGAGCTCATTGTCCTTCATCAAGAAAAAAGGTATTATGAAGAAAAAAATAACTATTTTGTTACATACTGTATTAAAGGGAAGAACCTTCAGTTTGTCCCTCCCTTCATATAGACATCCACAACCACAAAGTAATCTGGTGAACTATAATGTGTGCAGAAGAACAAGGATTTTCCTACTTTTTGCTATATTTCTCCCCATAAGTAGCAAACTTAGCAGTACTCATGTTATTGTAAGGTGGTCTGTGTAACACCAAAAGGAATAGATTTCCAGTGCTTGTTAATGGCAAGCTACAATCAGCTTCCCCATTAAGTGTGCTTCTGGAGAGAGCAACAGAGAATCCTGTGGCACAGGACTCTGTGTTGCTTTTTACAGATCCAGACTAACACGGCTACCCCTCTGCTTCTGGAGAGAGAGTACCAGTAGCAGGATTTTTTCTTTTCTAAATTGGATACAGATATTATGATTTTCACTCCAAAAGCAGAAATTTTCAGGAAACTGGGGGGAGGGGGGGGGGAGATAAAGTCTATTTTTTTTCAATAAATATTTAATACCAAACCAAAATACACAGATACTTTGAATTTTCTTGCCATGCATCTGGTGCGAAGTTTTATGGTTTTGTTTCTAGGCCAGAGTGTTGCACCCTTTTGCTTCAGATACCATGAAAACGGGACAGTTACTTAGAAATATTACTCTAAGCTTGGCACTAGAACACTTGGATGTGATGTTTTCCAGTGGAGAGCACCTCAGGGCATCTGGCTTACTTAGAAAAGGGAAAAGACATGCTGGTAAAATTTTCTAACGCACCCAAATCACAACCTTTGAAACAGGAGTAGCTCAAAGTGGACTGGGGAACAATTGGTTCATGGCACCAGTGTCCAGACAGACACTTAGGGAGTGGCACGTTAGTGCGATGCAGATTTAAACCCCAGTTTGCTGCAGACTAAGGGCTTGGCTACACTTGCAAGTTACAGCGCAATAAAGCCGCCCACAGTATCCATGTAGCAAACCCCCAGTTGCTTCAACATTTTGCCTGTTCTCTCTTCACGGGCTCCGAGCACATCATGGGAGAGATAATCCTCTGCACTAATTTCACAAGCTGTGGCCCAGCAGACAGAGTCCCAATGAGCAGTGGATGTGACATGGATGGGGGGAGGGATAGCTCAGTGGTTTGAGCATTGGCCTGCTTAAACCCAGGGTTGTGAGTTCAATCCTTGAGGGGGCCACTTAGGGATCTGGGGCAAAATTGGTCCTGCTAGTGAAGGCAGGGGACTGGACTCGATGACCCTTCAGGGTCCCTTCCAGCTCTATGAGATAGGTATATCTCCATATATAAAGACAGTGAAAGTGTTGCTAATATCTGGAGAGGAGGGAGAGTACACAAACCTGAGCAACAGATGGAGAGCCTGAGCATTCTGCCCAGCTGATTAGTGCACTTACCGCTGCGAGCTGCAGCAAGGTGCAGGGTCGAGCCAGGGGCTCTGAAGAACATCGCACTTGCCAAGAGGCTAGAGTGATTGGCTGGAAAAAGCTCACTGTCAGAAGTGAATGTTCTAAACTCGACAGGCCAGGCATCTCGGGGATGATCCAAAGGTCACAACTCGCCTCTCTCAAACTCATATGCTACGATCTGGGTGCAGAGTGGGTTAGACACAGGCAAAAAGAAACCTGGCAATCCTGGAACAGCAGCAATCGAGAGCCTGAGGGTCCCTCTGAAGGTTCCTAGTTACTCCCAAAGCACAGGTACAAAACAGCATAGAAGGTAAATCAGACAGAAACATGGTGGTAGCCATTGAGAGAGCAGCATTCCTTTAGACTGCATAGAAATAACTTGGACTCCCGGATCATTCTGAGGGACAGATGACTAGGAAAAACTCCCCACGGGATTTAAGACAGCTTGATACCAGGCAGTGACAAACAGCGAGAATACCCACTTTCTAAGCGAAAGCAGAACTAGGCCAACCTTGCTAGTCTCCCAACCAACATCATCTTTTTGAGGACAGAAACATTTCCAGCCAGTGACCAACAAGCAGCCTCACTCAGAGGCCCTTGTCATCCCCAAGAAAGCTGGTCTCCAACAGCAGCAAGAGACCTACAGCAATCTGTTGGGCACAGGAGCCAGCGTGGGTGTCTTTGCCTTGCTGGACCGGCAGCCTAAGGAATAAGCCCACGTTTACCCACAAAGGCCTGTTGATATTTCCTCAACACTTCCTTGGGCAGGCGACTCCGGTTCACCAGGGCCATCCTGTTTCTAGCCTCAATTAGGTGAGAAGGGCTCCTTTCAAACTTAGCCTTCTCACTCAAGGCAAATGGAAGCTCAAGAACAAGTATGGTCCAGTTGTGTTCTGGGCAGCGGCTCTGGAATCGCTCAGGGTGATACGTTCTTCTGCTTCAGGTCATCTGCACAGGAAAGAGGCACTGGAACACAGAAAGCAAGAGCACCAGTGCCACAAGTGTCCTTCCCTGGAGAGGGGGAAGGAAGGGCGTCACAGCACATGCAGAGAGCAATCTAGAAATGGCACCAAAAACTTTACTTTGGGTGGGCTGCTGCCCTCCGACCATTAGAGGAGGACAAGTCATTTATCAGTTTCCAATGAATATAGTGAGGAAGTGGAATGATGAAACATGGGATGTCAGGCCTGGTGAACTGGCTGCCATTGGCCCAATAGAAGAAAGACATCCATTCTGGCTCCTGTGTCGAACAGCTTTCGTTGGCTGGCGTGCAAAGTGCCACAAAGTTAACTTAGATTGATCAGCATTCAGCTTAAAACCACACACGGCTCTGCCAAGCCCAGAAGGCATAGCAATAGACCGGGTCAGAGAGGATTAAAGGCATAATTGAACAGCCATTTTTACAGAAAGCTTCCATAAGTCTCCACGATCTCTTGGAGACAGTGCACCTAAGCAATGCTACAGACGTTGTTTGCTTTGCCTCTTTAAGGGGCACTAGAAGAACCAGATGTATATGAATTCCCTCTCCACTTTTCCCCACATCAGAACTCTACTGTCCTATATGCCCCTGCATTAATTTAATTTCAGATTTTTAGAGGAACTTTGTAGGATATAAGAACCTGAACTGTATTTAAAAATAATCTGGGGTTTCTAGATCCCTCATTTATAGCTAATCCACAAGAATGATAAAAACCTTCATAGTTTTCAGTGGAATATAATGTACACAACACATGGCACACAGGAAATATTCCTTTGGCATTTTTATATTCCATGCAAACTTTTTAGAAACAGCTCTAGTGAAATGCAGACACGTTTCATCAAAGCCTAAAAAAATTATCTGAATGTCAGTAGTGCGTTGCCTAACATGGATAAAGGATTTAGAAGGGAAAAAAGTAATACTAAAAATAAGATATGAAGGGTATGGGAGGTATTGATATACAGCACATGGTTTAAACTGTTAATCATTGAACAGATTCCAGTACAAAAATAAAGAGACTGAAGTTGCACATAATACAGGAGCTGGTCTATTTATAAACCCTTCTGTGTAAAGGGCAGGCAAATGTTGGAGACTGAGGGGGATCCCCAATATATTGATGTAAAATAAGTAGACATTTTAGTGTTGTAAACAAAATAAAAGTGAGTTGTAAAAGAGACTCTGTACTACAATCATGTGATCAGCATTTACTGCTCCCCTGCATGTGACTGTCCTCTCAATTTAGCTAGTAACTGACTCCATTTGACCTGTAATAACACCACTCCCAAATTAGAGTCCTCAATTTGACTTGGCCACAGTCCCTCCCTCAGAGCAAAATGCAGCATCCGTTTCTGTTGTTGGTTTTTTCTTTTTTTTTCTTTTTTGCACATTCATAATACTCTCCTTGTCAGCTGCCAATTCAAAGCCCTGCTGGAGTCAGATTTAGCTTTTCCTATACATTTTTTTTTCTGGGTAGTGAAAGAGCACAGTGGAAAACCACCAAGAGATGAAAACAAAAACAAAATCGGTCAAAAATTCCAAGTAAGTGACATTCAGCTGGAAAAGCTCAATGACTCACGCACAAATAAAATCTGCCTAAATTCACTGCTGTATGACACAAACCACTGGCTACAACATACAAAAGGGCAGAATGAAATCATCCACAATTAAATTAATCTTGGAAGACTGGAAAAGCAACGACCTCAACTAGACTCCCCCAGTTAACAGGAAACACAAAAGATGGAAGTTAATTGTAGTGAGAACATCCCCAGCCCTCCCACAACTTTCTCCCACCCATTCCTCATGCTATCACTCATCATTCTTAATAATCTGCATGATTCACTCTGTCACATACCAATCTCTCAAACTGTTCTAAAGGACAGGGACCCAGAGGGAACATTGGGCTGCCAGATCTCAATGGGCTTTCCTAGCAAAATATTTCACAAATAAAAAAAACCCTATGTATATGTAAAAAGGGAGGGGGTAGGAGGAGACATTCCAGCTTAACCTCAAAAACACAGTGCAAAATCCTGACCCTGTTCAAGTCAACAGCAAAACTCCCTTTGCCATCAGGGAGCCACTGACTTTGCATTGTGGATTCTTTTGTAATACTACCGAGCAATCCCATAATACTTCACCGTCTCAAACACTGGGCCAAATCCTACTCATCGCTGACTTCAGTGGGACCATGTAAATGAACAAGGCAAGCTGGATCTCACCTAGTAATTGAATCCTTACCTATTCCACAGAGGTGTATTCAATAGAAGCTGTGTAAAATTCTTCTCCTTCTACAGATAGACCAAGGGCCAAATCCTGCTCGTCTTGCATGTAGTTAGTCCCACTGGCTTCAGTGCAACCACTCGTGAGAGTAACAAGCAGAATTTGAGGCACAGAGAAGTTGAATGAATTAGCCACAGCCGCAAAGCAAGTCAGTAAAGCAAGGACATGTTTATACTATACATATAAAATGATGGGGTCTAATTTAGCTGTTACCACTCAAGAAAGAGATCTTGGGGTTGTTGAGAATAGTTCTCTGAAAACATCCACTCAATGTGCAGCAGCAGTCAAAAAGTGAACAGAATGTTGGGTGTGACGTTGTGCAGTCTATATGATTTTGTAAAAACATAAGTGAATATAATGTAATTGTAATAGTTTTATAAAAACATGATAATAAGTAAGTTTAATGTAACTGAAATATGCTTCATGCAAAAGGTATCATCACAAAGCTTATAATCTACTGAGTGTGATCATCCTATTTGTATAAATGTACCACTCTTGTATCTAAAACTAGAAATATAAAATATAACTCTGAGGGCCTATTGTAATTATGCAAAGTGTGGGCCATTAATGGTGGTTTGGAATCTTGATGACTCCCATTAACCAGAGCCATTGTCTGCACATGGCTGTATTTACCTGTGAGTCTTCCTGTATATGTGTGTGCTGGCAAGTGAGTAATGAAGCCTTGCAGTGACATGTGATCATGTCACCTGAACTGGAATCCATCTTTAACCTGGTGCTTTTCCAGTGAGGGGTGGGGGAACCTAGAGGGACAAAGGATTCCCGCCTTATGCAAAAGATATATTAAGGGGTGGAAGAGAACAGAGGGAGAGAGGAGCCATCATGAAGAATCCCCTAGCTATCACCTGAGCTGGAACAAGAGCTGTACCAGGGGAAAGAATTGTGCCCAGGCCTGGAAGGTGTCCAGTCTGAGAAGAAACTTACTGAAGCATCTCTGAGGGTGAGATTATCTGTATTCAGTTTGATTAGACATAGATTTGCGCATTTTATTTTATTTTGCTGGGTAACTTACTTTGTTCTGTCTGTTACTACTTGGAATCACTTAAATCCTACTATCTGTATTTAATAAAATCACTTTCTACTTATTAATTAACTCAGAGTATGTATTAATACCTGGGGGAGCAAACAGCTGTGCATATCTCTCTATCAGTGTTATAGAGGGAGAACAATTTATGAGTTTACCCTGTATAAAGCTTATACAGGGTAAAACGGATTTATTTGGGTTTAGACCCCATTGGGAATTGGGCATCTGAGTGCTAAGGGCAAGCAGACTTCTGTGAGCTGTTCTCAGGTAAACCTGCAGCTTTGAGACAGGTTATTCAGACTCTGGGTCTGTGCTGGAGCAGATGGGTGTGTCTGGCTTCAGCAGGACAGAGTGCTGGAACCACCAGTAGCTGGCAGGGGAGAATAGAAACAGAGGTAGCCATTGCACATCAGCTGGCAGCTCCCAAGTGGGGTTCTGTGAACCAACCCGTCACATTGGGAATCATTAAGAAAGGGATAGATAATAAGACAGAAACTATCATATTCCCTCTATATAAATCCATGGTACGCCCACATCTTGAATACTGCATGCAGATGTGGTCACCACATCCCAAAGAAGATATATTGGAATTGGAAAAGGTACAGAAAAGGGCAACCAAAATGATTAGGGGTATGGAACGGATTTCGTATGAGGAGAGATTAATAAGATTGGGACTTTTCAGCTTGGAAAAGAGACGACTAAGGAGGGCGATATGATAGAGANAGGGCAACCAAAATGATTAGGGGTATGGAACGGCTTTCGTATGAGGAGAGATTAATAAGATTGGGACTTTTCAGCTTGGAAAAGACACGACTAAGGAGGGCGATATGATAGAGAGCTATAAAATCATGACTGGTGTGGGGAAAGTAAATAAGGAAGTGTTATTTACTCCTTCTCATAACACAAGAACTAGGGGTCACCAAATGAAATTAAGAGGCAACAGGCTTAAAACAAACAAAAGGAAGTATTTCTTCACACAACACACAGTCAACCTGTGGAGCTCTTTGCCAGAGGACGTTGTGAAGGCCAAGATTATAACAGGGTTCAAAAAAGAACTAGGGTTCAAAAAAGAACTAGATAAAAGGTGTCCCTAGCCTCTGGTTGCCAGAAGCTGTGAATGGGCGACAAGGGATGGATCACTTGATGATTACCTGTTCTGTTCATTCCCTCTGGGGCACCTGGCATTGGCCACTGTCGGCAGACAGGATACTGGGCTAGATGGACCTTTGGTCTGACCCAGTATGGCCGTTCTTATGTACTACAAGTGAAGGTATGGTTGTACAATGGGTAGATTTACCCGCGTTAGCTTTAACATAGCTATCTTGGGTAACAATCAACAAAGAGTCCTGTGGCACCTTAAAGACTAACAGATGTATTGGAGCATAAGCTTTCGTGGGTGAATGCCCACTTTGTCAGACGCATGGGCATTCACCCACGAAAGCTTATACTCCAATACATCTGTTAGTCTTTAAGGTGCCACAGGACTCTCTGATGCTTTTTACAGATCCAGACTAACACGGCTACCAACAGCAGTGTAGATGCACTTCAGCACAGAGCTAGCTGCCAGAGTACAAGCCTGCCAGGCCAGGGCCCCTGGATATGAATTCTGGTTCGCTAGCCTACACTGAACCCTGCGCCACCACATCTACACTATTGTTACCCGTGCTAACTAGATTAAAACCAGCCTGGGTATGGCCACCCATGCGACAATCACACCTTCACTTCCAGTTCTGCCACACACCTAAGGTAGGTCTGCACTGCAAGTAGAACCAAGAGGTTCCAATATCCGCTACTAGGCCATGCTGCCTTTAGAAAGTCAGTCTAGATAGTCTTGTATGGAACAGGTCAGGGAGGTCCTCACCATTTTTCATAGTGTGATTCCAGGTCCGTTTACCAACCTGCAAACCAGTTCTCCTCAGATGTATGCCCCAATTTTTTCAATAGTCCTTGGGAATGGTGCAAATGAGATGCTGATATTTAGGGGCATTCCTGGTTTCTAAGAAAGCCAGGTTGCAGCAACAGGGCAAACCCACTTCAGCGGGGAATCCAGAGACAGGAAATGAGAACAGTCTGAGCCCTCCAGGGAACCTCAAGTGACCAGTTTTAGAGGTTATGATTTAGGAGATAGAAACTGCTGAAAAAGACAATCTCGTCCGAGGTTCCCTGTTTCCACACAGACTTTTAGTGGATGAAATGACATTCAGAATATATCAGTGAGTGCTCATCCGGGCATGGGGGAACGATAGCTCCCAAAGCACACACAACTGTCTGCAGTCAGCAACACACTGAGAAGAGTCTTACATATACGTAACTTGGACCGGGATTTTAAAGCAGCTGCCAAACTCAGGTGCCCAACTGCAGCTGGAATTCAGTGAGAGTTGGGTGCTTAAATCCCGTAGGTGTTTGAAAATCCTTGGTGTCTTCAACCACTGAAGCTAATCCAACCACATCGGATTAACCCTATCCAGGTAGCCAGCTAATCTGACTCAAGTTTGAATAATACCACATTAGCAATTACCTCACCCCATTTCTCCTTGAGTTACTATTATACAACAATATACATCAGGCAATAGGAGTCAAAATCCAACAGAGTTTAGAACGTTTTCCCTATGGGCCATTGGCTTTTCAGTACTAGATAATGCAGTGGGCAGTTTTGGAAGGCCGTCTTCTGCACTTTGAAGGATGCATGGAGTTTTGAGCTGCTGGAAGCCCTCTCCTATTATGCAGGTTGCTACATTTAATGGCTCTATGTTGGTACAGTATATATGCAAATATGGCTGCATTATCACTCTCTAGCTTCTGGGTGTGAATCAGCACCCAAACAACCCTGTTTAAGCTTCAATTAATTACTCTAAATATTTGTGAGGATCTCTGATTTCTCAATCTTCAAGGATGTGAAAACCATTATTAAAACCACAGTCTCTTTCCTTAAGGATTCAGCTTAAATTTTCTACACCACTGCCTGCAAACTGCTCCTCAGCAGATCCCTTACCAGTTTTCTAGTGTCTCATCCTTGATCATGAGGCAGAATACTCTGTACTCCCTCCGGCTACCAAAGCTGAGACAGAAAGTGAGGCGGAGATAGGTAAATTAACAGAGGACAATCAAGATAACTACATAATTATCTTGGGAAGGTCATGGCCCAGGAGTAGCTTTATTTGGGTTTTATATCAGCCATATCTGGGCAGTTACTAGATCATTTGTTAAAAGTAACACTCCCCATTTAAACTTCCAGCGGGTGGATTCACTCCAGCATCTACTCCACTGTTATTATTGATTTATAGTGCGGTAGTGTCGAGAGGCCCCCAACCAAGATCAGGGCCCCACTGTGCTTGGTGCTGTACAAACTCACAGTAAGAGACAGGCCCTGCCCCAAAGAACTTGCAGTCTATATGGACAAGAGGTGGGAAGGGAAACAGAGGAAGAGAGAGATGAAGTGACTTGTCCATGGTCACACATCAGGTCAGTGGCAGAGCTGGGGAAAGGACTCTGGTTGTCTCAGTCCCAGCCCAGTTCCCTGCCCACCGGACTGCACCGCCTCTGAGAGGAAGCAAACGTAGGCTCTGGTGTAGGGTCCCTGGCAGTAGAAAATCCAGCTGGAGGTGGGCTGTGGCAGCACAACATTCTCCTCCCTTCTACCAAGGAACCCCACAGGAAGCTGTAAAGCATGATTAAATCAATATTGTGGTAGTCCAGCACATAACTCAGAGACATGGACAATCCACCACACAAGACTCTACATTTTGTACCCAGGAGTGCAGCAGCCTATACAACTTTCTTTTTACATCATCGTTTATTCACATATCCACTCTGCCAGTGCCATGTATGAATACATTTCCCATTACAAAACACTCTACAAAGCCAGGAATGAGTCATCGTAATGTGCAACGTGGAGAGAGTACAAATTTTCCCCATTTTTATCCTACACGAAAAAGACAACTTCCAGGGGGGGAAATAGCTGAGTCAGCTATTACAAGGAACATGCTTTATTAAAATATGACATCTATGTGTGGTGGGGAAGAAGGACTTAATAGATGCATTTGTAAAATAAATGTTTTAATTTTTTTCCTTAGGACAGCAAAAACATTGATTGCTCTAAAACTGTATTAAAGTATTCAAAGAGCAGGCTAAAACTAGTTAACAGTTTGTAGCAGAGCAACCTGTTAAAGCCACTTCACTTGTTTTCTCTCTTCCACCTGTTGCATCTTGCTACTTTTGGGCCCCTGATCTTAAAGTGCAGCAGATGCCTGCGTCCACACAGAGACAGCTGCAGGATTTGCCGCAGACTGTAAGCTCTTTGAGGCAGTGACTGTATTTTATGGGCATGTCTAGACTGCAGCTGGGACCACGTCTCCCAGCCCAAGTAGACAGACTCTGCTCGAGTTAGCACACTAAAAATAGCAGTGTGGTCATTGCGGTCTGGACAGTGGCTTAGGTTAGTCACCCAAGCTTGGACTAGAGGGTCGGGTGGGCTTGGACTCGGGTGGGTCACTTGGGTGGGTAGCCACTGCTGCTACTGCAATATTTACACTGCAATTTTTAGCATGCTAGTTAGAGTGGAGCTAGTGTGAATCTGCATATTCAGGCTGGAGGGCTCACTCCCAGCTGCAGTGTCGACTTGTACAGTGCTTGGCAAATTGGGAATTTGATCCTTGATTGTCGCTGCAAAGTGTTACTGTAGCGATAATTCTAAAGGCAAATATGTGAGGTTAAAACTCATCTTTCATTGCTCATCCTATTGCCTTTCAGCAATGCAGGCAGATTGGAGCATGAGAGGCCGGATCAGTTTCACTTCTGTTTACAGTCAGTTTCACTTTCTAGTTCTCACACCCTAGCTGGATGCTTCAGTGCTTGGGTTGCAAATCAAAGAGGAATGTGGTTCCTTTAGAACTAAAAAGTTTGTAATTGACTTTTTAAAAATGTTATGTTTCATGGAACTATTTATTGATGCTGAGCTGTGATTCAGGTTTTGGGGCTAAACGGACCTGGCAGTGTACTTTTAAAAGTAATAATAATTGTTTCGTTAGGAACATTTCCTAATGATTTTATAAAATTTGGAACATTAAATTACATGAGGTCAATGGGGAGATCTGATTAAAAAAAACACAAAGGAAGATACTATCCCAACATAATTAAATGCTGCTGATGTTTTGCTGTTTGTTTTTGCACTGAAAGTGTGTGTTCATTTCCTCTTGCACTCATGCCATCATCACAACTTCCCTAGAATAAAACACACACCATCCAGGTGTAAATCCAGAATTAAGACAGAACACAAACACACAACACACACAAACTTGACTTAAACCCATCTAGCCTGATTTTGCCCTCATTCACATTGGTGTAAATCGGGAATAACTCCACCAGAAGTAGATGGAGTAATACTGGTGTGAACCCTGTGTGGGAAGAGTCAGGCCCATCACTATTGTCTAACAGAGTTAATCCAGCTAATAAAAAGTTTGATTTTCGGGTTAGAGGGGAAAGAAGGAATCAAAACAAAGCTGATATAGTCTATGTGTTGCACCTGCTCAAAAGCTGAAGAGAATTTTTCATTCAAAATGTTTTTACAATTAAAAATGGCTTTTTCATAAAAAATGAAGATTTCCATGGGAAATGTCTGCTTATGACTACATTTGCCGTCTAAAACCCCCAAAAACGTTTTGGTTTTTGACTAGCAAAACCCAAGGATTTGCATAAATTTGTTGGTGCGTGGCACCTGAAAGCTGAAAAGTTTTGGCCAGTTGGGTGATCATTTTCAGTCAGATCCATTTTTTTCCTCCCAACTGACTGAAACTTTCCAGTTTTCAGGCGCTGAAAAATTTAAAAGATGTTTAAAATTTTGTAGATTTGCATGTTCCATTTTTGGATGAATTCCCCCGCCCCTCCCCAATTGTAGAAAATTTTCAACAAAAAATGAGTACTTTTCATTGAATTTTTTGGTGGGGAAAACGTATTTCCCCGAACACCTCTAGTCATCAGTTTCCCATAGGCAATGGGAACTGTCAGAAGACAGGATACTGGGCTAGATGGACCATTGGTCTGACTCAGTATGGCCGTTCTTATGTTTTTATGTAACATCCATCTCCTCAGCCCTGGACCAGCCTCTCCCGCCATCCTCAGAAAAGGATGTGATGATTTTTTTGTATGACACGCTCCTCCAAAGGAAGGACTGTACTCACTGCCCTGGGGCCTTTACACTAAACACAATTAAGAGTATTTCTCCTTTCGGTTCTAGCCATCCTGGGCACACTGGCATAGGGAAGCCTTCAATAAACGGGCGCTTGATCCTGCCACCCTTACTCATATCAGTATTCCCATTAAGAGGGTTACTCACATGAGTAAGGCTTCCAAGGATTGGGCCCCAGTTTGTGCTACTTTTATAACCAGCACGTCATATCGGAGCACAGTGAAAGAGCAGAACATTTGACATGAAAAGCAAGTAAGAGCAAGTGCCCTCACAGACAACTTTCTCCTCCTCCTTGCTCCTTCGGGGACATCATAATCCCGTGTTTACAACTGCCTAGTCTCGGCCTGGTGGTTACACGATGCCACAAACAGAGCATAATAGGTTTAACTGGAAGGATCAAGTAGAATAGGGAAAGTACGCTAGAAAGGAGCAAAGAATAAAGCCACAAAAATATATATACATACATATAACATACACCTATATGTGAACACACACACACACACACACACACACACACACACACACACACAGTGTCATGATAGAAAATCAGTAAGTGCATCAGGAAAAACTATGAAAAACAAACAAAACAACGAGAAGGCTTTTTTGGTAAACCTGACATGCTGGAAATGTTTGTCCAAAGTGTGAAACCCCCTTGGTAATATACGGAGGGTCAGTTCCTCGGCTGGTGTCAAATGGTGAAGTTGCATTAACTTCAATGGAGCCACGCCGATTTACAGTAGCAGAGGATTCAGACGTGGAAGACAGCAGGATGCTGAATGACTCTAGTCTCTGACCCAGTATTATGAAGTTTGGAGGTGCGGGGGTTGTTTGGGGTTTGGTGGTTGTTTTTTTTGACAGGTGGAAAATAGTATTTTGGAGAAAGAAAGAAATGAATAAATATAACCAATTCCTGACTTGATAAAGTAACCAATCTAGAGCCAAACTTAGATTTCAAACCTTGTAACTGCCACATTTTACATGCACAGAAGAAAGTTATTTAAGGGTGGGATCTGATCTGCTTTGAGCCCAGCCAGCAGGAAGAGCTGGAAGAAGTGTGTCGCTGTTCGTTCTCGGATGCAGCTGCCAAAGACCTATGTAAATCACAGAGGCAACACTACCTGTGCCAGCACAGCTGCTCTCCTCCCTGACAGCCTCCTCTTCCTCCACTTAGCAGCAGCACACAGCGCCCATCTGAACACCTTGATGCAACAATGCACCCTTCATTGCGAGGCGAGGTATTAGCTTTTATTGAATTTTACTTCTGTTTAAAGGCTTGACTCTCCACACTCTTAGGGTACGTCTACACTGAAATTACCCCAGCAGCTGGCCCATGTCAGCTGGCGTGGGCTCATGGGGCTCGGGCTGCAGGGCTGTTTAACTGCAGTGTAGACATTTGGGCTTAGGGTGACGCACAGGAGCTGGGACCCTCCCTCCTTTGTGGGGTCCCAGAGCCCGGACTCCAGCTCAAGCTTGAACATCTACACTACAATTAAACAGCCCGGCAAACCCAGGTCAGCTGACACGGGCCAGCCACAAGTGTTTAACCGCAGTGTAGGCATGAGTGCTCGCTCTATGGGACTAGCTCCATTAGTGCCGGACCCAAAGCCAAGAAAGTCAATAACAAGACTCGCATTGATTTTGGTGGGCTTTGGATCAGGCCCTTAATCAGTAAAGGTCTACAGGATCGGGCCCCAGAGCATAAGCAAGGCTGCTGCTAAGTACACTGAAAACCAACCCAGCTCCAGGCATAAAGGACTGCATCTGAATTGCACAAATAAGGACAGACTGCTGCATATAAAAGATAGCCTCTATTTTCTCCATGCATCACAGCAGGACTTTTACTGCTTGTATTATTTTCTAATTGTAGAAGCACCTCTAACAAAGGGCCTTTTCTGTGTTTCGGTTAGGAGCTGTTAACAGTTCATGGCATGTTAAAAACATTAGCCTTGTGGACTCTAAGAGGCATATTCTGCCCTGGGATGCGCATGCACATACGCACACTCCTCCCACTGAAGTCCGTCTGAGCTATGCACACCTGCATCCAAACAGAGGCTTTCTAATTGTACATACATGAAGGATATACAAATAACTGTTCTGTTTTCAGTGCGCTAATAAAAACCAACACAAGTACAGATTTAGGACAAAGGGCTTTTTTATGTAACAAAAAAAATAGTCTTCAAATACATATGCCTACCCACTGTCCTAAGAACAGCCATACTGCGTCAGATCAAAGGTCCATCTAGGCCAGTATCCTGTTGTCTGACAGCGGCCAATGCCAGGTGCCCCGGAGGGAATGAAGAGAACAGGTAATCAAGTGATCCATCCCCTGTCACCCATTCCCGGCTTCTGGCAAACACAGGCTAGGGATACCATCTCCCCATCCTGGCTAACAGCCATTGATGGACCTTGCTCAATCAGGGCCTGAAAATTCTTCCCACCTAAAGAATTTCCACAAGGAAACAGAGATTTTCCCTCTGATCTTCCTCCCACCCTGGTGTTACATAGAATCTTAAAGTATGCACACAAGGCTGCAGAAACTGTACACTTTAGTGTTTCAGTTTCACTTGCGCAGCCCAGGTTCCAAGCACACACTGGGCTCTTAGCCAGATGTGGAGTTGAAGTCAGGCAGTTGCACTAGTGTATTTCTCAGCTCTCCTATCAAACATCAGGACTTGTCACCACAGCAGCAATTCAGGCCAATTTCTGTGACAAACATACTCACGGCCAGTGGTAATATCTGCCTCTCTTCAGTTCCACACCAGCAGAATCCACAGCACCTGCTCACTCCAAAGAGTACGTCCCTGGCTATAGAAAAGCACATGCCAGAGGATATGAATTGTAAGTGTGGCAAGAGGATGTGGGAGGTTTGGGTTTTGAAACAGGGAGAAAATGTTAAAACGCATTATTTTTTTCATGAGCATCATCAGCATGGACGCATGTCCTCTGGAATGGTGGCCAAAGAATGAAGGGGCATATGAATGTTTAGCTCATCTGGCACATAAATACCTTGCAATGCCAGCTATAAAAGTCCCATGCAAATGCCTGTTCTCACTTGCTGGTGACATTGTAAATAAGAAGTGGGCAACATTATCTCCCGTAAATGTAAACAAACTTGTTTGTCTTAGCGATTGGCTGAACAAGAAGTAGGACTCAGTGGACTTGTAGGCTCTAAAGTTTTGCATTGTTTTGTTTTTGAGTGCAGCTATGTAACCAAAAAAAAAATCTGCATTTGTAAGTTGCATTTTCACGATAAAGAGATTGCACTAAAGTACTTGTATGAGGTGAACTGAAAAATACTGTTTCTTTTGTTTATTATATTTACAGTGCAAATATTTGAAATAAAAATAATATAAAGTGAACAGTGTACACTCTGTTTTCTGTGGTGTAACTGAAATCAATATATTTGAAAATGTAGAAAAACATCCAAAAATATTTAATACATTTCAATTGGTATTCTATTGTTTAACAGTGTGATTAAAACTGCAATTAATCGCAATTAATTTTTTGAGTTAATCGCGTGAGTTAACTGCGATTGATCGACAGCCCTAATTGGAACGTTTGGTACATACTTATGGAGGATGATCAGGCTGCCTGAGGATACAGTTGCTTCTAATCCCCATTCATGTAACGCCCAAGTTAAGCTGCGTCTCATTATGTAAATACACCTATTATGTAAATATAATTTATGGGCTAGCGTTGTTAAAAGAGATTAATGAAGCATCAATGCTTCTAAAGATAAAACACTTTTCCAAACACTTCTTATGCAAATATTGCTTGTTCAAACTTTATGCATTACTCAACCATAGCATTTCAGTGCTCTCAATGACTTTCCATTAACAACGCCTTCCAAGAACTGTGGGCCCCTGCCAGTGCCTCCTGGGGCAGGGAGCAGGGCAGAGAGGCAGTCCTTTCTGCCTCTGGGAATTTGATGGCTTCCTTCCTCTAGGATTCCCAGGATCTACAGAGTTGTGAATTCCTGACTCTCCCAACCCCCACCATCCAGAAAAACCCTCTTATCTTGTGGGGAAATTATCAGGAAGCCTGCTGAATTGGTTAGCCCAAGTGCCACCTCCCTGAAGGATTTTCTGTAGGAAGGGATGATCCAGCCCTTTTCTGAGCATGGAGAGCAAGACTGAGGCCTCATAAAGATCTCATTGTTACCTTGTGCTGCCTCTGTCTGGTTGTTGTATCCACCTCTTGTCTCTCCTCTTAGACTGTAAGTTAACATCTTTTTTTCTGTGTTTGTACAGCACCAAGCACAACGGGACCCTGATAAGTGCTGCCATCATACAAACAAACAATAAACAATAATAAAGCAAGGCTAATTTGGCTCTCTTTATTGACAGCATGTCAACCTGTGTAGCGAACAGAAGGCAACCTAGAGGTCTTGTTCAACCCTTATCTGCTTCAGCTCAGGCTAGAAAGCTGCAGCTTCTACATTTGGATGTGGAACTCCCTACGGTTACCCATGCCTTTGTCACCTTTAGAGTGGGTTAGAGCAATGCACTGAGAAAGGGACTGCGCCTGAGGAGCTTTGGGAACCGTCACCTCGTGCAGAATGCAGTGGCCTGTGTGCTCAGCCATCCTTAACACAGGTGCTCTGAGCTCTGCACCGGCTTCCAGGTCTTCTCCGGGTGCAGTTCAAGGTGAGCAACAAAGCCCTAAATGGTTGGATCCCTGCCTACCTGAAGCATGCCTCTCTCTTCGTGGGGTCCTGTAGCAGGAGAGATCAGCAGAGGTGTTCACGCAACCAATCCCTTAGTTCGGTGGTTCTCAACCAGGGGTCCGGGCCTTCTGGGGGGCTGTGAGTAGGTTTCAGGGGGGCCGCCAAGCAGGGCCGGCATTAGACTTGCTGGGGCCCAGGGCAGAAAGCCGAAGTCCCACTGCATGGTGCTGAAGCCCAGGGCCCCAAATCTCGCCACCTGGGGCTGAAGCCGAAGCCTAAGCAATGTAGCTTCATGGGGCCCTCTGTGGCATGGAGCCTGGGCAACTGCCCTGCTTGCTACCCCCTAACACCGGCTTTTATATACAGAAAAGCAGTTGTTGTGGCACAGGTGGGCCGTGGAGTTTTTATAGCATGTTGGGGGAACTCCAGTGTGATGGTCCACGCCCCTAGGGTCAGGGCAGCGTGGCCTATTGGTCACAGTCTATAAAGCCGCCCTTCGACTCCACCGAGCCCCAACCCAAGGCCCTAACAGCGGCTTGCCACTGACTCAGCGTGGGGGTCCTACCAAAACACGCTGAGGTTTCCCGGGTGGGAGGTAGCACTCCGTCACCCTCCCTGGGTCACTTCCTACCAGAGTCTGCGCTGGGGTCTCCCATGAGATGTCAGGTTCTCTGTAGTCAGCGGGGCCAGTCGCCTCCGATGGCTCCTCCAGTCGCCAGGGTGCAGGTGGGCCCAGAGCGGCTCTGATTTCCGGCGTAGTCAGGGGCTGTGGCTGGCCCTCCGCAGGAGCTTCCCAGGCAGGTCCTTCCCCTGCGGCCTCCAGCCTAGAATGAGCTGGGCTCCCTCCCTTTATACAGCTTGAGCATTTGGAGCATGCCCAGTCTTGCCAGGGAGGCGGGACTTCCGCTGTCAATAACATGGGCTTAACCCTGTCTGTGCTAGTGTGGGGTAAGCAGACCCCGTCACACCTGGCCTTAGTTTACATGGGTAGCTGCGTTTTCTCAGTGCCAGCGCTTCACCCTGCAACATGCTTCCCACCTTGGTCTGATAGAGCCCGAGTTTCCTGAGCCTCCGGGCATTCTGCAGGGCCTACCTTCTTCCTCAAGCTGTTGAGGAAGAGGTGGGTTTGGAGGGCATGTGTGGGTTGAAGGAGCATGTCCTGATGGGATGTGTTTGTTATTTCTTACTGGCCGAGTTCATAAGATCTGAGGCTGCTGTTCTGGCACAGGCACCGACGGCACATAGGTAGGTACACTTTAAAAAAAAAGCAATGCATTGCAACTGTCTGCAGTTAGAGAGATCAAACGTTTCAGTTACTGATTCTTTCTCTACCTAGGTGTCAGGAGGAGAAAAGACACACTCAAGAGCCACCCCTGAAGCCAACACATTACAGCTGCCCCTCTGCAGCCGGGAAATGGACAGCATCAGGCACGGCAGCCTCCCAGTAAATGTTGCTTTTCCATAGGGACTGTGATGTGGGAAGACGGGGATGGTGCGGACTGGTCCTGTCTCGCAGAAAATTATTTGGAGGGATCCTCAGACAATCCACACTGCAGTGGATCCAGTGCGGAAGAGAAAGCCCTTCCAAAGCAGTGTATGCCTTAGTCCTGCCTTGAGCGCAGGGGACTGGACGAGATGATCTACTGAGGTCACTTCTAGTCCTACACTTCTATGATTCCATGACAGCTGTATGCAGACGAGCTTCTCTTCAGAGAAGGGACTGGTGCTCTTGTTCTCTAAGGCACTGGAGACCTAACTTAGTGAAGTTGATGTGCTGTTCTGAAATTTGTTCACACTCTTCACTCAAGAGAAATCTGCCAGTGGACTCACAGTCTGTCTTAGACAATCATACTCTCTCGTGTCCCCTCAGAGCTGAACAAAAGCTGCCATGCCAGACAAACAGGCATTAGGAGGGAGGGAATAACAGTTCTATGTCTACATGAACCCTCACCTAACATACACTGCAAGAACTTGCTGTTGATACCAGTTTATGCCTTCAGCGGCCCGAGTGAAATCTGTCTGTCATCAACAAAATCTAGCCCAAGGGAAAAGAAGACGAGAATAATCAAAAAGCTCACTTTTGCTACTGAATTTCTTTAAATACACAGCACCTTTCCATTACTGGTACCCTATGAACGCACCCTAGCCGGCTACCACTGTCCAGCCAATAGAATACTGGCATTTTCCAGACTGCCAGCAAAATGGGACCAAGAATGAGAACTTTTTCATTGACCCTGTCTCTAGACAGAATACACGATGGTGTGGTATAATGGCTTCATCAGCATGAATTTGGGATGGACACATTCCTCACAAGCCGTACAGCAAATTATGCAGGTCCACAAGTGCAGATGAGTGCAGAAAAACAATAGGATTTGTGGTCCTACATCACTTAGGTGGTTTTGAACACCCCCCCCCCCCCCAGAATATTTGCTCCACACCATCCCATCATCATTATTATCATTAAGTATTATTTATTTGGCGAAAGCGGTTTCAGTGGCGCGCCAGGAGTGGAAGCTGGAATAGAGAGAGTTTAGGATGGAATTGGAGGAGAGGAATTCCAGGCACAGACTGTAGAGTAGGTGTTAAATGAGTTTAGAGGTGAAAAGGGAAAGGGGATATGGGGTGATGGTTGGAGAGACAAGTGGGGTCAAGGTGGGGGGGATGTACGATGGAAGAGTCTAAAGCATGCTTGTATTGTGAGGGAAAGGAGCCAGATGAAAGTGGAAGTTTAAGGAGAAGAGTAAGGGAGGGGATGAGAATGAGCTCCAGGGAGATCAGATGGGATATACCAAAGACGTTATAGAAAATCTTATTTTAAAAAATCTGGGGATTATATTTTACAGCCTTCCTCTATAAATGGGCTGGTGCTTAATTACTGCTAACCTACTAAGGACTTGTAGGTGATGAAAATCAGAGGTGGTTGAGAAATTTTTTTTTTTGCTCCCACCTAAAATGTCAGCCTTGTAACTATTGGGTTTCTATGTTAGCCTCCAATGGATGAATGGGGAAGTTCACATCTCTCAGAGGATTGCTTCTGATTCTGAAAACAGACAAAAGTCACGCATCCATTACACTTTAATATATGGAGATATACCTATCTCCTAGAGCTGGAAGGGACCCTGAAAGGTCATTGAGTCCAGCCCCCTGCCTTCACTAGCAGGACCAATTTTGCCCCAGATCCCTAAGTGGCCCCCTCAAGGATTGAACTCACAACCCTGGGTTTAGCAGGCCAATGCTCAAACCACTGAGCTATCCCTCCCCCCCACTTGTGTCACATCTTCCAGGCTCCCAGCAATCGTAACTGCTAGAGACTTACTTTTTCTTTTTAAATGAAAGCTTCGGTTCTGGAGAACAAAATGGCAGTGTGAAAGAGGTGCCAGGGCACTGTTTGGCTGACTCTGAGCCCTGACAGTGTTTATGATGATGAAGGATTAACAGTGCTTTGGCGTCAACCAACCATAGTATGACCAAACAATGTGGTAAATGCTTTTCAGTTTTACATTGCAGCCCTCCTGCTGTTCCAGTCCTGGAACTGTCATTGAGAAAACATCATTAATTGTCTTCTGGAGAGAGGAGAAAGAACATGAGGTACAGACAAATATGAGGTAAGAATTATGTAGACAGTCAATTCAAGATTTCATCTCAGTGAGATTAGTCAATTGATCTCTGCCAGATTTGAATGCCCGTTCTCTAGAGATGAAAGGGATAGCACATCTCTCTTATATGTCCATGCTTTGGAAAGATCTTAGCTTACAGATGTCTATAATTCGGAATCAAAATTTCCTCCTCTTCTTCTTTAGAACAGTTTACAGAAATACAATCATTTAAATTGATGCGACAGGAGCTTCAGGTTTTTATAATTTGACTGCAATGAAAGCATCACAGTAATGCATTAAATGGCTTACGCATGACAAAGAAGAACAAGAAAAATAGATTCTTCCCCGAGTATTCTGGTGCTAGAAGCAGGTCATGTTTTTCCACAAGTCTGTGGGTATGTCTACAATACAAAATTATGTCAACCTAAATTACGTCAACATACAGCCACCGCAGCAATGAAATCACTTCTGCGTGTCCACACTACGCTCCCGGTGTCGGCGGTGCGCATCCTCACCAGGAGCGCTTGCACCAATTGAACTGTCAGTGTGGGGGATTGTGGGATGGCTTTTGAAAGGCAGTAACAGTCGATACAAGCAACGCAGTGTCTACACTGACATTGCATCGACCAAGCGCTACACCTCTCATGAAGGTGGAGTTATTAAGTGGGTGTCGTGAGCGAGTTACATTGGTGGGAACTGCATTTTAGTGTAGACGCTTACAGAGTTAGGTCGACGTAACTCTGTAGTGTAGACCAGGCCACACTGATCCCAATCCTGAGATGGGAACCACCAGTTTGAGCCCTAATGTCCACAGAAAGTCCCATTATCTTCAACAGTATTATCTTCAACAGTACTCTATGCAGGTGTAATATGCATGTTGGTGGATACCATCGCAGGATCAGTATCACTCATCTACACATGATTCCAAGCTTCAAAACATTTTTGTGTTGTTGTGCTGGTGCTGGTCTTGTCCCACAATAGTCTTATCAAGCCTTGAAAGTTGAGAATGAATTTCGTGATTCTTATAGGGCCCTTTGTAAAGGCGTCAAATACAAAAAGCATAAATTTCCTTTCAATGTTGCATTCAAAAGCATGGGCAGGTGTTAAAGCCCCTCCCAACACAACTTGCAGAGCAGATACATCTTGGGCCCATCTCTGCTGATTTTCATTCCTGCTGTGTGCCCTGCCCACAATCTCATGATTATGGACAATATTTTCCGAGATGCTTTGATACCAATTAAAGGATCTGTTATCTTTTTTGCGTTATGCATATATGTTACTCTTTGTCATCGTCATAAGATAAAAATACCAATCCAGCAAATAGTAATTGTTAACCAACTTCCAAAGATGCATGTGCCAATCTTGCTTTTCCTGAGGAACCTGCAATGCAGCAGTTGATATGCTCCAAGTGCAACAGGAACATGTACGTTTTCCTATATATTTCGGAAAAAAATGATGTGAAGTGGATCTCCATTCTAAAAACAGAATTAGTATGCAGGTAGAGTCTCTCAAATGCATTGGAATCCCTAAGGCTAGACTCTCAACTGCGTTAAACTGGTACAGCTCTATAGACTCCAATGGAGCAATGATGATATATGTCATCTGAGGATCTGGCTTAAAATGGCTTAAATCATACGGATGGTCAGACCCTTAGAATCAGCGAGGTTCCGCATCTACTCCGTTGCTCACTTATAACCCCAAACAGAATATTTACAAGTTCTTTTGTTTAGAATTTCAGCTACAGTTATTTAAAAGGAACAAAAACCATTTTGTCTAAACTTCCTGAGACATGTAAGTTTAATTAAAATGCATAGGTACGGTGTGAGAGGGAAGCCTATTGATCAAGTACAGGAGGTGATAAGGTGACATCATAAGGGCTGGAAAAATAGGTTTACAAAGCACTGGCTCCCACACTTTAATGTGACCAGATACAACGACTAGCCAAAGAAATTCTGGATTTGATAGGCAATCCAAGTTTTACTTGGCTGACAGACTAGAATGGCTTTCTGTTTTTAACTGCAACATAAGTCACTCTGGAGAAACAGATTTTGCCTGCATCGTATTTTAAATGAGTTAATAAAAATGTAATTTAGAGGAGTTACTATTAAAAGGTTGAGGGGAGGTTTCTCCATTCCTATTTTTGAGTAAATCTTATACTCCCATCCATCTGTCTGGAGTTGTGCAAAGACTGTCTTGAGCAGCTCTTTGGAATATGAGTTATCCCATATTGATTAAAGTTTGATTTCCATCATTCAGTGTGCAGCTACATTCTGTTTTATAGCTATACCATTGGCATATTCTTTGTATTATGTTGACTATTTCTTTGAGATCTTCATGTCTGTACAGGTAATATAGCAGCCTGCAGATTAAAATCTGCATGGGGCTTGCATTCAGTTAGCTTTCATTTGTTCAACAGGCAAAAATAGCTCTTGCACGATTCAGTTTCATCCCATGAAACCATGTTTCCTGTCCACAAGGGTTAAAGGAACACCAACACCATGAAAATTATATTTCTGTCTGAGAATTTTGCAGCTGCCATAGCTACAATTAACACCTAAGATCTCCATCACTGAAAGATGTTGGCGAAAAAGTTTGTTTACTTTGTACATCTAATTAATTTCACCATTTCCCGTTTTATTGTCAATCAATCAGATAGTTTCTAGAGAAGAAAATAACTTTATAAAGAGGAGCAGAAAAAGCTCTTACAGAAAAAACTGAAGGGTTTTATTTGTTTGTTTTACAATGCACTATTTAAAGTGTGCACTATCAGAAACTGGATTATTTTAAATAAGTCAATTAAAAACATTCAAGTTGACTGTATCCCATTAAGGTTTTGTTTTGTTTTGTTTTAAATAAAGCCCATGTGTAAAGAAAAGATCCATCAGAATGACAATCTGAAAGGAAAGACCACTTCCATTTGACTGGAAGGGGGAAAAGGCACCACAGCACACTAGATATAGCAAACACATGACTGCAGTTCTAAAGATATGCTCTTGGTATCAATACATGGCTAAGAATAGACCCAGGATGGGATGGGCCCTTTATAACTGTGCTTCTTTGTTTTATCTTTACAGGCCTACCAGGGCCTGCAACTTCAGGAAACTAGTCTTGGGAGACAAATCTACAAAATTTAGCTCCAGGTCCACATGCAGGTGAAAGGAAAGGTACATCAACTGTGACCGGGCAAATCCAAGCCAAGGGTGATTTGGCAATGTCAACAGCATCAGGTGCACCTACTGCTTCACAGGCCAGTNTTCCTATTTTTGAGTAAATCTTATACTCCCATCCATCTGTCTGGAGTTGTGCAAAGACTGTCTTGAGCAGCTCTTTGGAATATGAGTTATCCCATATTGATTAAAGTTTGATTTCCATCATTCAGTGTGCAGCTACATTCTGTTTTATAGCTATACCATTGGCATATTCTTTGTATTATGTTGACTATTTCTTTGAGATCTTCATGTCTGTACAGGTAATATAGCAGCCTGCAGATTAAAATCTGCATGGGGCTTGCATTCAGTTAGCTTTCATTTGTTCAACAGGCAAAAATAGCTCTTGCACGATTCAGTTTCATCCCATGAAACCATGTTTCCTGTCCACAAGGGTTAAAGGAACACCAACACCATGAAAATTATATTTCTGTCTGAGAATTTTGCAGCTGCCATAGCTACAATTAACACCTAAGATCTCCATCACTGAAAGATGTTGGCGAAAAAGTTTGTTTACTTTGTACATCTAATTAATTTCACCATTTCCCGTTTTATTGTCAATCAATCAGATAGTTTCTAGAGAAGAAAATAACTTTATAAAGAGGAGCAGAAAAAGCTCTTACAGAAAAAACTGAAGGGTTTTGTTTGTTTGTTTTACAATGCACTATTTAAAGTGTGCACTATCAGAAACTGGATTATTTTAAATAAGTCAATTAAAAACATTCAAGTTGACTGTATCCTATTAAGGTTTGGTTTTGTTTTGTTTTAAATAAAGCCCATGTGTAAAGAAAAGATCCATCAGAATGACAATCTGAAAGGAAAGACCACTTCCATTTGACTGGAAGGGGAAAAAGGCACCACAGCACACTAGATATAGCAAACACATGACTGCAGTTCTAAAGATATGCTCTTGGTATCAATACATGGCTAAGAATAGACCCAGGATGGGATGGGCCCTTTATAACTGTGCTTCTTTGTTTTATCTTTACAGGCCTACCAGGGCCTGCAACTTCAGGAAACTAGTCTTGGGAGACAAATCTACAAAATTTAGCTCCAGCTCCACATGCAGGTGAAAGGAAAGGTACATCAACTGTGACCGGGCAAATCCAAGCCAAGGGTGATTTGGCAATGTCAACAGCATCAGGTGCACCTACTGCTTCACAGGCCAGTAACATTTCACCGGTAATTAGGGCAGGGGTCCCCAACACGGTGCCCACGGGTGCCATGGCGCCCGCCGGGGCGTCTAAGTGTGCCTGTGTACTGGCCGGCGGACAAGCATCCGCCGAAATGCCGCCGACAAGCAGCGTCTTCCAGAGGCGTCGCTGCATTTTCGGCGGCGACACCTCTGGATGACGCTGCTTCTCGGCGGCATTTCGGCAGCGACGCCTATTGACATTGCCGCTTGTCAGCGGCATTTCGGCGGATGCTCGTCCGCCGCCAGGGTCCTCTGTGGCTCGTCGTCTGGCAGGTGCCAGACGAAAAAGGTTGGGGACCACTGAATTAGGGGATTACAGGTAACCTGGGATAGAGGCCTTGTGCAGTTAGGTCATCTGCCCCTCTTGTGCTCACACTGGTACCTTCCTGTGGCACTGCTGCTGAGGAAGATCACAGCTTTCTTCATGCCCAGGGCCAGTACACAGGTTGTCCCATTCACAGTTCTCTGCCTCCCTTGAGCACAACAGCACCAGCCAATGCCTTCCCCAGACGAAGCAGTCAAAATCCTCTTTCAAGCAAAGAAGTATTGATTTGCTTTTCACAGAGCAGAAAGAAAAACCAAAAATACAAGCTGGTGGGAGCGTACACACTTGGGCACAGAATATGCAGTAAGACCCTGACAGATGCAGTAAAAAAACAAACTTCATAGGAAAAAGTTAAAAGAGATAAAAGTTACCCAACGTCCAGGCCAGCTTATGGTCTCTCCGCTGTGATTCAGCTCCTCTGCCCTGCTTTCAAATGAACATGTGCCTAGAAAAACCCCACACTTACAGGACACTCTGCCCTTGATATGAAGCTGCCAGTATTTACAAATATGTTTAGTGCTTAGGCCCCAGTGTGGTGTCAAAATACATGTGGGCTGTGGAGCGAGGCATCCCTTTTACTGAGGTTAGAGAGAATATTCATAGATTCATAGGCCCCTAGATAATAAGGCCAGAAGTGGCCCTTATGATCATCAAGTCTGACCTCTTGCATAACACAGGGCAGAGGATTCCACCCCCTGAATCTTGCACCACGCGCGTAACTTCTATTAGAGTTATAGTGAATCATTAAGACAGACATCCTATCTTGATTTATATGCTCCAAGTGATGGAGAACCAGCACATCTCCAGGTAAGTTGTTCTAGTGGAGTTCTCTCATTACTCTCACTGTAAAAAATGGGCATCTTATTTTTAATCTGAAGTTGTTTAGCTGGATTTTGTCATGTCTTTTTCTACAAGATCAGAGCCATCTACTGTTAGAAATCACTTCCCCACATTCCCTGGAATGGGGGCCATGTGGCTCTTTCAGCTTCGCTGAGGAGAGGCTACCCTGAGTTACAGGTTATATGGTAAGAGCCCTGTAACCCCTGCGCTGGAACCAATTAAATGCCTGGTTAGGAGAGGTTGGGTGATAAGCAGCTAGCGCCCCTCTCGCGTTAAAGTTTAATACAAGCTGTGGCCCGCCTCTTAAATCCATCCCTGTGTCCGCCCCCATTTCACCGCTGTGTCCATAGCAGTTGTCTGTAGAGCTTCCTGGCTCCAAAGAAACTGATTCCTGACCCAGGGAGGGAATGAACCTGGCCCAGCGAATTGTCATACAAAGGAAAGGCCCAAAACCTGACCTTGGGACTCCGCATGGCCACAGCTCCGTGGCCCAGCTGGGCTCATCCCCTGCAGAGTACTAGGTGGATGCAGAGAGGGAAAACCCCCCATCCCTGTCATTGGAAGGGGAGCTGCTAGACCTGTAGTCTAGAGGCTGAGTGCCCCCCGCCTCTCCCCCAGCACCCACCTCACCTTAGAGCGCCAACGGTGCATCCAACGAAAATTCAGGAATGATAAAAAAAGCCCTCATGCTTTCAGGGCTTAAGCCAACCTCTAGAAAGAGACGTTACTGGGGGCTGATTACCCCACATCTACCTACTCTGGGGTAGTTGCACCTTCCTCTGCCCACCGCCAGACCGGAAAGTGGGGGAGCTGGACCTTGGTTCTGGTCCACTATGACAACTCCTATGTTCCTATGCAAAAAAATGGTGGTGGGTTTGCATGGCAATGATTGTGGAGGGGGGGGGGCGAAGGAGGTGCTTTGTCTGACAAGCAGGCTTTTGTCAGCCAGTGAGACCTCTGAGCAGCCCCTCTGCTTCATGAAGCCGGGCCAGCTGACAGCAGCAGAGTTGTCAGGGAATCTCTCCCCGCAGGCATTCATGGGACAGGATGGCAACACAACACACCCATCCACACCCTTCCCCCTTACCTGACTACTCCTCACCCAACAGCTAACCTCTCCTGGGGGAGTCGGAGTCTCCTGGTCACTAGCCCCTCTCCCCCCTGCTCCATGGAGGGGAGCTCCAGCAGCCCCATGCTGGCAATAGTCTGTGTGGTCTTTACGATGCAGCGCTGTCTCAGTGGAAGGGGTAGAGAAGTCACTGAACCAAGCTGCCCTCTCTCCCTCCGGGGCCTCTCCAGAACCCAGCTCAGACTGACAACCCCGGGCATCAGGCAGGCTAGTGCAGCTTCCTCCCCCTCCACGGAAGCAGGGGGCCTCTGTGCTTAGTCTCTGACTCAAGGTCTCTCGGCTCGGGTACGGGTGCATGAAGAGGCTGGCTTGCAGCATAACCACTTGGCTAGGTGCCGGTGGAAGACCGATGGAACAGAGCAACAGAATGGCTAGTGGCAAGTGCTGCTTAGAGCTTTGTGGCCGGAGGAAATCAGGGGACCGGTTCAAGTACACAAAAACAGCTACAATCAGGGTGATGCTGCACAGCAACTTGTGCGGCATCTGTGCTCCCAGACTCAGAGCTAAACACTGCGATCGGCAGGAGAGCAAGGAGCCGAATGTGAAACGGCTGTGAAGTGTCTGGAAATAGAACGTTTCAACGGCAAAAAATAAAAACTAGGTCAATAAGATAATGGGCTCCATTTAAGTGAAAATCATAGCATCTGTAATGGGCTAAAAATGGCATCAATGCGTCGCCGAGAAAGAATATAATTAAGAGTATTTTTAAAGCAGCGTTTCCCCACCCCAGTCATACAAATCACAGCACACACTACCAGTATTCCTTCCACCTCACAGTATTGGAATGTGCTGGCATACCACAAGTTGGCCTTAAGAATGTGGAGTTTCCGTAGTACTTGAGAAGATCCCAAATGACAGTGGTTAGCCACATTCTTTCACTTTGAGATCACTGTTATCCATTTATAACACCAGGCAACGGAAATAGGTTGGGGATCTGACATTTTAATTCATTTAGCATTCAACAAAGTGGTACAAAACCAGGTGTAATCAATTGGCTAAAATCACACGACCGAGGGAGACATCACTTATCCAGCGCTCTCCGAAAGCTTCCCAGAGAGGACCTGGGTGTACAGAATAAATTCACCTTTCAACAGTGTTCATTCAACAATAAGCTTCTTGGAATAAAACTCTGGCATAACTAGGTGCACAGTACAATTATACACACCAGGGACATGATTCAGCGATTACTAAGTGGAATTCTATGGCCTGTGTTAGGCAAGAGGTCAGACTAGTCCCTTCTGGCCTTAAAACTACAATTTCTCAGTTCAATGTATTAGAAATATACAAATTCTGTGATGCAGAGACAGGACAAGGGAGTAAAAGGTAGCCTTGCCAACCCCATATTCTGGTGTTGGAAAAGGATCCATGCAGTTACTAGTGTAAATCAGAGCAACCTCAAGGCTGTTCTAACTTATCCTCTAGCCTGACTTCAAACCCTGGGCTTACACTGAAGTGTAGACATACCCAAAGAGGCCTCTGCTCAGGTTGTATTTTCAGGGGGCCATTTCCACTTACTTTACAGCCTGTTAAATCTACCAGGGACAGGTGTAAAGGGGCCTCAGAGTGACAATCAGGCCCAGAAAGTTTATTCTTTTGACTGCTTTCATGGTTATTCACATGGACATTGCAGGGTTAGTGGCTTTCAGGTTAAATAGATTTGACACTGCAGATGCTAGTGCACAGCCCCATGCATTTATACGTTTAGGGTTAGATTATGCCTAGCTCACCAGCGGTGCTTAAATCTCCTGCTGTGATCCTGCCCAAAGGCCTAGCATGATATCTGTTCCTGTGCCCATGGCCCCTAAGAACCAGGAGATACTAACACCAACAGTGGCAGTAAAAACCCACACCGGGGATGTGAAAGGGCTATCGGTGAGGCGGTACATACTGCAGCAAGTTACAGAGCGTAGCTGCTGTGAGAGCCACCCCAGTGTCTGTGCAAGTCTCCAGGAGTTGTCATCCAATGGGGTTCTCCTCTGCACCCTCCACACCAGCAGTGGCTCCCTGCCAGAGCTCAGCCCTGAAGAGACTTTGCTTTATTACAGGCACCTGTAAACTACATAAAAGCAACTCCCTGAAACGAGTTCATCTCTAGCCGGGCAGTCACTATATTTACTAAGTCACATGGTATGTTAAAAAGAAACACAGCTGGGTGGGAGTGTAGCCATGAGGGCCTTACATAGCGCATCCCAACTGCATATGCTGCGTATAATGCAGATGATCTATTTTAGAGATGTTTTTCATTTTATTTTGTTGGGACACCCACATACACACAATCCAACCCTCTATCAATGATACTTTATATCAGGGGTTGGCAACCTTTCAGAAGTGGGGTGCCGAGTTTTCATATATTCACTCTAATTTAAGGTTTCATGTGCCAGTAATACATTTGAACGTTTTTAGAAGGTCTCTTTCTATAAGTCTATAATATATAACTAAACTATTGTTGTATGTAAAGTAAATAAGGTTTTTAAAATGTTTAAGAAGTTTCATTTAAAATTAAATTAAAATGCAGAGCCCCCCGGACTGGTGGCCAGGACCCGGGCAGTGTGAGTGCCACTGAAAATCAGCTCACGTGCCGCCTTCGGCACACGTGCCATAGGTTGCCTACCCCTGCTTTATATGAACCAACTTAGGACCTTTAACCCCCTGGAAAGGTTATCAATTAAAAAAATAAGGCTAACCCAGCTGCATGTTTGTGCTCTGACCAGTAGCTGTCTCCTACATTCACAAAACTGTAATGGGAATCCTGTTTAGTATACAAAGAAAGGTACAGCATAGAGAAGGAAATACATTCCTACTAAATTCCAGGTGCTCATGAACAAATTTCCTGGAGGAAAACTGAGGCAATATAGTAACCAGCTGCTTCTTATTTGACATTAGCCCAATTCTTCTCCCCGTGCTGATGTAAATCAGGAATAAGTCCCATTGAAGTCAATGGCATTATTCCTATGGAAGTGAAATAAGAATCAGGGCCAGCAAGATTTTAAAGGTATTTTCATTTGCACTGGGCTGGGTAAGTAAACTAAGTAAAGTGCTATTTTAAAACTTTCAGCATCAGCATGGATTGGGCCAGCCAGCTTAAAGAACAGTCAGGATACACTATGAACCACAGTATCTGTAATTAGACAGGACTTCCTTCCTTTTATCTTGCTCTGACTGAATTATAGATGCTCCCATTCATCTTGAAGAAAAAGGCTTTTCTACACTAGGAAAATGCCGCTGGTTTAACTTAAAGTGAGATTTTTCAACCGATTTAGTTAAACCGGTGCAAAAGACTGTGTGGACACTTATTACGGTTTAAACCAGGTTTATTTCACTTTTGCTTTGATTAGGAACAGATGTGAGCTCAACTGAAATAAGTCATTCTCAATGTCTACACTGTGAGATGGAGGTGTAAATTCCAGCTCAAGGAGACATACCTGTGCTAGCTCTGATCAAGCTAGTGTGCTAAAAACAGAAAGTAGCTGCAGCAACACGAGCAGCAGGAGGGGCTAGCTGCCTTGAGCACATACCCATCGGAGACACTTCCCCTCCCCCGCCACTTGCACCAGCACAGCTACGCTCTGTTTTCAGTGTGCTAGCTCAATCAGAGATAGGGCAGGTCTGTTTCCCTGAGCTAGAATTTACACCTTCCAGCTCAAAGTGTAGATGTACCCTTACACTGAAACAAGAGCATCCACACAGGGGCTTGCACTGGTATAATTAAATCAATTTAAACATCGATTTAAATTAAACTGGTGTAATTTCTGCATGTACACAAGGCTTTAGATAAACAAACTTCTAAAGGCATAGCATAAAAAGACTCATTCAAAAACCATCATCACGATTATTTGCTACCTTTGCTGGGAATCTCAGCAGTGAAGACAGGACTGAATGGCAATGGGGACTGTGTTCTCTTCCCCACACCGTGAGGTGGCACCTCCAGATCAGAGCTAGGGCACAGGAATGGAGTAGTGTGGGAAAGCTTGCATGCCTGTGCTGGGTATGTTCTGTGGCTAGAGGACTTTTTGGTACTACGAATCTGGTAATTTGATGGACACAATTTGCAAACTTGGGTGTCTTAAGGTAGGCAATTTAATTTGTATCTAGGCACCTTAATAAGTAGCCTGATATTCAGAGGTGTTAAGCACCTGCAGTTCCATGCTACAACATTTTGGCCAGCAATTCTTTGTTACTTCACACACACACACCACAAGCAAACGTTTTGATGCATTATTTTTCCCCACAATACTTTTTACTTGAGACTCAAACTGCATTTCAAAAACTCTTTTTCCTTTAGACCAGGGGTCTCCAACGCGGTGCCCGTGGGCGCCATTGCGCCCGCCGGGGGGTGTAAGTGCGCCCGCGGAGCCCTCCGTTTTTTTTGGTTTTTTTTTCCTCCGCCGGCACAGCAGCGCTCGGGTTTTTTTTTTCTTTTTTGGCGCCCACCGGACAAAAAAGGTTGGGGACCACTGCTTTAGACGGTTGTTGCTGTCCCTGTACCCGTCCACATGAGACGGTCCATGGTCTCCACATGGTAGCTCCATGAAGTTCTGTGCAAGTGTAAATACTTCACCGCTAGAATTTAAATGAACTGGAAAAAAATTAATTGAAACATTATTGGCATAAATAACTATTTTTATATGGAAAAGCCATGGTATGTGATATACATTGGGACACCTCCAAGTCTCTGACCTTTAAATAAGCAGTCAGGACAGTCAAACAACTATGCGCGACGATTACATATACATGTAGTGAAAAGGAACTTCAGATGTTTTCCAATCCTTATACAAACAAACCACACACCATTTTTTAAAGTCTCCTGTTTTTCTTGATTCTCACATTTGGGGAAACAGCAGCTAAAGTCAACAGTGAACATTGCATTACTCAACCATACTACATATTTAAGATGAAAACGATAAGAAATGCTATTTCATTTCATATGGACTTTGACTTGGATAAAGTGAAAAATCTTACTTTCTCACTTCATTTATAAAAAAGGGTGGGCCTGATTCTCATTTATGCTAAGACCACTTTACACCACTCTGACGGTGCAAAAGGGTCTTAGAGTGGGTGCAAATGGAATTCACTCACACTTTAAGGCCAGTTTACATTGGCAGAATAGTGCGAGGAGGGGTCTGAGGGCTTGTCTATACTGTGGGGTAGTGCACTCTATGGGGGAATTATTTCAAAAGCACACTAATGTGTTGCCATTAATTGGCCCATGTAGACTCTGTTGGTGAGCACTAAGAAGATTCCCTAGTGCACCTGAATGTTAAAAGCGCACCAGCAGGATCTATATAGATCAATTAATGCGCAACATGGTAGTGCGCTCTAGAAATCAAACCCCCAGAGTGCATTATCCCATCATGTAGACAAGCAAAAAGTGTAAATGAGAATCAAGCCCTTTGCTGTTATCCCAAAAAGAAAAATACATGTATTTAGTTGCAACACGGTACATGGGACTTAAATGGTTCTCTCTGGAAAATATGTATCAGAGGTAACATAAATTTGAACATTTCCATTCTGCTTCATGTATAGTAGCTGCATAGTGTTTCCAGTCCTTTGGAAAAATAGTTGCAATGGCAGGAGAACCTAGCTTGGCAACGAAAACAAGTTTCCATTAGTTAAATGCTGAGGGATGATTTCATTTCAAAAGTGAAATGTGGAAACCAGTGAAATGAGTAAGATACGGCCAAACACACGCATACTAGTGTCTATTTTTAAGTCCGGTTTTTTTTTTAAATATGGGTTTCTAACAGCTACTGGAACAAGTTTATCTGCTGTGTATGGGGAGAGTCTGCTAAAGAGAATTCTTGAAATATGTTCCATTAAGTGAACACTTATCAAGGTATTTTTCCAGAGTCGTTCAAATGTTACTCACTGCTCTTTTTAATACACCACTGTGAGGCTCCCCACTGCAATCTCTCTCGAGTTGTGCAATTTATGGGACCCACCCGCAACCTGTCGAAGTGCAGAACAGGCAGCTGAGCTGAGTGGTGACATCTCCCTGCCCCCTCCTCGGTACCATGAAGAAGACCTGGGTGTGAGCACTGCTTTCTTGAGAGAGAGTGGCTAGGAAAGGCAGGAACAACGCGAAGTGGAACATCTCTCCCTGCCAGTGCCCCCCTCCAAATATCCTGCAAAAAGACAGGGCAGACCCCTGTCCGCCATGGGACCTGGCTCCAAACATGCGGAATTCAGAGAGGAAGGGCTTGTCCCTAAGCAGGGAACCAGTGGGAGCACGGTTGTAGGTGTTTTGCCAGCCAGAGCGGAAAACATTGTTGGTGCCCTCTAGAGCGGTTGAACAAAGACAGCCAAGCGGTACAGTGGTGTGGCACCCCCTGCTCGCCCATGCCTAGAGCCAGCTCCGCTTACTACCAAGGGGGAGTGGGCCAGGGAGTAATCCTGAGGCAACAGGGCCCTACGCAAGTGAGCCAGCCCTCTGCGAGTGCCATGAGAGGCAGGGATTACCGAAGGGTGATGTTACCCCTGACAGCATCCCCCAAAGCAGTATGGGATCTGACACGCTCCTTCTCCTTCACCCGCTGATAAACGAAGCAGCGGGTTATTTCTTAACTGGTCATCCAAACACGCGAGCAAACCCTACCGCCGCCACTGGGAGCTCTGCCTGAATTAGAGCGGGAGGACAGAACGAGCCTGGGCCAGAGAGTGTGCAGAGGGGTGGAGAAAAGAGCTCAGGAGGCTTCTGTACCTTGGACACCCATCTGGGCACAAAGAACTGCCGCCTGTGCTAGCTACCAAAAGGAAGTAGACAAAGGTGGGGTAAGCTGGCCTGAGGTCCCTTTCTGCACTGGCTGCTGGAGATGGCTGGGGGGGACACCACCCTCCTTCTCCATGGGGTACAGTCTACCCCTGCAGCTGCCAGCGGCCAGTGTAGAGCAGCCTTTGTTGCTATGAAGCACAGCTGAAGCCTATCTAAAATGCCTGAGCTAAAAAGCCACGTCAGCGAGATGCGCAAAGAGACTGTAATGCAGAGCCATGAAGCCAAGCAATGGGCAGCTGTGGAGAACCAGATACAGTAGAACCCTGTTTAATCGAGCCTCCATTATCCAGCTCTCCCTATTTACAGAACCACCAGCTGTGCGGGGCTGACAGCGGCAGGGCTTGGGCTGTCAGCCTCCAGCAGCGAGGGCTCCGGCTCCTGCTGTCAGCCCCGGGTGGGTGGGGCTGACAGCAGGAGCCCCAGACGCCTATCCTCTGGTTTATCCAGAGTTTTGGTTATCCGATCTGGCCTCAGTCCCAATGAGATCAGATAATTGTGATTCCACTGTATACACTGACCCCTCCCTGCTAACACAAATCTGATGGATGAGAAAAGTGGGTTCAAGAGGTAACTGAGTCTCCCCAGCTTTCTCTAGTTGGTGGAGACGCGGCAACACGGCACACACAACACTGATCTATAGGTGCGCTGGAGACAAATGCCAAAGCTATTCCCTTCCAAACACAAATATTTGCCTATAAATAACACAGCTGTTCAGACTTCCTGACCAAAACGCATCCTTTCTTGCACAGACACAGGAGGATATGATGCCGACACCAAGAGCTGGGCGGCAGCGGCTGAACCCTGAAACCTTCTTGCTGTATAATGGAAGCGGAAGCAAAGGCCCTGCTTAGAAAAGTGAACTGTGTAAAAAAGGACTTTCAGGCTATTGGTGGTACGTGTGCGTGCGTCCTTGAATAAAACGTGCACTGCAGATATGTGGCCAAGGTGAGAAAAATTAGGCACCGTTTTCTTTATTCCTGCCGTAGAAATAAAATTCTTTGGAGGTCAAGTCATCAAGGGAGAGATTCTCATTTCCACTAAGGCCCTTTAAGGTCCCTCTGCACTTCCGGAGCAGTGTAAAGGGGCCTGACTGGAAATGATAATTAAGCCCCACATCCTGAACAAGGGGACAGATTTCACTACCGGCTTCCATGGGCACAGGGGACTCAGACCTGGCAGACCAGGGAAGGTGGGGGAAAAATGAGGTAGTGGTGTCCATGGAATGGTTCCCTCTTTCCCAGGGCTTAATATTTCCCAGAGCCCTGTGGATTCAGCCTTGTGGGAGGTGCTGGGGCTTGGGGCTTCTGCCCCGCAGGTTTGAAAATATTTACTGGAGCTGCACTCAGGACATCTCCAGCTGAAATCAAGCCAGAGGTGGGCAAACTACGGCCCGTGGGCCATATCCGGCCCGCGGGACCCTCCTGCCCGGCCCCTGAGCTCCTGGCCCGGGAGGCTACCCCCGGCTCCTCCCCTCCTGTTCTCCTCCCCCGCAGCCTCAGCTCACCCCGCCGCCGGCGCAATGCTCTGGGCAGTGGGGCTGTGAGCTCCTGGGGCAGCACCACTGCAGAGCCCGGCCTGACCCAGTGCTCTGTGCTGTGCGGTGCGTGGCTGTAGCGCCGCCAGCGACCGGTGCTCCAGGCAGCGCGGTAAGGGGGGCAGGGAGCGGGGGGGTTGGATAGAGGGCAGGGGAGTTCGGGATGGTGGTCAGGGGGTGGGGGTGTGGATAGGGATCAGGGTGGTCAGAGGGCGGGGAACGGGGGGTTGAATGGGGGCAGGGGTTCGGGGGGGGCAGTCAGGAAGGAGGGGGCGGTTGGATGGGGCGGCAGGGGGGCAGGGGTCCTGGGGGGCCGTCAGGGAACAGGGGAGGTTGGATGGGACAGGAGTCCCGGGGGTGGGCCGTCAGGGGGCGAGAAGCGGGCGGAGGGAGATGGGGGGGCGGGCCACGCTCCCCTCCCCTAACCGGCCCTCCATACAATTTCCAAAAGCTGATGCGGCCCTCAGGCCAAAAAGATTGCCCGCCCCTGATTTAAGCCCTGCTTCTTCCCATGGAAACACCCCCCGCCCCTGCCCCCACCTCGTACGTGCAGTGTGCGGATCAGGATCCACAGCAGGGGTTCTCAAACTGGGGGTTGTGACCCCTCAGGGGATTGCAAGGTAATTACGTAGGAGTCACGAGCTGTCAGTCTCCACCCCCAAACCCCGCTTCGCCTCCAACATTTATAATAGTGTTAATATTATTCTTTAATAATACTTAATAATATTTTTAACGTGTTTTTAATTTATGGTGACGGAGGGGAGGGGGTCGCACTCAGAGTCTTGCTGTGTGAGAGGGGTCACCAGTACAAAAGTTTGAGAACCACTGCTCTTCAGGAGTGGAAGGTTGGGGGCAGGAGCCACCATCTCCAAATCCTGCTGGACATCTGCAACTGCAGGCAGTGCTAACTCAGTCTCTGCACCTGCACTCCTCTTAGGTTTCTTTGCATGAGTATAAGGTACCAGGCTGATGGCTGCATGGTTCCTCCAGGGCTGGTGCTGCCACAAGGGGAAGGGGGTGACTAGTGAAGCAGAGAGCAGGAGAGTTGGGAGGCTGCACCACTGACCCCTCTGGACCTTCTCTGACTCCGTTCCCAGGAGAAGGAAACCGCACAAGTTTCACCGGATTTTCTCTCCTTGTCCCCATTCATACACACAGTGGCGTGCACAGAAATAAAAATGTGGCTGCTTTTGGAGGGGCACTTTCTGCGCTCCCCCCCCACAACCAGAGTAGCTGGCTTCCCCCTCTGCCCCCGCCCCATGGCCAGAGGACCTGGTTCTCCCTGCCGCAGCCCTGGGGCCAGTGGAGCTGGTTCCACCCCAGCAGCCGGAGGAGCTGGATCTCCCCCTGTGGCCCCAGGCCCGGCCCGGAGGAGCTCGCTCTCCCTGCCCGGCACATGCCCCTGCATACACATTGCCACAGGAAGGTAAGAATGTTACGCTGAATTCCCTTGTTAAATCCTTATTCCTATTCTTTCTTGGATGAGCCTCCAAAGTGATGGTGTGTGTCCTTTTGGGCAAACTACATTATACATCAGACAGTCTGTCAACAACAAATATATATAGTCAGTATGGTGCACCTTGTTAGCCTGAGGAGAGAGACTAATCTCCCTACAACTCTGTGCTCTCTCTGATAGATCCATGCTTCTAGATTGAGCATTTCCCACTCCACCCCCTGTATCCTCCCTCTTCATGGGCAGAATCCTTGACCAGCTCTTTTGAGGCGGAGAGAAGCTGAACCACACTCTTCCCAGAAAAGTCAAGCACTAGAAACAAACAAAAAGCATGAAGAAACTGAAGCCAGGGGCTCTGAGCCACAAAGGTAGAACATTGCCTCGTCTTTTCCTCAGCTCCACCTATCCTGAATGAGAGGTTATGACAATCTTATGGAAACTCATGTGAACGGAGGGCCGGGATAGGAAAATGACTCAGGGATCTGCTACGGCGCAGAGATCTCCCCACAGAAATGCAGCAAATGACAAGATACCTTATGCGTGAGACTTCAGTAAAAACCTGTCTAGACCAGTGGTTTTCAAACTGTGGGTTGCGGAATGGAAGGCACTGGGTCGCGGCTCTGGGCAGCACCGCCGACTGGGCCGTTAAAAGTCCCGTTGGTGGTGCTGCCCGGCTAAGGCAGGCTAGTTCCTACCTGTTCTGACACCGCGATGCGCCCCGGAAGCAGCCAGCAGCAGGTCTAGCTCCTAGGTGGGGGGAGGGGGGGCGGGGGAACTGGGCTCCGCGCTGCCCCTGCCCCAATCACCAGCTCCGCACTCCCATTAGCAGGTTCCTGGCCAATGGGAGATGGGGGGAGGGGCAGTGCCTGTGGGCGAGAGCCAAGCGGAGCCACTTGTGTGCCTCCGCCTAGGAGCCGGACCTGCTGCTGGAGGCTTCCGGGGAGCAGCGCAGTCCACGGTGCCAGGACAGGCAGGAAGCCTGCCTTAGCACCCCCACTGCACTGCTGCCTGGGAGCTGCCCGAGATAAGCCCATGCCCCAACCCCGCACCCCAATCCCCTGCTCCAGCCCTGAGCCCCACCCCAAACCCAATGCCCCTTCCTGCACCCTAAACCCCTCATCCCCGGCCCCACCCCAGAGCCTGCATCCCCAACCCAGAGCCCTGACCCCCTCCCCACCACAACCCCCTGCCCCAGCCCAGAGCCCCCTCCCACACCCTGAACCCCTCATTCCCGGCCCCTCCCCACAGCCCTCACCCCCACACCCCAACTCTCTGCCCAGCCCTTCCCACTCCCCAAACTCCTCATCCCCAGCTCCATTGGGTCGCGGCCATCAACAATTTTCTTCAACTGGGTCGCCAGAAAAAAAGTTTGAAAACCACTGATCTAGACTATCAAGAGGCTCAGGTGGCTTTTGTTGGGTGCAACTCAAGTCTAAAGATGCAACCAGGCACTTCGTTAGATTTACAATAGCACCTATGCAGCTTAGGCACCTAATACCCATTGAAACCAATGGGTGTTAGGTACTTAACTTGCTTAGGAGCTTTTGAAAATCCTACATGGTGCCTATCTTCATCTTTAGCTGCCTAACTACTCTTGAGAATGTGGCCCTCTGTCGCTGGGGCCATGAGAATGGCACCTTTCATGAGTGCCCAATTCACTAAGGGCCAAATCGTGGTCAATATTAAAATTCTGACAAATTAACAAGAGCCAGTAAATTCAGCCAGATATTATAGGGATAACAGAAACATGGTGGAATAGGAGTCATGACTGGAGTACAGGTATTGAATGGTATGTGCTGTTCAGGAAAGACAGAAATAAAGGCAAAGGTGGTGGAGTAGCACTGTATATTGATGATGAGGTAGACTGTAAAGAAATTAGAAGTGATGGAATGGATAAGACAGAGTCTATTTGGTCCAAAATCACTTTGAGGAAAGACGCTACTAGAGGTTCCCCTGATATAGTGCTTGGGGTATGCTACAAACCCGCAGGATCCGATTTCGATATGGATAGAGACCTTTAATGTTTTTAATGAAATAAATACTACTGGGAATTGTGTAATTATGGGAGACTTTAACTTCCCAGATATAGATTGGAGGACAAGTGCTAGTAATAACAGTAGGGCCCAGCTTTTTCTGGATGTGATAGATTATAGATTTCTTCAACAAATAATTGCTGAACCAACAAGAGGTTTTAGATTTGGTATTGGTGAGTAGTGAGGACCTCACAGAAGATTCCTACCACCACAGATCAAGAGACTAGTCTTGCCATCAACAGAGTGCAAAGTAAGACACCTCCTTGCGTAAGCCTTCTTGTAATAGGGTATACTGGTCCTTTAGTAGTAGAGGGGGCCAGAAGACCCAATTCCTGGGAGTTGGAATGAACAAAGGCCCAGGAAATTGCCTGGTAGTGGAAGAGAGAAAGCAGTCCTGGGGAATTAGGAGCTGGATGGGGGGGAACCCCAGGACACTGTTCCTTTAAGGGCCCAGGATCAGGAGCCCTGTACTGTAGGGTGGGGTAGGGCTCCCCTCTCTTCCAGCCAATCAGGAGGAGTTCTCTGGAGGAGGTCAGTATATAGACCACCTTCTCAGATCAGGGAAGACATTGGTAAGAGAAGGAAGCCAGGCCAGAAGGCTAAGCTCCAGCGGGAGACAGCTATGAGAACTGACCCTGTGAAGAGCCGGCTGCGACAGGGAAGAGTTTTCTGTGTTGATGGCAGAAGAGCCAGAAAGCGTGAACCTTTGAATTTCAGTGATGGACTTTACTGGTGGGACTGTTTGGATCTGTTTGCAGTCATTTAACCAGCCCCAAGTGGAGGCTGGAGGCAGTGGAGGGCAGGGGTCTGTAAGGGGCCCTGACAAGGGAGGACAGAGGGAGGCTGCTGCAGAGGAAGCTCTGGAAATGAGAGGATTGTGCACTAAGCAGCAGCCCTGTTGCACTCCCCTTAATAGCAACAGCTGCAGAAGGACTGGCACTGGCTCTTCTGCAGACACAGTGAGAAAGCCTGCCTTGACAAGTGGCATCAATAATCAGGGAAGGGACCGAACAGATATTCTTTTAATGTTTGGTTATGGCATGAACGTACCACAAAAGTGGATGCTCTGATGACGTGGTAAACTCTGTGTTTACACCCAAGCAACCCCAATGTGTTCAGTGGCATCGCACAAGTGTAAATGAGAGCGGAATTCAGCCCAATATACAAAGCTCTCTTTACACCTGCTATTGGGAACCAAGGTTAGGTGGTATTGAGGCAAATATCTGGAGGTATTTGTCAGGCATTACTGAAGGGAAACAATCACAATAGATATGACAGAAGGAGAAATCATTCCCCCAAAGGCTGAAATCACACTGATAATCTGAAAGGGATTAATATGCCTTTGGAGTCACAATTACAAAAATGCAGTCAGGACCAGCCAAATGCTCACACTAGTTGTTTTCTTGAGTTGCATAACCTCTTGAAAGATTGATTAAACTGTGTATGCTATAAACATATCTTTTTGCAGAGAAGGTGAATTTCCGAAAGAAGTGACTCAGTATTGTGGGTAAAAGCAGAATTATAACACGTGGATGAAATACAGCTTGCAGGGCTCTAGTCAGTAAATTAAAACAAAGGACATGACAATAGCAAGAGAGCAATTTGCTGTGTGCACAAGATGTTTCACAAAAAGTACCGTAGCAGACAGATTCCTTGCATTTTGCGATCTGGAATAATTTTTTTTTGCTGAAGGCATCACTGATACACTGTGCATTTTTCTCTGCTCTCTTTTTTTAAACTACAGAGCTCTCTTGTTTAGATCAGGGCTGTGCTGGTTTATCATGAATGGTCATTTCTTGGTCACTTTTCAAAAGAGCTCTCCTCTCTTCCTCCCCAAAGAGTCTGATGTTTATCATTAAATTTAGACACTAGTGTAGTGATGGGCACAGAACAAGATTAGCTAGCCAGACAGAATTAACTGAGGAAACATGTTGAGCAATAGAGCAAAACGACTTTTCTCCTGGGCCAAAATCTGATCTCAGTTACAGTGGGTGTCAATTTGGCAAAACTCCATTGACTTTGATGGAGTTAAGCCAGATTTATATTGGAGTAACAGAGCAGAATTTGAGCCAGTGGTTGTTAAAAGTCTTCAGTTAGTTACTTATCAGGGAGCATTCAGAAGTGCATACAGCTGAAAACACAGAAAATGAGTGCCTGTCTTTAACGCAAGATGGGCATGTCAGGTGTACTCACTTAAATTAGTGCTGGGAAATGTCAGTGTTGGGGAAAAAACAAGTGAAAAAACAAGATCAGTTGATCTCAGGAGGTCGTCAGATGTCACCCTACGGTTCCATGCCTGCTAGTTCTTTTCACATGCCAAACCATTCTGCAGCAGAATGGCACGATGGCCAACGGGCCTTCACAAGAGGAAGAGCCAGTATCTACAGTTAGCAGAATATACAGTTAGCAGAGAAGCCCTCGGCAGCTGCGAATCTCTCAACTCAGCAGGGAAAATCTTCACCAAGGCTTGTGTGTGTGACTGTCCGTCGTATCCGAGGATGCCGTCACAGCATCTAGTGTGTTCTCTTGTGGCGACACAGTCCCATCTGAGAAGAGCGAAGTCATAAACAAATGTCACATCATACGTGTGGGCTCTCACTGAAGACTTGGCATGATGCTTGGCCCCTTTTTCAATCAGTTTTTTCACATCTGTCTTTCTTAGAAGTGTTTACAACCTTTATTGATGGTTGCTTTCCATTCAGGTGTGTCCTTGGCTATATCTTTGAAGTGATCAATATTTATGCTGCATGAGTTGATATTCTACTTAAGGGTGTCTCTGAAGCATTTAGGTGGATAGCCCTTCCTGTGTTTTCCAAGTTTCAGCTCTCCATAGCGGACTTTCTTCAGGAGTCTGGGATCACCCATTCTGATGGCATGACCTGTTCATCTAAGATGAGTGTCGATAATCAGTCCCTCAATACTGTTTGTTTCTGCTCTCTCAAGGATGTTAATGTGTGACACTTTGTCTTGCCAGTGGACCTTCAGAACAGACCAAAGACAGCGCATGCAAAATGTTTCAAGTTGCTTGATGTAGCTGCAGTAAAAACTGTCCATGTTTCACACCTGTGTGAAAGAGATGCTATCCCTGTCGCGCTGTACATCATCAGTTTTGTTGACAGTTTGGTGGTATGCTGGTTAATAATCTTAGGAAGAAGTCTTCCACAAAAGCCTGGCTTGCTTTCTGTATTTTGTTTGATATTTCCTGATCTAGGGAAACCTCACTGGAGATGGTCCTGCCCAGGCATGTAAAATGATCTCCGTTCTTTAGTTTTGTACCATCAATGGTGATGATTGGCTCAGCAGAAGTGGTTGATGGGGCTGATTGGAAGAAGACTTCAGTTTTTCCCAGGCTGTTAATGTAGCCAAAAGCCCTGACACAGTGCAAATGATGTTTGGGTCCTCTGAGCAAGCTTTCCTTGTCACCAGCAGTTTGGGTAAGATATAAAGCAGAAATTTTGGAGCAAGTTTTAAAAAAGCATCCGCCATTGGCCTAACTCTGCCCCCACTGAAGTCAGAGTGAAGCCCACACTGAGTGCTTTGTGGATGAACACCGTGCATGAGCGCTACGGCTTCTTAGGCCATGTCTACACTACAGGGATTACACCAGCATAATTACAGCGCTGTTACTTTTTCAGCATAACTCCATAGTGTAGATGCAGCCTACAGGGACAGAAGGGGTTTTCCCATTGCTGTAAGAACATTGCCCCCCCAAGCGATAATAGCTAGGTCAACGGAGACATTTTTCTGTTGACCTAGATGCATCTACACCTGGAGTTAGGTCAGCCCAGGGTGTGGATTTTTCATACCCCTAAGCGCCGCAGCTATGTCAACCTAAATTTTAAGTGTAGATCAGACCATACCCATCAAAATCTATGTGCCCAATCATCCTCTCTGCAGGAAGAGCCCAAGATAGGAGGGCCAGGAAAAATCTGAGTTTCAACTCACAGAATGTCCTGCAAATCAACCAGTCTTGGGGCAGGATTACACCCCCACAGAGCAGACTTAAGCTGTGACCTGTCTACAGGAGGGGTTATGGACCCCTTACCTTTCACAGCACCATGGCTCTCTCAGGATCTGTGCTGCCAATGGAGCCCCACGCCTGCCTGCCCCCCAAAAAGTGTGGGGTGTGACGGTGTATTGGAAAATGCAGCATCACCTTATGCAGGAAAATCCTCAGCGTGCTTACAGGGCTCATGATGCTGAGGGAGGGTGGCTCTCTCCCAATCTCATCCCATCCCTGCCCTGCCACACATCTCATAATGCAAGGTCTCAAACCCATTGCAATTGTGCAATTTCCCTGACACTAGAGGGAAAATGCAGGTGCTGCCTCATTTTGTCCTATCCCAGACACAACTGGGAGCAGCTCATCAGGTTTCCCATGTTTTCCTGCTCTTGATGCTTCTGAGGAAATGGGCTGATTTGGCCCTAAATCATTCATATGCATATGTACGATTGGCTTGTGTGTCTGGCGCTCAGCAATTCGAGGAACTAATGGCACAGGCAGACTTCAGAGCAGCACTCTGCACGTGTCCCTCTGCAAATTAACCTCACTCCTAACTTCCAGTGCCCCCAGCTATCCTGTTCTGCCTTTCACACCCTGATCCTATATTCACTGTATCTGGAAAATTCGGTGCAGTAACGTCCCATCACTGAAAGACCTTTCAAGTGGCCATGACTATAGGCCCGGGAAATTCTTTTTATTTATTTTTAATAATTTTGGGGTATTTTTAATTTTTTTGTTATTTCGTTTAATCCATGGGGGGCTGGGGGTGATCCTGCCCCTGAGGTGGGAGGTCCAGTGGGGACTGGGGGGAGGGGGTGTTGGAGAGCGAGCCCACCCTGCACTCACCCCACAACAGCAGCTTCTACAGTTCCTGTCCCCTGGGGCTGAGCTGGGCTCCCTGCTCCAGGCGCTGTGACCTCGTGGGGGGTTTCAGAGCAAACCCACCCCGCACCCATCCCACAGCGGCAGCTCCTGTCCTGCCAGGCCCGGTTTCCCACTCCAGGTGTTGCGACCTGGCGTCCAGGGTTGCAGTGCCGCTCAGGTTTGGCCTGGGCACCCCTATGTCATGACAGGGGGCGGCTGGGCCAAACCTGAGCACGTGGTGCTGCAACCCCATGCACCAGGCAGCAATGCTTGAAGCAGGGAGCTGGGTACAGCCGCATGTGGGGACAGGAGCCCTACGAGCTGCCGCTGTGGGGTGAGGTTTTATTTTATTTCACATTTGCAAAAAACAGGGGGCTCCAGCCATGAACCTCCCACAGGCAAGGTAAATGCAGTGCCCTTAAAGATCTGCAGGACACTTAAATAGAAACAGAGCTCCATGTCCCTCTATTAAATAATCTACAGCCAGATTCTCATCTCACGCCAGTGTAAATCAGGAGAGACTCCAATTAAACCAATGGAGTTTTACTCTGGTGTCAACTGGTGAGAGGGAAAAAGACTCGGCCCCTGGGGTTGAAGTGGATTTCTGACAGCAGTGAACAACAATTTTCCACTCTCAGCTGCTGCTCCTTCATTCTGAACTACATTTAAAAAAAGACAGAAGTACTGAAACAAACGAACATATACCTCTGCCCACTCCTATGGAAACGGACAATACCAGAATCTAAGGGAATACTTAGGAATTACATTGGTTTTGCATCATTAAGCCACAGCCTGATAAATGATGCCGCTAAATTATAAAAACTGCAAAACAAATGTGGGTTTTTTTTAAAAAGTTACTTGGAGACGAAAGAAAATTGTGCAAACAGAGCAAGAATTTTGTTGCTGAAAATCCAGCCCTTCACTTGTTCTGTTTTCACTTTGAAAGCTGTAACCGTTTGAACCATTTCTCCCACCAAGGAAAAGATTTGTGATATCCCTTCCCTAAAATGAAAACTTTGCTCATCATGACTTCACAGCAGCAGCAAACAAAGAAAATAATCTCTGTTATCTCACTCTGTCCCCAAAGAGATCTGTTTCATTCTTGATGCTCTGGCACATTAAAAGCTCTTGGAATCTGTTTCTATCTTCCTCCAAACTTCAAGGATATTTTTGCTGCCAAAATTATGCAGTAAAAAGCAACACAAACCCTGCAGCTTTGGGGAGGAGGGGTAGGCCTATAGCCTTTATTATCTTTGGATGGAAAGTGCAGAAGAGGAAAGACACAGCTAACGCCTTGGGTATTTCTAGATCCTAGCTCTGTCCTTTCATTTCAAAGTCAAGTTTGAAACAAAAATGCCACTTGAAACACCATACGGAGCATTTTAAAAAAATATAGAAGTCTAATAGGCTTTATTATCTGCGCTCACAGCCTCTCCGTGGTAGTCAGCATAAGGACTATCCTGTGATTATGCAGCTCAAGTGTTACTATTTAAAAATTCAAACAGGAAATCTGGGAGTTGAAAAGCACCAAACCATCGCCTGGAGGTCATGTCTTCAAAACAACGCTCAAATGTCAAACATTTTATGGACTCGAACAGTTCCTTCCTTTTGTGATCTGACATTATAGTCAGCCTCGGCTGCACACATCAGGCAGAAGGAAAAGGCTAATCTGAGATCTGATGGAAGAGATCTGAGGCCTTTGCAAATTGCTGTATGTGAACCTTGACTTGTATGCAAACCTATGTGTTTAACTCAGAAGCAGGGCCGCCCGGGGGGGGGGGGGGGCAAGTGGGGCAATTTGCCCCAGGCCCCACAGGGGCCCCCATGAGAATATAGTATTCTATAGTATTGCAACTTTTTTTTTATGGAAGGGGTCCCCTGAATCCTCTGGGCAGCCCTGCTCAGAAGCTACTAAGAAGCATCTGTAGTCAACTAAAGCACAGTACATCCCTGCTCAGTCTCTTCTGCCTTGTTAAATAAAGGCAAGCAGAGCTATTGTAGGGCCAGAGTGTGAATCTCCCAAAGACTTGTCTACACACAGGGTACGTCTACACTGCAATGCGAAGGTACAACTGCAGCACCTGTGGACTTACCCAAGCTAACTCAAGTAATAAAAGCAATGAAGCTGCAGCAGCACAGGCAGCTGTATTGGCTAGCACTAACCCCCCCCCGGAAACCTGGGTACATAGTTGAGCACCCACCACCTGAGCTGTCACAAGCATCACTGCTATTGTTACTCAAGCTAGCTTGATCTAGCTAGATCAAAGCTAGTTTGGGTATTTCTACACATGTTGCAGTCACACCTCTGTGCAATGTAGACATACCCATGGAGCTGTTCCTGATCAACTCCAAGTGTGGACACACTTATTCCGGAAGAACAGTACCTTGTTCCTGCTTAGCTTAACCCACTTTAAGTTAACCTGCAATAACTTTCAAGTGCAAACAGTCCTTACACAGGTGAGCCATTACTCATGCAAGTAACCCCCTTGAAATCAGCAGGGCTCCTCATGTGATTAACTGCTCACCAATCTGATTAAAGCCAAAAGATTCAAAACAAAAGCTGACCAAAGAGAAGAATGAACTGCAGGGCTCAAAGATTTGTTGGATTAATTACTTAAAGTTGCACAGTGTTTTGAAGATGCAAAGTGCTAAATAAGTACTAAGCACTGTCCATATTATGCCTAGCCCCCAGACTGGCAAACACAGAATCTGTCGGGTACAGGCCATGTCTTGACACATCAGCAGCAGCAACTGCTGCTTGATACAAAAGTTGGTAAAAGAAAACATACTTTTAACAGAAAAATAAACTAAACTAAAACCAGGATGTTATAGGTTACAGTTCTCAATGTGCTGGACTAAAAATTAAAGACCAACAAAAAACAAAACAAACAAAACTAAGATTTGTTTTCTTCAGGATGAAGGAGGATACTCTTTAAAATATGTTGCTTAAAAATAAAGGAAAAGTATCTCAAAGAGCTTCTCACTGATTTTTGTTTTGTGCTCTTGGTCTCCCAAACAAACATAGTTACCACATCTAGGTCCTGTAATCTTATCATGAAAGAAAGTGCAGAGAAAGTGCAGTTGGGCAGAACAAAAAGAAAATTCAGTAGTTGTACTGGACCACACTTTTCATGGTTCAGCTATTAGTGTGTGTGTAGTGCTCAAACTGCGGGGAGGATGGTATGTACCAACATGCAGCAATGAACAATGTGGGTGTATCATAATCACTTATACTCCTGCTATCCCCCAAGCAAATTTCAAGCACTGTGTGTGTGGAAGCAATACCTCAGTAATTATACTGCTTTATCAGCCACAGAACCTCCTCTACTGTTGAAAGCTCTTCCTGTAACAGTTATATCTATCCATTTTCTATTTGGAAAGAAGCAGGATGATGTACTTGTATCATAAGAGGACGATGAAGTACTTTAATATTCTTCTTAGTTGCTAATGGACTGTAAACAACTTCTACTAAGAATAAACATTTTTAAATTAGCAGGCACAGATAACTTACACTGAAAAGAGTCCTAAAAGAGCTGGCTGAGGAGATGTCTGGCCTGCTGATGTAGATCTTGGAATACACCTCTACCCCTATATAACGCTGTCCTCAGGAGCCAAAAAATATTACCGCGTTATAGGTGAAACCGCATTATATCGAACTTGCTTTGATCCGCCGGAGTGCGCAGTCCCGCCCCCCCCCCGGAGCACTGCTTTACCGCGTTATATCCGAATTCGTGTTATATCGGGTCACGTTATATCGGGGTAGAGGTGTACTGGGGAATTTCCAGAAGACTAGAAGAATGCTACTGTCATGCCTGCATTCAAAAAGGGCAAGCGAGATGACCTGAGTAACTATGAGGTGGTTAGCCTGACATCAATCCCAAGAAAAACAACAGAAAAACTAATAAAGGATTCAACTGATAAAGAAATAAAGGATAGGAATATAACTAATGCCAGCTAACATAATTTTATGGCAAATGGGTCTTGTTAAACAAACCTGAATTAATTCTTTGATGAGATAACAAGTTTGGTCACTAAAGGTATCTATATAGATGTAATAGCCTTAGACTTTGTAAGGTAGTTGAGTTAGCACCGTACAACATTCTGACTAGAAAATTAGCACTACACAGTATTAATAAAGCACACGTTAAATGGATTAACAAGTTATTGACAAATCTCAAAGTGGTCACCGATGAGGAATCATCACTGAATGGGGCTGTTTCTAGTGCAGTTTCACGGTAATCAGTAGGAGCTCTGACACTAGTCAATATTTTCATCAATGATCTGGAAGTAAATATAAAATTGCTGTGGATCAAATTTGTGGATGACAAAAGTTTGGCCGAGTGGTAAACAGTGGTGACAGGGAAGTCATACTAAGCAGTCTGGATAGCTTGATAAGATGGGCCTATTAAACAAAATGCATTTTAGGACAGCCAGATGCAATGTTATGCATCTAGGAATAAGGAATGAAGGCCATACCTACAAAATGGTGGACAATCCTGGAAAGCAGCTCCTCTGAAAAAGATTTAGGGGTCACACTGAACAGGCAACTCAGCATGAACTCCCAGTGCAATGTTGTGGCAAAAAAGGGCTAATGCAATCGTTCAATGAATAAACAGGGGGGAAATGAATAGAAGTAGGGAGTTAATTTTATTTCTGTGTACAGCATTGGTGATACCAATACTAAATTACTATGTGAAGTTCTGGTGTCCACATTTTAAAAATGATGTTGAAAAACTGGAGAGAGTGCAGAAAAGAGCCCAGAAATTATTTGAGGATTACAGAAAATGCCTTGCAGTGAGAGACTTAAAGAGCTCGATCTGTTTAGCTTATCAAAAAGACGACTGAGAAGTGACTTGACTACTGTTTGTAAGTACCATCACGGGAGCAGATTCTAGCTACTAAAGAGTTCTTTAATCTAGCAGAGAAAGATTGAACAAGAACCAATGGCTGGAAGCTGAAGCCAGGCAAATTCAAATTAGAAATTAGACACATAGGTTTAACAGCGAGGATGATTAACCACTGGAACAAACTACTAAGGGAAGTGGTGGATTCTCCATCTCTTGCTGTCTTCAAATCAAGACTGTCTGACTTTCTGGAAGTTTGCTGTAGCTAAACACAAGTTACTGGGCTCTCTACTGGCATAACTAGGTGTAATGTAATGGTCTGTAATATACAGGAGGTCAGACTAGATGTTCTAATGGACCCTTCTGGTCTTAATCTCTACAAAACGCTATGGCCTCCATCACCTTCATATAAGAGTGCCTCAAATACATTAATGAAACAACATTCCTTCAGCACCACTTTACAGAGGGGGAACTGGGGTTCAGAGAGGCTAAATGACGTGCCCAAGATCACATAGGACATCTATGGCCGAGCCATTGTGAAGGGGTAAATTAGGCCAATTAACCTGTAGGCTGCACCTGGAGGAAAGCCAGGGAGTGCTAAGACCTAGTTGTTGTTGAAGTCCTGTTGGGGGAGGAGCTGGGCGGGATTTATAAAGAAAGGAAGTTGGCAGTAGATGGGCAGGGGGGACCATAGCGAGGAGCTTTGCAGTCACACTCCCTGATACAAGGGAGTAGGAACCTGGGAAAGGCAGGGCAGGAAGCAGTCCAAGGAAGGAGTGGTCAGGTCTGAGAGGGCTAGACCTGAACTGCCAGTTCAAAGGTCCCTGAATTGGAACCCGGTGCAGAGGGCAGGCCCGGGTTCCCGTACCAGCCACTGTGGGAGTGGTGCAGTCACCACAGAAGTGGTGAAGAGGCTCTGAGAATACTCCAGAAGGGGAGGATGATGGTGACTTGGCTGGAGGGCTAAGTCACGAAGGCAAGGCGTTGCAGCTCCTGACCAGCGAGAGAGGGGCCGCAAGGCGAGTGATGGAGGCAACGGGCTGAGCGAATGCAGGACGGGGCACAGACAGTGGCAAGCTAATTCCCCAGACTCGCCATGAGGAAGCACTGGCAAGCAGTGAGTAGAGCACACCCCCGTGACAACCAGGAATTGAACCCAGACCTATTGAAGCTCAGGCCACTGCCTTAACCATAAGACCTTCCTTTCTTTTCACTTGGCAGGCCTGACAGAATTCAATTTTTATTTGTTTATAATTTTGATGGATAATATTGATGTTTATTTTTAAGCTTTTTTCCTATTTTTATCCATTTAAATTTTCACAGTTGTGGGAAATTATATGGGGGGGAGGGGTCAGACAATAATTATTTTATGACAATAGATTCCAAAAGCTAAAGGTTTCTAACCATTCAAACACAAATTGTCATCATCACATGTCAAAATATACAGAGTAGTTATCCTTAAATCAAACTAATAAGTGCTCAAGCAGCATTTTTCTTGCTTTTCCTAGCTGTACTTTGGGAACGGAGGAGGAGATACAGGAAGGATGGGCTCCACCTAAACCAAAAGAGAACTAGATTGCTGACATGTAAAATTAAAAAAAGGTCTTAAACTAAGGCTGGAGGAGACCAGACAGGTGTAGAGGTGAACATGGTTCGGACAGAGACATCCCTTAGGGGAGGATTTATTAAAGGGAATCCTCTATATCCTAGTAAAGAGCAGAATGAAGGTAGGAAAAAAAGAGAAAGTCAAATGAAAAAGAGTCCTAGTCAATTACATCACATGAACACACAACTAAATATTGATAAATTTTATAAGTGCTGGTATACAAATGCTAGAAGTCTAAATATTAAGATGAGTAAACTTGCGTGCCTGGTATTAAATGAGGATATTGATGTAAAAGGTATCACAGAAACTTGATGGAACAATGATAATCAATGGGACACTGTAATACCAGAGTACAAAATATATAGGAATGACAGAGTCGGTCACACTGGTGAGGGAGTAGCACTATCTGTGAAAGAAAACAACGTAAAATATAGTAAAAATCTTAAATGAATCAAACTGTACCACAGAATCTCTATGGATAGAAATTCCACGCTTGAATAATGAGAGTGTAGCAGTAGGAATATTCTACCAACCACCTGACCACGATGGTGACAATGACTGTGAAATGCTCAGGGAGCTTAGAAAGGCTACCCCTCCCCCCCCCCCAAAAATCAACCCAATAAGAATGAGAGATTTCAACTATCCCCATATTGACTGGATACATATCACTTCAGGATGGAATGCAGAAATAAAATGTCTTCTTGGAGCAGCTAGTCCTGGAACCCACAAGAGGAGAGGCAATTCTTGATTTAGTCCTAAGTGGTGCACAGGATCTGGTCCAAGAGGTGAATATAGCTGAACTGCTCAGTAATAGCAACCATAATTAAGGCTGCATGTCTGTCATGGACCTCCGTGACTTCTGCAGCAGCCGGTGCGGCTGGCTCCGGGGCTGCCTGAGCAGATCACCGGCCACTGCTGGGGCAGTTTGGGTGTGGGAGGGGGTTCAGGGCTGGGGCAGAGGTGCAGGGCAATGCTTACCTTGGGGGGTGGGGGGACTCCCCGGAAGCAGATGGCATGTCCCTGCAGCTCCTAGGGGCCAGGGGGCTCCGCACGCTCCCCGTGCTCGCAGGCGCCGCCCCTGCAGCTCCCATTGGCTGCGGTTCCCAATGGGAGCTGCAGAACCGGAGCTCGTGGTGGGGGCAGCACGGGGAGCCCCACTGGCCTTCCCTCCCCCTAGGAGCTGCAAGGACATGCAGGGCCGGGTATGGAGCCTGCCAGCCCTGCCAACCCTCCCCACCACCAGCGGGGATCCTGGGCCGCACGCCACCTCCTGGCCCCGCTCCCCCAGCACCCAACGGTGTCCCCAGACCACCCTCCCAGAGCACCCACAGCCCAAGTTTTAGTCAGGGTTATACAGTACAAGTCATGGACACGTCAAGGGCCGTGAATTTTGTTTACTGCCCATGACCTGTCCATGAATTTTACTAAAAATACCCGTGACTAAAACGTAGCCTTAACCATAATTAAATGTAATATCTTTGGGGGGGGGGGGGGAAATACCAAAGAAACCCACCACAGTAGCATTAATTTTAAAAAGGGGAACTACACAAAAATGAAGAAGCTAGTTAAAGGGAAATTAAAAGGAACAGTCACAAGAGTGAAATGCCTGCAAGCAACACGGAAACTTTAAAAACACCTAACAGAATGTTAGGAACCATTAGAAATGGGATAGAAAATAAGAAATAAAATATCATAATGCCACTATATAAATCCATAGAATGCCTACACCTTGAATGTTGCATACAATTCTAGTCGCCACATCTCAAAAAAGAGATTAGAACTGAAAAAAGTACAGAAAGGGACAATAAAAATGATTAGGGGTATGGAACAGCTTCCATATGAGGAGAGATTAAAAAGACTGGGACTGTTCATCTTAGAAAAGAGACTACTAAGGGGGATATGATAGAAGTCTATAAAACCATGAATGGTATGGAGAAAGTGAATAGGGAAGTGTTATTTATCCCTTCACATAACCCAAGAACAAGGGGTCACCCAATGAACTTAATAGGCAGAAGGGTTAAAACACACATAAGAAAGTACTTCTTCACACAACACACAGTCAACCTGTGGAACTCGCTGCCAGGGGATGTTGTGAGGGCCAAAATTATAAAGAAAACTATTAGGTAAGTGCATGGAGGATAGATCCATCAATGGCTATTAGCCAAGATGGCCCCATGCTCTGTGTGTCCCTAAACCTCTGACTGTTCATTCCCTTTGAAGTGCCTGGCACTGGACACTGTCGGAAGACAGGATATTGGGCTAGAAGGACCACTGGTCAGACTCAGTATGGACATTCTTATATTCTTATGTAAATTCTGATTATTGTCTATGGAAATATTTTTTCTTGGTTTGTGTAAAATTGATGTTTACCAACATATACCAATAAAAATCTAAACCTTTCAAGCCTACTTATACATACTTGGAGGGTTTTTTCATAGATTCCAGAGCCAGAAAGAAGAACCACTGGGATCATCTGGTCTGCCCACCTTCATAACACAGACCACAGAACTTTCCCAAAATAATTCCTAGAGCATATTTTTTAGAAAAACGTCCAATCTTAATTTAAAAATCACCATGACCCTTGGTGAACTGTTCCAATTGTTTACCCTCACTGTTAAAAATTACACCTTTTTTTTCCAGTCTGAATGTATCTAGCCATTGGATCCTGTTATAACTTTCTCTGCTAGATTGAAGAGCCTTTTATTAAATGTTTGTTCTTCATGTACATACTTACAGACTATAATCAAGTCACCCCATAACCTTCTGTTTGTTAACCTAACCTGGTAGACTCGCAGAACTTCGTCACTGTAAGGCATGTTTTCTAATCCTTTAATCATTCTCTGCTCTGAACCCTCTCCCATTTATCAACATCCCTCTTGAATTGTGGACACCAGCTTGGGCACAGTAATCCAGCAGCAGTTGAACCCCTACCTGAGATTCCCGTTTATGCATCCTGGGATCGCACTAGCTCTTCTGGCCACAGTGTTGCACTGGGACCTCATGTTCAGATGATTGTCCACCACAACCCCAAATCTGTTTCAGTCACTTCTTCCCAGAATAGAGTCCCCATCCTGTAAGTATTGCCTACATTCTTTGTTACTGGATGCATACATTTACATTTAGCTGTATAAAATGCATATTGTTTTCCTTGAGCCTGGCTTACCAAGATATCCAGACTGCTCTTTATGAGCGACCTGTTCTCTTCATTATTTACCACTCCCCCAATTTTTGTGTCATCTGCACAAACTTTATCAGTGCTGATTTTGCTTTCTTCTAGGTCACTGATTAAAAATGGTAAATAGTGTAAGGCCAAGAACCGATCCCTGCAGATCCTACTTTGTAATGTTCTCTCTGCAGATGATCACGTCTGCCTACAATACTAACAATGCAAAAGATTCTAGATTCCTCTCTATCACCACATTGCAATGGGCCAGAGCAATTAAAAAAAATAATAAAGAATCAGGGACTCATCCTGTAGCTCTTACATATGTAGCCTCTTTAAAATCAATGGGACTACATACGAGAGTAAGGGTTGTGGGAACATAAACCACATTTCTTTACAAGTCATTGTCTCATTCCTCACCAGTTCTGTGGTTCAGCTTGGGATTTTGAGCATGTGTCTGATGCTGTGAATGGAAGAGGCCCTTTGGGGCAAGTACTAATGGCACCGATGGTCTGGATGTCCCCACATGTAATAATCCTTGGTCTGTGTGAGTCTAAGCAGGCCCACCACAAAGCTCATGACCGGTAACACCAAGATTGCAAATTGAGTCATTTGGAGAGAGGTGGAGGCACTTGGGTTATCGTTCAAGTCTGAGGCCTGATATTGGTAGGTTTTTACTAGTAAATATTGTTGTAAGAGAAAAAGAAATTTAATATGTAATCACATTCAGCATTTATAAGCTCTCCATACATTTGCATTGTTCTCTTAGCTGTTATAAAGCCCTGTACAAAGAGGAAGCTTAGGGCTTGATCCAAAGTTCATTAAGTCAATAGGAGTCTTTTCATTGACTTTGAGGGGCTCTTGCTTAGGACTTATTGAGCTCAGCCGATACCCACTTTCCAACTTCACCCAAGACAGTAGTGGATCTAGTCTTCTCTGGTTAAAATGATGGAACACATTACATCTGTACTGTGTTTGCTGAACTGGCTTTCTGCATTTGCTGACAAGTAGAATTCAAAACTTTTGATTTCCCGGGCTAATGCCCTTCACATGCTGGCACTACTGATTTTTCTCACATCATACAGATGTCTTGGTCCCGAAGATCAAACTTCCATCCGTTAGGAATCAAACTTAGAGCTCTCATGGTTTGGGGAAGTCTCCTCCACCCACGCTCTGATGCTTTTGAGTATTCTTATTAACAAAGTTGAGAAGTCTCTGTTTAATTAAGCATATAGCTGGGTTTGTACTAATGTTACTGACTTTCAATGTAAGTGATTCCAGCAAGTTCTCCAGTGGCTTTGTAAGACTTCATCGGAGATCTCTTGCAAAAAGCATTAACTCTTTTCATGGGCAGCATTACATTCTTTAAGGGCTCACTTCTATTGAGTGCTGTATTCCCAATGCAGTACTTAAGCATATGCCTCACTCTAAGCACGAGTGGCCTCGTTGACTCCAATAGCACTATGTATAATTTGTATATGTTTACATGAACCAGGGTCAGAGTGCTCAGCACCTAGCAGCATCAAGTCCTGAGACAGCTATTCATTAAATTTATGGAATTAATAGGATCTCCCTCTCTCGCATACTTAGCTAGATGCCAAAGGTTAAGGAGGGCACCTGTGCTGTACTGAATGCAGATTAATTCTGAATCCTCACCCCAGCTATTACTTATGTCATTTATACCAAGCTTTCCCTGGATTTTGCAACCAATCTTTTCTTTCCACTGGTGTTTGAGGCTTGCCCTACTTCAAGGGCAAATGGCAGAAGTGAAAAACAGATGAGTTGAAGAGAGGTGATGGGAGCAAAAGCAAAACTCGCAGTGGAACAGCTTCATCCTGGTGCACAATGTGGTGGGTCTATGAAAAACCATTCTGAATGCACATATATCAGATGCCTAAATATGCCTAGTCTTTTTCTAAAGGGCATCTGGGTGTATTATACATGCATTTGGCTCATGATGCTTTAAACAGAGTTTAAATCTGTCATAATCTAAGTGACACTCAATGGCATCTGTCATAAACAGATAGTTAAGGGTTAATACCTCTTTTACCTGTAAAGGGTTAAGAAGTTCACCTAGCTTAGCTGACACCTGACCAAAGGAACCAATGGGAGGACAAGATGTTTCAAAAGGAAGGAGGGAAGTTCCCTTTGTCTTGGGTCAGTTTCAGTTCTGGCCAGAGAGGAAAAGGAATCAGGAATCAAACAGGGTAGTGAGTATTTAGTGAAGGAATTAGCTTATGTTTATTTTCTTTTTGTAACTTGTCTTGGGCATTAGTGGAATAATCAAATTGGCTATTCGTTGGTGTACTAAGGGTTTTGCCCAGGGGAACATCCTCTGTGTTTTAAATCTGTTGTCTGTGAGATCAGCTTGTATGCTATCTCCCAGAGGTTTTTCTTTTACCTTTCTTTTCTTTAATTAAAAGCCTTCTTTTTAGAAACCTGATTAATTTTTCCTTGTTTTAAGATCCAAGGGGGTTGGATCTGGGCTCACCAGGTAATTGGTGGAGGAGTCTCTCAAGACTACTCAGGGAAGGGTTATAGTACTTGGGAGGGAAAGATTTTGGGGGAGAAGACAGAGTTTCCCAAATGACTCAAATATTTGGGTGGTGGCAGCATACTGATCTAAGCTGGTAATTAAGCTTAGGGGGGCTCATGCAGGTCCCCACATCTGTACCCTAAAGTTCAGAGTGGGGGTGAAACCTATGACAGGATCTAACCCCAACTATTATTCATTAATGTATTACCACAGCAGAGGAGTCCCAGTCACGGACCAGGATCCCTCTGTGCTAGGCATGGTACAAACACAGAGCAAAAAGACAGTCCCTTCTCGAAAGAGCTTACAATCTAGGTATAAGACAAGGGACAATGCTGAAGTCCTTGCTTAGTTTAAACTTTGCCTGAGTAATGACTGAGTAAAAACCTCAGGATTTGGCGCAAAGAATGTTTTAGTTATTTACTCACAAAAGAAACCCTGTTTTCATACTGTTCTCCAGACTCCAACCTATCCTGCTACTGGTTTTACTGCCTAACCTGATGAACACACAGAAATGTAACAATTTCAAGCTGCTAGGAGTATAACATTTAAAGTCAGGTTTACTCTAGGATAAATTTTGGTAGAACGTAACATACACACAGTTTCTGAAGCAGAACGTAGCTGGATCAATAGAACTGGTGTGGGGGGAAAGACATTTTAATGTGTGAAAAAATGTCAGCGGGGGCCGGGGAAGGAATGGCCATTGAGGGATAAAATAAACAAAAAAGCCTGAAATACTGAAATCAGAATATTCCACATCCAATATTCTGCTGAAACGGTCAATAGTCACACGCCCACACCGACCGTTCCAGTTAATGGACTGTGGGAGAGCACCAGGGTCACAGAGATAGGAATGACAGTGGTTTAAAAAAAAAAAAAAAAAAAAAAGGAAATGAGCGCATGACAAGGAAAAAGCATGTGAGAACCCCATTAAAAGAGACTCAGAACTGGTTTTTAATGTTCTGGACCCAGCGTTTTTTGGCCTGAGCAATGGAACACAAATAATCCAACCTTCTCAGTAACAAGCCAAACCCTGTGGAATTATGTGTTTGAGTATTCTCTGTAAATAAACCGAAAGCTGGGGAAATGTAGCTTAAGCAAATCAACTGAAACAAGGTGGCCATTCTCATCCAACCTGGCTCCCCTTGGCAAAAGCGAGTGCAGTTACAACGTTTAACAAGAAACTATTTTACTTCGTCTTCTGTCTGTTCTAAACTGGCTAGAGATTTGGCACTAATGACTTCCTATGACATTTGCTCCCTGTGGTGGTGACCAACAGCTCCATGTGGCTCGGGACATTGAGCCATCAGATTTGTGTGGCAAAGGGGAAAGCACTGGCTTGAGTAACATTCACTTCCCTCTTCCTTGGGTCAGACAGAAAGAGAGAGAGAGAAGAGAGAGGAAAGCTCTGATCAGTGGCCCTGGGGGAAACAGCATTCCCAGCCTGTCGCACTTTAGACAGTTAGAAGCTACTAGCATCTCATGCTAAAAGCAACTACCTGCACCTGATATCTATCATCAGCAATACTAACCACACTACAGGGTTTTTTCCCCTGCTGGGATAGCACATCAACCATGCCCCAGGAGAAAAAAAAAAAGCAAAAATGTACCCATTTTGCAGATTCTATGGAAAACACTGAAATAACATTTAGCTCTACCAGAAGGCATGGACTTGATGCAGGAATCACTTACTGGGTGAAATTCTCTGGCAAGTGTTATGCAGGTCAGACCAGATGATCCTAGTGGTCCCTTCTGGCTTTCAGAGCTATGAATCTAAGTAACAGAGAGTCCTGTGGCACCTTTAAGACTAACAGATGTATTGGAGCATAAACTTTCGTGGGTGAATACCCACTTCATCAGATGCATGTAATGGAAATTTCCAGAGGCAGGTATAAATATGCAGCCAAGAATCAGTCTGGAGATAATGAGGTTAGTTCAATCAGGGAGGGCGAAGTCCTCTGCTAGCAGTTGAGGTGTGAACACCAAGGGAGGAGAAACTGCTTTTGTAGTTAGCTAGCCATTCACAGTCTTTGTTTAATCCTGAGCTGATGGTGTCCTGGACGCCCCATCATCCTGGAATTGGCACACTCCTGGACGCCCCATCATCTCTGGAATTGGCACACTCACTGAAGGACTATCCGGATATGTGGACTCTCTGCTCAGACCCTATGCCACCAGCACTCCCAGCTATCTCCGTGACACCACTGATTTCCTGAGAAAACTACAATGCATTGGTGATCTCCCAGAAAACTCCATCCTAGCCACCATGGATGTGGATGCTCTCTACACAAACATCCCACACACAGATGGAATACAAGCTGTCAGGAACAGTATCCCTGATGATGACACACCACAACTTTTTGCTGAGCTCTGTGACTTTATCCTCACGCACAACTATTTCAAATTTGGTGACAATATATACCTCCAGACCAGTGGCACCGCTATGGGCACCCACATGGCCCCACAATATGCCAACATTTTTATGGCTGACCTGGAACAACGCTTCCTCAGCTCCCGTCCACTCACGCCCCTTCTCTACCTACGCTACATTGATGACATCTTCATCATCTGGACCCATGGAAAGGAGACTCTGGAAGAATTCCACCACGATTTCAACAGCTTCCACCCCACCATCAACCTCAGCCTGGACCAATCTACACGGCAGGTCCACTTCCTAGACACCACAGTACAAATAAGTGATGGTCACGTTAACACCACCCTATACCGAAAACCCACTGACCGCTATGCCTACCTTCATGCCTCCACCTTCCACCCCGGACACACCACACGATCCATCATCTACAGTCAAGCGCTGAGGTACAACCGCATCTGCTCCAACCCCTCAGACAGAGACCAACACCTACAAGATCTTCACCAAGCATTCTCAAAACTACGATATCCGCACAAGGAAATAAGGAAACAAATCAACAGAACCAGACATGTACCCAGAAGCCTCCTGCTACAAGACAAGCCCAAGAAAGAAACCAACAGAACTCCACTGGACATCACCTACAGTCCTCAGCTTAAACCTCTTCAACGCATCATCAACATGATCTACAACCCATCCTGGACAATGATCCCTCGCTTTCACAGACCTTGGGAGGCAGGCCAGTCCTCGCCCACAGACAACCCGCCAACCTTAAGCATATTCTCACCAGCAACCACACACCGCACCATAACAACTCTTACTCAGGAACCAATCCATGCAACAAACCTCGATGCCAACTCTGCCCCCATATCTACACCAGCAACACCATCACAGGACCTAACCAGATCAGCTACAACATCACCGGTTCATTCACCTGCACGTCCACCAATGTTATATATGCCATCATGTGCCAGCAATGCCCCTCTGCTATGTACATTGGCCAAACTGGACAGTCACTACGTAAAAGGATAAATGGACACAAGTCAGATATCAGGAATGGCAATATACAAAAACCTGTAGGAGAACACTTCAACCTCCCTGGCCACACAATAGCAGATGTAAAGGTAGCCATCTTACAGCAAAAGAACTTCAGGACCAGACTCCAAAGAGAAACTGCTGAGCTTCAGTTCATTTGCAAATTTGACACCATCAGATCAGGATTAAACAAAGACTGTGAATGGCTAGCCAACTACAAAAGCAGTTTCTCCTCCCTTGGTGTTCACACCTCAACTGCTAGCAGAGGACCTCACCCTCCCTGATTGAACTAACCTCGTTATCTCCAGACTGATTCTTGGCTGCATATTTATACCTGCCTCTGGAAATTTCTATTACATGCGTCTGACGAAGTGGGTATTCACCCACGAAAGCTTATGCTCCAATACATCTATTAGTCTTAAAGGTGCCACAGGACTCTCTGTTGCTTTTTACAGATCCAGACTAACACGGCTACCCCTCTGATACATGAATCTAAGTGTTTTCTGTGCAGAACAATAAAATTAAATGAAATTTTAAAAGGTCAGATATTAAGTTGGGCCTGACACACCCAGGGTGAAATTCACCCCTGTTCAAAGTACCAGAAACGCGTTTATGCATCAAGGAAGTCTCAAAATAAGATTTCAGAGGGACATCAGTTACATGTTGGCTTCATGCAGGCCCACCGCACAGGGAGAATTTGACCCATTCTGTATTAGGCTGTCAAAATTCTGTGACGAAAGCACATCTCTTCTCCCCTTAGTCTACAGAACTATCACATTAAGAACTGCCAACGTCTAGACAAGTCTGTTGTATCCTCCCTACTTCCATGGTGTGCCCAAAATAATTGTTAAACTGCATCCAGACACCTCCACGCTCATTTGTTGACAGCCAGGAACATTCCAAGCCATTCTGACATAAAAACAGGAAATTTGTTTTTTCTACCCAGAGAAACTTTAAATCCTCATCGCCCAATGACAGGAGAAGGCCAAGCTCACTGAGGAGTTGTAAATTTTTGTAACAGTCAGATAGGAAAAAATAAACAATCTTTCAAATCTATGCTGTGATCAAAGAAACATAACTAAATTAGGAAGTCAGAATGGAAGGTGAAAAATACCTCACCTCAGAAGGTAGAGGTCAACAGAGCAGCACTTGACGGATTATCCTTCCCGTATTCACACTTCAACTTTACAGCTAGTTTTTAGCAACTATGTTAAAAGACAAATTGAGATGTCAGCACATTTTATGTACACATATGCACACTATATATGAATATTAGATAGTATTGTGCATACACTCAAACGCTGTACGTACGACAGCACTTTCTGTCTGAAAAGCCCAGCATGCTTTAATAAACATTTATTTAATTTTTTAAAAATTACAACAACCTTGTCAAGCAAATTATCCCCATTTCACAGAGAAGGAAACTAAGGCAGAGAGTGAGAGAGAGTGTGTGTTCTGACTCACGTAACATGCTGGCAGAGCCAACAATACAACCCTGGTCCCCTCACACACAGTCTCGTCTAAAGCACAAGTCCATTGTTTTCTCCACTAGGACACAGTGACCAAAATGTTATTTGAGATCTCTATTCTATAATGGACTCAGTGGAGCTCCATGCAGGTATAAAGGTTGATGTTATCAAATCCCACACCAGAGCCTTGGTTAATATAAGAGAGGATAATAACTAGCATTTTTACCATGCTTCTTTAACTTAATTCTGCTATTGGTATCACATGAGATTAAAAGGTCACTTAAGCTTTTATGTAAAGAACTGTGCAGACTATTGGTAGCGTTCTTTAAAGTGGGAAAGCCCCATTTGTCTTTGGCATGCAACTTTATGTATGTATTTATTTTTTAAAAGCTCAACTTCCACTATGAAGACCGCACATAAAGGGCCACGATCAACAATTACCTATATCCTCAAAACACAGTGACACATGATATTCTGACTCAAACTCACGAATCTGGATGTAAAAGTTCTAAAAGACTACACCAATATACATAACATGAGTTAATCAGTTCTCACCTGACAACATTTTAGATCTGGAGGGAATTCATTTTGTAGTAGAAGGTGCTTGTGTGGCAACAGTTCAAAGAAATAAACTCAGGGACTTAGGTGCACAGCTCCTGCTGACATTAAAGGCATCAGATCCCTAAAAGCCCCCACAAAACACTTTTAAATTTTTCCTGTTTGTGTCATCATATGCTCTAAACACAGGCAAAGAAAATTCCTGATGACCTCCCTTAATGTAGAAGTGAGTGTTTAATAGGTAAAATGGAAATAAATATTTGAGTCATAATTGGGATTTTACATTTTAATGGAATCAAAATTATTAGCAAACATAGCACCTGTTATTACCAAAACCATGTTCTGATCCTATTCCCTGGCAGGCATTTACAATAGAATGCTGTGTGAGCTGTCTACTAAATTTAAAACAGCTAACAGACAGACGCTTTGAAACAACAGCCAAACCTCAAAGTTATTCGCATGTTGGGGAAGGGAATGAATATATCCCTACACTTTCCTTCAGTTTCTCTTAAAATCTTGGGAGAAGAATGGGGTAACACAGGGGGAAAAGACCTTTTCCTCTGTCTTGGCAATTGTCACTATTCCTCCGATGCTTCTCCCACTAATGTACTTGGACAGAAAACCAATCTACAATGCTTAACACATGAAAATCGTTCATATTTGTAACCGCATTCACAATGAGGCTATCCTTACTGCACATTTTAAAATAAAGCTTCAACTTACAAATCACACTTCTGTCTGAAACTTATTTTCCTGCTATTTTTGGAAATACATTAAGTGACGATAATGTAACAAAAAGAGATAAAAGAAAACAATTCCTTGTTTATTTTATGAATTTGACAGCCCTTTTTGTGTAAACGGGGTCACTTTTTCCCCTGGACTGTCAGGTTCCCCTATTATTTGCGTGGGTCTTTCACACAAGAGGGGTGAGAAAAACACTTTCATAACAGGAATGTGTGTTTGTAAAAATTGGCAGATGATGTTTCATTAGCAATAATTTATGCAGCTGGCAGCCAGAGTTGTAGGAAATAGATCTTTATGGAGCTTGCCTAAAGGCCAAGGCTACACACTGAGGCCTGTATCTGTTCGGTAGCAGCTTGGCCCCAGCTTGTATGCTTTGGCCCCTGGTGTCTCTCCAAACTCGATTCCTCCTGAAACCTAACCCTCTTTCTCCAGTCCCACTCATAATACCATAGGGGGCTCACGGGCAAGTGCTGTATTCGTAACAACTTTTGGCTCTTTTTAAAAAAGATTTCAAGTCAACAGTATCCCGACAAAAAAGATCATAAGGTTTTCTTTTTGCTATACATTTATCTGCTCATAGCAATGCAGATGTAACCAGGGTATGAAGCCAAATCATACACATGCATTTCAACTGAGTTAAAAATCCTGTGTTCATGTGCTCCCAGAGCTGTTAGTATGGCTCTTTCATTGCTCCTCTTCCTGCCAGTAGAAAATGAGGGGAAGCATATATTGTCTCAGGTTTCCTCCTCCAATGCCTGGAACAGTACTTCTGAACCTACTGCTCCTGGAAGTGAATAGATCTGTTTGAAGTACATACCACGTCTCTGTCACTTGATGGCAGGTCCCCTGATCTAAGCACTTCCCATTGGCCTGATGGAAAAAGCTCACAAAGCTAGCTCACCGGTTTAGCTCTTCCTAAACCATTAGTCACTCTCTCATGGTCATCTTTCTGCACAAGAGAGATCCACTTGCTGGATCCGAGAGCTCTTGGTGATTTATACACACTCCCAAAGGTACTTACTTGTCACTCTTAAGGCAATTTACCAAGTCAAGTTGCAGAAGGTGAATATCTTCTCATCCTGACAAGTGTGAATTCGCATCTGCCCATCCCTCAGCCCTGGAGGCTGGCTTCTGATATTATCTATATCAGCTGTGGATTTGCAGGAGGTTTCCCCTAGCAATTTTTTCCTTGGAAAGGCTCCAAAGCTATGAGTGAAGAGCTGGAGGTGACCCTATCTACAAGCAGGGCCGGTGCAACCCATTAGGCGACCTAGGCGGTCGCCTAGGGCGTTGCTATTTTGGGGGCGCCGGCGCCCCGGCTGCCCATTCAAATTGGGGGGCGGGACCTTCCGCCGCCTAGGGCGCCGGAAGAGCTGGCGCCACTACTGTCTACAAGGTAGTCCTCTTGAAAATTCTAACTGCCCAGGACAGAGGGGGATGGAATGAATGATGGCCTCAACTCCAGGAGCTGCAAACACTGATAAGTGGATCTTTCCTTGTCTAATGAATCAGCGCCTAGCTTCAGAAAACTGTTCCTCAATAGCAGAGTGAATCCTTTTCAGGTCAGAAATCAGATCCTGGCAAAAAAGCCTAACCCAATGGAGAATGCAAGGTCTAAAGCAGCAGATTAGGCCAGACCTTGTTTTTTGAGTAATCTAGCTGTAACTACTGTAGCCAATGATTTGAGTTTATGGTTCACTGATTGTGCGGTTATAATTAATTAACATGTTATGTTATATATAATCATTGTATGCTACATAGAGTTAAATTATAGGATTATAGAAGTATAAGATTGATCAGCATGTAGAGGGAATGATCGTGTATTAGCTATCTAAGTAAGTAGGGCTGAAATGCAAGGCCTGTAGGCTGAGGCCTCCAAGATTTTAGCTTAGTTATTTTAGGCCTTGGAGCTAAGAAATGCTGAAATAAGTAAGTGACCGAAGAATAATCCGATGGCCTATGGTTATGGGAAAAGAGATACCAAGTGGTAATATTGCAAAATATTAGCTGGAAGATTAATTTTAAATCATAAAAATGCTGTAAAGGCGCATCTGTTTCCAACATGTGCCTTAACCACAGGATACAGGTTGTGCGTGAATGCTAATGAGAATACAGAGAGCCTACATAACTAGGGTGACCAGACAGCAAGTGTGAAAAATCGGGATGGGGGTGGGGGGTAATAGGTGCCTAGGTAAGAAAAAGCTCCAAAAATTGGGACTGTCCCTATAAAATCGGGACATCTGGTCACCCTATACACAACCTATAGAAATCGGGGTCCCTGAAGTTTCTAGGGGACATCAGACCAGTAAGGAAAGAGGGTTGACACTTTTATGGACATGCACAGAATGTACGTATAGACAGAATCACATTATAAAAAGAGGGTACCCAGAGCGGGAAAATTGAGCTCCCTATGGGAAAACTCCAGCAGGAGCCATCCCTCTACTGATGATCAATCCATGAGAGACCCATCAGACCCTAACACCATTGTTAAGGATGTGAGTATAACTATATTTGTAACTTGTCCATAGGTCTGTATAGAATTTCTATATGCATGTCTAATCATAACTTTAATAAAACTGGTAAAACAGACTAGACCTAGTACTTGTGAATGTATGTGTAGTCACTACCCTTGGTCTTCATGTGTTCCTAGAGACTCTAAATCTGAAGCAAGTAGCAGAGGTGACTTTCACTCTGTTACGCTTGAAACTGTAGCGACAAGAGCCGAATCCACGGTGGTGTAATACCACATTACGAAAATTCACTTTTAATAAAATAAAAAAGGCTAGACTACAATAACTAGAGAGAGGAAACTACTCTTCGTCACTGTCCTGTGCCAGCCCAGACAGTGGGAGAACTTTCCCCAGATCAAAGACATATGGATGGGACTGCCTTGGAATGGAAGCCTACAATGACCACCTTTCAAAACTCTTCATCTTTCAAAACTCTCCATCAAGATAAATAGCTATGTCCAGTCTGTAATAGCTAATGAGACCAGCTGGTTCCCCTGTACAACTCCTGGGAAGAGACACCCCCTATCTTCACCTCCGAAGTTGACACTGTCTTAATAGGATAAGTTTTTACTCCTAGAGATCACCTGGGCCCACATGAGTCCTCATGATGTTACCAAACAGGACAATGCCGTGTTCTGTTTAGGACCCCTGAATAAAATGGGCAAGGTTCTTGGGAGAATAGGGAGTCACTCTTCTAGACTCAAGGTGGAATGAAGAGACCACATTAGGGAGAAAATGGGGAACAGCCATGACCATGCCTTGTCTTGGTAGAAAACCAAGTACTGACCCCTGTAGGAAAAAAACTGCAACTCCTCTTCTCTTCTCAATGAGCCACCAAGAACATGGTCTTTAGAACCATTAGACGGTAAGCTCTTCGAGACACAGACTACCTCACATGCTGAGTCTAGCACACTGGCACCTCAGTCTTGGTTGGGGCCTCTAAGTGCTACAATAATATATAGTAATTGTAACCTCCTTGAGGCTCAAATACATCAATCAGGGTCAAGTTGAGATCACAGGGGCTGATCCCACAATGGGAGTATTTGCATTCATTTTAAGGGAAATTGGAACAGGCTCCCAATGTAGAATAGGAGGTTTTGTCTTTTTCTCCCGGTAACATGGGCAGTCACCTCCTGAGAGCCCCCTTCCAGTCCAGGGTTCCCTTTGCTATGGCCTTCATCCATTCCCCTTCTTCAGTGCCCTTTCAGAACTCCACAGTCCCCAAGTAAATCAAACAGTCCCCACCAGGCGTCCTGTTCATTTTGTCCTCTGGCCACACACTGACTCTGCAGGCCTCTCCCTTGCAGTAGCCCAAAATAACACAATCTTTGAAAACAGAACACAAACTTTTTGTCTTCATCCCACTTTTAACTGGGCACAGCCCCTCCTCCCTGGGGGTCTGTTTGCCTACATCCCAATACCTGCTGCCTGGAGTTTGTCCTTCTCCACACGCGTTCTCAGCTGGTGCATTCCCACTGCTGACTCACGGCCTGCAGGACGCTCCTTACTACTCCCTACAGTGTCTACAGACATAGCTGTGGTTTTCTAAACTTCCCCCCTTTACTACAACTTCCTGCTCCTTTTATACTGCAGCCACCTGACTCCTCTGAGGTGAGGCTTATTCTGTAATCAGGATTGGCTTAACCCCAGGCTCTCCTCCCCAGCCACTCTGTTACACTCCCTATTATTTCATTACGTTTACATGCTAGTACCTCAGATTAATAAGCAGTAAAACACGCGCACATGCACACACACGCGGGTGGGGAGAAAGCAAAGGCTACAAAACAGACATGTCAATACACTGTATAGGGAGAAACAGTCCCCCAAACTACCGAGGGGGAAAGAAAAAGCAAGCAGAGCTTGGACATCTTGAGTATGATCCAAATACCGGATAAAGCACTAAACATTATTCTTAGTGACAAGAGAATCTATAAGAAACAAACATTAAGGTATACAAGGAGCCATTAGAGATTCAACTCAGGTCAGATGATCCAATATCAGAACCATCTTCATATTACCCAAGGAATCATATTGTTTGTTATTTCAGACAAAAGAAAGTTTCCCCTATCATGATGATGATAATAAAAAATATATTGTTTCTGATCTTTGTGTGGCCTTTAGCAGTGAGGAAAAAAAAGGACTGAAGCTGAGAAATATAAAGCTATAAATTGAACCCTGAACAAGTACTCTTTACGGCTGACTGTGTGGCCCTAGAAACATCTGGGATAATAAGAGTTTTCTTATTATTAAGCAGAATTTTCCCTTCCACCTTTCCTCCCACATAACCTATGGTACACGACACCTTCCCAGTCCAAGGCACAACAGTAACGCAGAAGGAAATTGATTTGTCAGAAAATGTACATACAGTACTTCTTTACCTGGTATTTGATATATGAGGGGAGAGTTGAAATCCTCTGAAGAATGTAACAATAAAGTGGCAGTATCAGCTGACTCCACCATTCCATATCTGAATACTCAATGCTTTACCAAAGTCTTACGCTTTCTTGGCAGTCATGAATTATTTTTCAATGGGATTCCTGTTGATGTTTCCATATTCTGCTCTTCCATTTCCAAAGCTGAACATTTCCTATTTCTGAAGTTCTTTTTAAGTCCTATTGAGCTACCTTATTAGCAGCTATGTCTGATTTGGACTCAAAAGAGTCAAATCCATCTCCCAGGCTTTGGACTGTGGAATATACAATTTTTAAAGAAACACCAGATGTGACGGTTGGTACTGTAGTTTCCGAGACCTTATCCACCAGCTGGACCACCTTTAGTGCCACGATTGAGGTCCCTACCCAGGAAAGCACTTAGGCACCAGCTTAATTTTAAGCATGTGCTAAAGTCCCATTGGAGACCATCCGATTTGATTCACAATCTCACTTCCAGACTGATTTCAATGGGATTTAAACACAGTCTGGAAGTCAGACTGTGAATCAAACTTGATTGACTCCAATGGGACCACTCATGCAAGTCACTGCTCCATGATCTAGCAGAAATTAAAAAGGACCTGACTTCTGCTGCCCAACAGGACCCGTTGGACCCGGACCGAGCATTCCTGCTCTTCCACATTCATCCATGCAGCAGCCAAGCTGTCAGGTGCAGCGCAGCCAGGTTCAGCAATCTGCCGTGGTTCTGGGACAGCAGGTCCGGCCAGAGTGGCAGCTGCGGCGCGGCGGCCACCGAGAGGTCGAGCAGTGTGCCGAACCAGTATTGGTGAGGCCAAGCCAGAGCTATCAGGATTACCTTCGCCTTGTCCTGCTTGATCTTCATGAGGACTCTGGATTAAAGGCACTGGCGGGAAGGCGTACATTAGGCCCCCGACCATGAGAGCAAGAAGGCATCGCACAGGGAGCCTCTGTCGATCCCCTGAATCGAGCAGAATACGTGGCATTTCCTGTTTTGTCTGGATGCCAAGAGGTCCAGCCAGGGAGTCCCCCACCTCTGGAAGATGCTGCTGCCGACCAACCATCATGGGCGCTAAGAAGGAACTGCGAGGGCGTAGGGCTGGCAGCGCCTCATGTACCAGGGCAGGAGCACAGCACTCCAGAGGGCACCACAGCCAGCCCTACAGATACTGCTAAGGCAAAAAATTCCAACAACTGTGCACACAGGCGCGTGCACACCTAGAATGGAATCGACATGAGTGAGAACTCGAAGATGAACCTGAGTTCTTAGGGCAGCCCTATTACGGACTAGGAGCTCTCCCCCACAGAGAGAACAGCGGTGGGAATGGATTTCTGCTCCCCTAAGGTCTCTGCTAGAGCTCCCACTGCAGCAGGAGAGAAGAAACTAGCTTGAAGGAAAACCTTCTGCAGGCCTGTGTGTGACCAGCACTTCAGCGTCCCCACCTGGCAGCTCCACAATCAATGCACTATAAACCCTGGGAGACTAAGCACCACAGGAAGTGCTGCTTACAGAAGACCCGATTAGCAGCACCTCCACCTACCCCCCAGATTGGTCCAGGCACACTGTTTAAGCATGAAGGAAGTTCCAGGAAGCTGCCCATGCAACCCAGCAGTACTTGACCTGCTGCTGCAACGGATCCTGCTCTTGTTCCCTGCTTCAGACCTTGGCTCTGTTCTTTGGCTTGACTCCTGATCTCTGATCTCCAACTAGACTCCTGATTCCTGACTCTGGTTCTGAGTTTTGGCTTGACTCCTGGCTTCTGACTCTGAGACCTGCTCCAACAATGAAGCTTGACTCCTGGTCCTACCCACTATGCCAGGCCATCCACGCCTTGGTTGTGACAGCCTGGAACTGGAATTCAAGGTGACCTATGGTTCTGAGGAAGGTCAGGTCAGCTCTTTTGCATGAGGGGACTTCCACACACCATTCCTTGCTCCTTGCTTATGGAGTGTCTTCTTGTGAGATAAGAAGTGTCTGTTCTATAGCTCAACAGCAGCTGCTCTCACAACTAAGGACCCTGATTTTCTCAGATCCCCAAGGACCATGATCTGCCCAGGGAGATCAAAAGCAGGAACTAGTATCTTGCACCCAAGCCACTATCCCCAGCCAAAGAGTTCTCTGTCAAACGGGGGGAGGGGGGGGGGGAAGAAAACCCGAAAGTTATCAAATCTGAATATAAAACTGGGGGGGAACTCATCAACATAAACTAAAAATACCCCAGCAACTTAGGACTAAAAACAAAAATAGCCAAGGCAGCCAGCAGACCAGTTCCCACCAGCAGGAGACAAGAACAAACGGAGCCTCAGCCAGCAAGCTCCATATATGGGGCAGTGACCTTATCACAGCTCTCATCGTTTCTCCATCAGAGTTCTCATCTTGTCTCCTCCTGCTGGGTGGGAGGTATAAATTCAGTATTTAGGCTACTCATATTAGTATGATCACAAACGTTTGAGGTAGATTGTTCTGGATGACCAAATGGACGGTACCAGTAAAGCCAACTTCATGGCAATACAAAGAAGTCAGGAAACATAGGCCTTCTAAAATTAGCACTGTGGAACGGGGGGGGGGGGGGAAATAGCATTACATGCATTCCAGAGGCTGGTTAACTTTTTTGACTGCAAAAAAAAAAATAGTCTCAGCAATTTGCCCTTAGCAAATACAACCAAATGTGTCAACCATTATTTTGTGCAATAATCCAGTCACATATTCTCCTCGGTAAGAGATAACTCAGTTTTGGAACCTTCTCCTGTAAAATCATTAGTGTCGATGAAACTTTTGTTTTTATTTCTAACTATAAAGTACCCCCTTATGTGCAGCCTGAAGATTATGAAATAAAAAAGGCACTCTTTTTAGACTGAGTGAGCACAGAATGGTAAGACTCTGTGTCATCCGGTGTCTGTGTACCAGTACAAGCTAAATGTCAAATTCTCTGTTAAAGAAAACAATCTGCCAGGATCACTATACCAGAGGTTGTGCTATGATAAAGGGGCTCTTATGCAGAAGTTCTTGTTAGTTGTACTGCCTTAAAAATTACTTTTAATATTAAGTACAGTATATGATAAAAGACAAAAACACCATATTGCCTGTAGGTGAACAATTTTCACAAAGTGATCATTCTAATATCTGACTTCTCAGTCCTCATCCTCAAAGGAAATCTGCACAACACCTGCAAAAGACGAGCCTGGGAGCGTAAATTCATAACTTTGCCAGATACTAAAAATCTGGACTGAACAGAGACATTGGATTTATGTCTTATTACAACAATCTGTAACCGACTTAACCTCCCCTTCAGCTTTTCCCTCCTCCTCCCTCCCTCCCTTCCTTCCCCCTCACCCCATGACTGGAGAGGTGACAACGGTCCCTTGACATACGTGTTAACTACTTATGAAAAACAATCTGTTCCACATTGTATTTCACTGTGGCCAGGTCTACGCTATGGGGGGGAGGGATAGCTCAGTGGTTTGAACATTGGCCTGCTAAACCCAGGGTTGTGAGCTCAATCCTTGAGGTGGCCATTTAGGGATCTAGGGCAAAATAAATAAATAAATAAATCTGTCAGGGACGGTACTTGGTCCTGCTGTGAAGGCAGGGGACTGGACTCGATGACCTTTCAAGGTCCCTTCCAGTTCCATGAGATAGGTATATCTCCATATAATAAAAAAAAAACAGACCTATATCGATATAACTCCATCGTTAAGGGTCGGAAAAATTCATATCCCGGAGCAACGTAGTTACACCAACCTAACCCTCCACCCCTGTGTAAAGAACACTATATCAACAGAAGAGCTTCTCCCATCGACATCTCTCAGAAAGGTGGATTAACTATGCTGATGGGAGAAGCTCTCTGATCACTGTAGGAGCATCTTCACTTAAGCGCTTCATCAGTACAGCTGTGCCAATGCTGCATTTTAAGTGTAGACCTGCCCTGTGACACCCTGAGTACGTCTCCCAGACCTGAAGAAGACTCTGTGTAAGCTCAAAAGCTTCTCTCTCTAACCAACGGAAGTCCAGTAAAAAACAAAATGTTCACATGTTCAATCAGGATGAGACGCCAAAGCTTAGTGGAGGAAGCTTCTGTAGAGCCTAAATAATTACAAAAGAAGGCAAGAAAGAAGGAGCAGCTTTCAAACCTCAGGGAAGGAGCTGGCAGACGATACAACAAGTATAAAATTTTTCAATAGCTAAGATGTGCACACATACAGATCCATGGAGGAGAGCCACAAAGACATAGCCGGCAGTCAGACAAATCCTCCTTCACAACATGCAGGGCACCTCAAATGATCAAAGAAGAAGTAATAGTTTTAATCGTACTTATTCAAATGGTAACACGTTAAGAAGAAGGAGAGATGATATGCTACTTTGTTTCTTTACAGCTTGTACCAAAAATTAATTTTAATGAATGAGAAGTGTAAAAACAAGTCAAAGAGATAGAGAATACACCCTACATAACACATTTGCTGGAAATGTACAGGACCAAAGTAAGTGTGGGAAATGGTCACCTAAATATGTACGTTTCCAGTTCTTCAGGACAGACTTTGAGTGAAATCTGATCTCCACTGAAGTCCACAGCAAAAAACCCATTGATTTTCAATGGGCCAAGATTTCACCCTTTGTCTTCTTACTGTTTGTAAAAGCACCTGGCATACTTTTTTGGCACTCTAAATATATAATCATTTATATTAATTTTATCACTAAGAAGTGTAGTTTCTCTTCCATCTACTGAACTCTGCCAAACCCCTTTCTGTATGAAACAGTGTGCTATAATGTAAGAAGCACACAAATGCTTCCTTGCAAGTATTTCTCTTCCTTATTCTCCATCGTGGTAGATTGCATGATGACTTCAATGGTGACACTGCCTGAGCAAAATGTAACAGTTCTCTTTAGTCTTTCCTAATTCAGATTAAGTTTAAAGTTGTAGTTGTTGTTGAAACATTGTTATTTGATGTTTCCCATTTTTCCTCAAATCTCAACATCTCACATATGGTTGGTCACATCTGAATACAATTAATACAAACATTTTCTTACAATTAATCTTTCTCCTCCATCTATAATCTTCCAGCAGTATACAACTAGAGGATTCAAATATAAATATATTGGAATTACTTAGATTTAAATGTGTGTGCGTGCACACAGAGAATATGACATACAAGCAAACAGCTGTGAACATTGTCAAGCGTCCCCATTTTATCTGCTTGTTAGAAACCTTTATGATATAATAATAGGAAGAAACTAATAATATCCTTGACATTTACTTCCCAATGTAAAATTAAAATATAAATTAAGGCAAACCAAATGAATTCTAGATGTTTTTAGGGCAGGAAGTGCTTGAAACAAAATGAAGCTGAGAACTTAACTACCATATATGAGTTATTTTGCATGTATTCAAAATAAAGTAGTTTATAAAGAGCAGTCAGTCACAAACTGGTAATGAATCAACAATATGAAGGAAAATGCTGAAGATTAAGCACTAAGCAACATTTCATAACAGCTGAAAACGTTAATGCCATCTGAACCTATGGTGGTAAATTAGAAAGAAGGCTGACCTGGACAACAAGGTCTTGCAAACTGCAACACAGAATCTTTCATTTCCATCTGTTACTAGTAATGGTTACTAGAACATACTGAAGAAACAGTGAGTTATTTATTCAATAGAGCTAGTACAATTAAATGTGATCAGATAATGGTGAGCCCCTGAAAGATCTATCTTAGGAAAACCAGAATATTTGCAAAAAAATACATGTAGAATCAGAGATATTTATCTTTAAAGTCATGCTGCTATCTGGCCTCAATACATAATTGCTTGATGTAATAAACTGTCGGGCCACATGATAAATTGCATAGCCATCCTATAAACTGTATATATATCACACATGTAAAATACACATATTATAGAATGAAAAAATTATGATAGTGTTGTGTGCTATACAGTGTTATCGGCATGAGTTTGAGATCTCCACTTGTGAATAATGAGGGTAAGATAGGTATGAGTTTTATGCAGGTCACCTGCAATGAGTACCAATAAACCATCATAATGTCATGTATTGTGTGTGCGCCACATAATTTACAAAAAAATCTATTTTAGGAACATATTAGATTTTGAAAATCATTTTGATACTGTTTTTCAAATAGGTTTCCTTAGTACCAGACCTCCCTGGAAATTGAATTAAAGCTGACTTTGGAAACCTCTAAAAATACCTTTTCTACACACAATAACGTCATGATCTTAAGCTCTGATGTCTTGACACCTCCAAGAGCTCCAATAAAGCAATGGGTGACCCATTGAGAAACTATGATTATTTGTATTACAGGAGCACGTACGCACAAAAAGAATCTTGACAATGGCATTGGTCCCTTACTAGATGGAAGTAGCAGAATTATCAATAATAATGCAGAAAAGGCAGAAGAGTTCAATAAATATTTCTGTTCTGTATCTGGGGGAAAAAACAGATGATATAGTCTCTCTGATAACACTCTTTTCGTTCCAGTAGATCTCTGGAGGATGTTAAACAGAGACTACTAAAATCAGACATTTTTAAAACAGCAAGTGTATATAACTTCCATCCAAGAGTTTTAAAGAAATTGACTGATACGCTTTCTGAATGGACTGTTAATGTTGCTTTTCAACAAGTCTTGGAGCACTGGGAAGTTCCAGAAGATTGGAAAAAAGCTAACGTTGTGCTGGTTTTTAGAAAAGGTAAACAGGAGGAGCCGGGTAATTATAGGCCTGTCAGCCTGACATTGATCCCTGTCAAGATAATGGAGCAGCTGATATGAGACTCAATTTAATAAAGAATTAAAAGAGGATAATGTACTTAATGAAAATCAACAGGGGCTTATGGAAAATAGATCGTATCGGACTAATTTGATATCTTTTTTGGATGTGATTATAAGTTTCGTTGATAAATGTAATAGGGTCGACGTAATATACTTAGACTTCTCTAAGGTTCGATTTGGTACTGCATTACATTTTGATTTAAAAAACTAGAACCATATAAAACTAGCATGGCACACATTCAATGGATTAAAAACTGGCTAACTGATAGGTCTCAAAATGTAATTGTAAATGGGGAATCACCACTGAGCTGCTGTGTTTCCTGCGGGGTCATAGAGGGATCAATTTTTGGTCCTATGCTATTTAACATTTTTATCAATGACCTGGAAGAAGACATCAAATCATCACAGATAAAAGTTTGCAGATGACACAAAATTGGAGGAGTAGCAAATAACGAAGAGACCAAGTCACTGATTTAGAGTGGTTTGGATGCAAGCAAACAATATGCATTTTAATACGGCTAAATGTAACATTTAGGAACTGAGAATGTAAGCCATACGTACAGGATGGGGGACTCTATCCTGGGAAACAGTGACTCTGAAATAGATTTAGGTGTCGTGGTGGATAATCAGCTGAATATGAGCTCCCAGTGTGACACTGTGGCCAAAGGAGCTAATGCGATCCTGGGATGCATGAACAAGGGAAATTCAAGTAGGAGAGGTTATTTTAACTCTATATTTGGCACTGCTGCAACAGTTGCTGGAATACTGTGTCCAGTTCTGGTGTCCACAATTCAAGAAGGATGTTCAAAAATTGGAGAGGGTTCAGAGAAAAGCCACAGAAATGTTTAAAGGATTAAAAAACCTGCCTTACAGTGATAGACTCAAAGAGCTCAATCTATTTATCTTAAAAAAGAGAATGCTAACGGTGACTTGATTAGTCTAAAAATATCTATATGGAGAACAAATATTGAATAATGACTTCTTCAATCCACAGAGAAAGGTATAACACGATCCAATGGCTGGAAGTTGAAACTAGACAAATTCAGACCGGAAATAAGGTGTAAATTCTTAAAAGTGAGGGATGGGTAATTCACATGTGGAACAATTTGCCAAAGGTCATGGTAGATTCTCTATCACTGACAATGTTTAAATCAAAATTGGATGTTTTTCTAAAAGCTCCGCACTAGGGATTATTTTGGGAAAGTTCTATGGCATGTGCTATGCGGGAGGTCAGACTAGATGATCACAATGCTCCCTTCTGACCTTGGAATCTATGACTCTAGGAATCTTTGCAAAAGAAATTATCCAAAGTAAGCAGAGTGACCCCAGCAGTGGGAGATCCATTCAGCAAGGCATACTCCATAAATGGCAAATTACCTTGATGCGGATGTACCCCTTTTCTGGTAGCCGATAAACACCACGAGTGAAATCCTAGTTCCGCTGACATCAATGAGAGTTTTGACAGTGTCTTCAATGAGGCCAAGATATCACTGCACTTCACCCACTCTGTGGAAGTCACTTTACTGGCATTACAGGGTAAGACTGTAAATTTTGGGGGGCAGGGACTGTGTTTTTGTTCTGTTTTTTTACAGCACCTAGCTAAATGGCAATCTGGGCCATGACTGGGACTTTTCCAGTCTATGGTGGTAATACAAATAAATAAATAAAAATAAATAAATAAATAATAAAAAGGAAGGAAAACTCGTCCCTGAGTTCTTGTTCTGAGTAAGTTTATTTAGGCACTATAATAGAACAGCAAGAGGCCAATTAGTTTACTCTGAGATGGGTATTTCTGAACTAGTTACACTGAAATTCTGTTTAAGAGGCGCGTTCTGATTGGCTCAGAACACTGCTTTTTTTTAGGGTGAGACTCCTCCTCCCCCAAATCGGCGCTCAGGCCCCCTCGCTTCTGATAGCCCCAGAAACCATCTGACCCCTCCCTAATNGGCAAGCAAGCAGGAAGCCTGCCCTGCCCCCGGTGCGGGTCGGGCCAGAGCCCCCCCCCCCGCACTCCTCCTGCACCCCAACCCCCTGCGCTGAGTCCCCTGCCGCACNAGCAGGGGTCTCAAACACGCGGCCCGCGGGCCGCATGCAGCCCGCAGGGCTATCGCATGCAGCCCACGAGCTCCTCCCGGCTCCNCACCCCTCCTGTGCCCCCTGGGGGCAGGGAGGGGGCAGAGTTGGGGTGGGGATTTCGGGGAAGGGGTTGGAATGGGGACAGGGAAGGGGTGGGAAGAGGCGGGGCAGGGCCTCATGGAAGGGGTGGAGTGGGGGCGGGGCCGAGGGCGGCGGGCGGGGGAGGTGTCAGTAAATGCGGCCCTCGGCCCAATGTACTAGTCCTCATGTGGCCCTCGAGGTCATTTGAGTTTGAGACCCCTGGCCTAAAGGAACATTCTCTGTTGAGCTCTCCCTCAGACACCCTGGGCTTTGGTGAACTTCCCTATGTCCCCTCCCCACCTTAAGCTTTTACTAAATGAGATGTAGTTTGAGTGAATTCCTCTCCTGCACTGTTAACCAACTGTCTTGCCAGTAAACAAGGACCAATATCCCCACCATTGGGTGGAATTGGCCAACATCTGTAGTTTGCTAGAAAGTTTCATCTGCCGGAACACGTCTCCAGCTGCATGTCCTTCAGATAGCAAGGTACAAAACGAGTCAAACTATCAAAAGCTGATACCATGGATTAGCCTCTGCATTTGTTCATGCAATCAGCCAACTGCATGCACTAGTCAGGCTGTTGCAGACATATCTGATCTGCTGCATAAACTTGGGGGTTGTGGGCAGCTGTGCTGGCACTGACTGCAACAGGCGCACCTACCGCTGAAAACGAGGGCACATAAGCACCACAGGCTGAGTTAACAGTCTCAGGTGTCGCCCCAAGGAACTGATCCTGCAAATGCTTACTCACCTGGGCAGCCCCATTAGCTGAAAGCAGACTACTCACATGAGTAATGGTCTGCAGGATGGAGCCTGAAGCCCATGTGCATTTTTTAGCACAATTTAAAAAATAAAGCCACAACAGTAACATTTTCCTAACTTTTTGGCATTTTAAATTTTTAGAAAATTCCAACCAGCTCTATCCTGGGCTGAACACCCCCCACCCATACACACACAAAATCACAAATGTCACTGTAAAAACATTTCCCTTCTTTCTTCCTTTCTGTTTGAAAATTAAACTTCTAATGAAGAATTTCATGAAAAAGTCAACATTTGGAACATTTTAACCAATTCTAAGTATTTTGTTTAAATTACACCCAGTGTTTTAATATAGTTTTTACTGTTTGAGAGATTATAGTGTGTGTAGTAGTTGCCTTGGTCAACTGCACCTTTTGGAGGGGTCTTTTTAGCATATTAAATGCTAGCTGTCAGGTTTTACAAACTCTAGTTTCTTCTCCTGGAATCTATTTAGTATTTTTTTAAATTACTGAAACTCTGTCATCTGTAGAGTAGTGATTCGGAACAGATTTAATTGTAGCGATTAAACCACTCTCCAGTTTAATATCAGATTATTAAATTAATCTACAGTGATACTGATACCACCAGTAAAGTCACAGTTCCTAAAGCAGCAAATCTCAGCCACTTCCTCACTATTCAAATGGAGCAATGCAGCTCAAAAGTTAAAGTCATCATCCATCCTAGGATCTGGAACTGCATCGTAAACCAGACCCGAAGAAGAGTTCTGTGAAGCTTGAAAGCCCCAACAGAAGCTGGTCCAATGAAAAATATTACCTCACCCACCTTGTCTCTCGTAAACCAAAGGGAGATCTGTATTCCCGTAGAATGGCTGCAGCACCGTTTATCATACTAGCCCCACATCCACAAACAAGTGGTATGTAGGGTGTTAACTATCTAACTCATGCAATGGAGCTGTGTCATTTCAAAATATTGTACAGAGTCATTTTAATGTGATGGAGATTAAAGCCTATTGAAACAGACTGTGACTCATCCTGCGAACCCACATGGGATGGGTAAAACGCCACCTCACTCCACTGGCTAACTATATAGCAGGTAGCAGAACAGACAGAGCAGCGTCCTCCACAGAGCAGCTACTCCTCTTCCCATGCAGGTGGGTGGGGGCGTGGGACGGGTGGAGCCCGGTTCTGCCCCGCCGCATACTAACTGACACGCAAAAGGGGTGGATGTTGTGCCAGGAGATAAGAGCTGTCAGAGTATCTCCCCACCAGAGTCAGAGTGCGACTCTCGGGCTCATAACCTGCCTTCAGGGCCGTTCCTGAGACAGTGCAACGAAGCACTGCCCCATACGTTGGGCTTGTGCCAGAGCCACAATTTAGCCCACTGTAAGCAGGTGTAGGTGCACGACTCCCCCAGGGCATTCCCCTCCTTATCTGAAAGACACTCAGAGTTTTCTTTAAAGCATGGCATTGTTTACACTTCCATAAGCATTCACTATGGTTATCATCAACTTAAGTTATGATTAAAACTCCATATTCCTAGTCTAAATTTTACATAAGCTGCAACTAAACCAAAATATATCTGCAGGCAAATGAAGTGAATTAAACAGAGTGCAAACAAAATAAAGTGCAGTCAATAAGAGTTTTTATTTTTTCTGGTTACTATCACATAGGTCACTAGGCTCTCTGCTAAGAAGACGTGGTCTTTGCTTCCGGTGGCTTTGGCTGTGCATGACTGTCTCCAGCTCTTCAGTCATTATGCCATTTGAAAAGGAAAGTAATATGATCGTGTCAACTAATGCTAACTTTTTGGACAGAAGTCACACCCGCAATAAAGAAGGTGTTGGAAATTGTTCCTAAATTACCACAATTATGTATTCTAGGAATTCCTGAAATGTTAAGATGCTACACTACAGATATAAACTCTCTGTTACTATTGCTAACGTTGGCCAAAACAACAATCTTGTTGGCGCGGGCAAACCCAGCAGGACCGCACAGGACTGTATAGCGCAACCAAGTTACTGGGCTCAAGGCAGGGGTAAATGGGTGGAAATCTCTGGCGTGTGCTATGCAGCAGGTCAGACCTAATGATCATAATGGTGCTGCCTGGCCTTAAAATCGAGGAATCAACCTGATCAGAGTAAACTTTATAATGGAGCAATTAAAGCAGTTCGAAAAATAATAAAGAAATCCAGCGCTTAATGTATGACTGGGGCTTCTAAGGCACTACAAACCATATCACAAACAATAACCACAGCACAATGGCAGGGCTTATAACCCAAGGGCCTGAGGCTACAGTCATAGCCATGTGGGCCCAAGATAAGGCACACAGCGTCATTGGGACAGTGTGAAGGATGAGACACAACAAATACAACAAATCTTACCCCTCACCACTGAGCATTGGAGACGGCCCAGGTCTGCTTACACTACAGCTGTCAGAACAGCTTGGAACTGCCCAAGGTTATTATATGAGCGATTTGGTATTTATCCAATTCCCGCGCAAATAAACATCCTGCTCTCACTGACACTGGTGTAAATCAGGACTAAGATAACAGAGTGAGAAGAGAATCAGCCCCGACAATTTGGTCCCAATCACAGAATGACAAGGACTCTGCGGGCGAGCGCCCTGCTTCACAGCCCTCGTTGGGCCTTCTCATTCCCCACCTCCCTCTCCATGCTGCTGCTCCCTCTGCCACTGGACCCATTTCTGTGATGGGTGTCTCCACGCATCATTACTGCCACATGCTCTTCTCCCCTATCCCCCACCCCACCCCATCTTTTCCTCTCTCGCCTGTCACACTCACAACTACGCAGCACTTCTAACCATCACCCGCCCCCACTACCGGTGGGGTTCCAGCAGCAGTAATTCATTGACTGGGTTCCCGAATGCCTGAGAAACAAACATCTCCAGTGGAGGATTAGTTCAAACCCTGCCTAGTGCAGGTTATCTTAGAGCAGCGATACTCAGATGGAGGCTCGGGAGCCGCATGTGGCTCTTTAATGTGTCTCCTGCGGCTCTTTGCAGCACATGATATTAAAACACTGTGTGACTGAATTATTAACCCATCTAAGTTATCAACCAATCAGGATGCTTTTACTAGGTTATTAACCAATTGTAGTTGATAAAATAATAATACTTGGTCAGTCATTTTGCTGTGAGAATTATATATATAATCTAAATATTCCCCTGTCATACTGTTTAAATTAGAATCTACAGTACTATAGTAAACAAAACCATGAATTCACAGTGTCTCCTATGGATAACGCTGATCGCTAATTTGGCTCCTGAACCACGGAGGTCTTAGAGCAATCTCTGAATTGTTTTATCTCTGGGAGACCTTCACTGGCAATGTGTCAGCTGTCTCCTTTGACCACATATTCCATTATCTAGAGTACTCAACCTTACTGCTAGAAATTCATTCCTAACTTAAGGCCAGACTGGGGACAGGGAATCCCACAATTCCGCACCCACAGTTTCTATGGCATCACGGTGTCAGGAAGCAAGGTGCGTGCGCAGAGCTGCCCCCTACACTCACAGACCTCTGGGCACCACAGAGGCCAGGGACATCAGCACGGTGATTGAGTGCCACTGCAGTATTTCCAGGCCCCCTACCCTCCGTGCTGCTGAGCTCCCATGGACTTCCCCTCCGGCTAGTGCCCCCAGAACTTCTTTCCAGGGGAGGAAAGGGCAGGTGAGTAACTATGTCAGAATTACTTACTTGTGTATTTCCCAGTAGCTTCTGGAAGTACGATGCCACCACGTGGATTTCTTCTCTCTTATATTGCCACCCATCACCATAGCTTCCTGAGCACCTACCAGCCCCAACCCATCATGCTCCTGTGTCACAGCCCTCCCCTACTCATAACTGAGGATGAGAGGGTGTGGTCAGAATGTCCTTACCTTCTCCCACCATTCCCTGACTTCTCTACTGGCCCCTTAGGCAGCTCTCAAGTAATCTAGGGAACTAGGCTGGCACGTGGGTGCCCAGGTCAGTGGAGTGCAAAGGCTACCTTTGTGTGTCACACACACACACACACACACAGAATGAGCAGTGCTTTGAACTCAAATCATAGCTGAGAATGAGGGCCTTTGTGTCTAGTCATGTTCACTCATTTCTCCTGTATAGTCAATCAGTCAGTTCCCCAGCCCATGTGGGTCTTTCAAACAGCAAAAGGGGAGAAAAACAATATTTAAAGACAGGAAAATGTGATGACTGTGAAACCATAAAAAGTGGCAGGTGGTGGAAAGGGCAGGTGTAGCACATAAAACTTAACTTATTTGTTGAAACTAACAAGATTTCAAATTGGGAGTCTCCCTTTAAGTGCTTTTGGGTGAGAGCTATGTGGAAAACTATGCACATTGAAATGAAAACTAGAACGTTAAAGGGCTCTCTCTCCCCTTACAAACAAAACAAGTGTGTATTTTATCTGCAAAGATTCCAGTGGTCTCATTTCCTGTAAAGTTCTTCTTGAAAACAGAAGTATTGTTTCACTAATTGCAAGTCTATTGAGAAATGGAAAATACCATGCATTTAAACAGCAATTAACCTCGCTTAGCGTGACCCTGTATTATTTTAAAGTGCTGCAACATTAAAAGAAAATTAAAAAGAGTGACTTCTTAAATCCTATAAATATAACGCAACACTATTGCTCTGACTCCACATGCAAAAATTAAACTCTTACAAATCACCACTAGCACTTAATGCTGTTGGATTTAGTTTCATATTTGAAATTCATTCACTTCCATTTTATTTGTGCTATCAACATGCTCACTCTAACATGCTCTCCTGGTGAAAACTGCAACAACACACACAATCAGATTTTCTTACCCTACAGAACTCTCAACGCCAACGATATCCTAAATATAAATTGATGTTTCTTAGCATACAGATTACTAGCTTTTAATCCTCACTGCTAGAGACAGATCTTTAAACTCTTCACATACAATATTAATAAAACAAAGTGGTGTATGTTATAATGGTAAATTAAACCAAAATACACACATTAGATCAATACATCTCAATTATATTTTGTAGAACGCATAGTTAAATAAATTTAGAGTCAAATGCTGCCCCTAGTTACTCCCAATTTACTACACTGTGACAGATTCAATTCAAATACTTGTCTGGGCCTCATCACCCAGTATTTGAGCACAATCAATCATTAATGGTTTTATCCTCCCAACACCCCACTGAGATAGGAAAGTATTATCTCATAATGGGGCTCTGAGGCTGGGTAGTTTAAGTGACTTGCCAAAAGTCACACAGGAAGTCTGTGGCTGAGTCAGAAATTGGACCGAATCTTGTCCAGCACCCTATCCACTAGACCATTCTTCCTCCATTAAAGTCAGTGGAGCTACACTGATTTACATCCACTGAGAATCTGGTCCACTAACTTCACATTACACCAGTGTAAATGTGAGTGGAATTTATCCCAAACAGAGGTTCTACTCTGGACAAATGCAAAAAATGTCACCTTCTTAATATAACTGCTCTCTGATTGCGTCTAGAGTCAGATCTGCTTACTTTAATGACAGAAATAACTTACTATCTTTCACGCCTGTTAGCACTTCAGAGACAACAAAGCTAAGGGATGCTGGTTTGGGTTTTTTGCAGTACTGTAATATTGTTTTGTCTGGGGGGGGGGGGGAAAGGTCTCCAGTACTGCAGTTTCGGGCTAAGCCGCAATGGTGTTAGCCACTTTTTGCATTGATGCAGTGTGTCTGCACTAAACGTTTGCACTGATGCAGCTACGATCAGGTCCTGATCTATGACTGAGGTTCCTAGGAGCCATGATAATACAATAAATAAATAAATACTACTACATCGGTGCATCTACATAACTACAAAAATCCTCAATTTAGATAAGGCTGTAGCTCCATCTGCACAGCCAATTATTGCCCTCCTAAACAAGCTGGTGGTCTCACTTCTATGCAGTACGGCCAGCACAAGCAGAAGCAAATCGCCATCAGTTCTCTCATGGCCCTGTCTGGGAGAGGGGGCCTGCCACCTGCCAAAACAGAAGAGACCTAGGGCTTTGCAGTGTGCCAGGCTCCTTGCTCCTCACAGGCTGTCCTTCTATAAAGTTACACAAGCAGGAGCCCCAACCAATTACTATTCTTTCATCAATCTGTTTTATTTATAAACTCAGGAACTCTGTGATCCGCCTTCATGTAGGATGTGCCCACTGCCACAGAGCCCTTCACCTGCAGACTTATGAAGGAAAAATCCTGACAAGACCATATCCAGGTTATCCGAGAAAATCAGTATCAATTGGGAGCAACTTCAATTAAGTTAGTGGATCAGATTCGGCCATAGAAATCCAGAATGAGTCCTTCAAAGTCCAGGGGGTGAGGGGAGAGCTCTGCATGTACAACAGTACAATGAAGAGCACAGCTTGACCTAGTGGAGTAACACCAGTGCCAATCTGGGGTAAATGAAACCAGAATCAGGCCCCACTCATTTTAGGGCAACACTCAGATGCCCTTACTCACATCAAATAGTATCTCACCCCAGAAGTAGTACTGTATCCTTAGCTTCAATCGGATCATATGTGGAGTAAAATGCTACTAAACCTGAGTCAGGGTATCAGAGTATGCCCCCCCATTTTCATGCTCCTCACTTAGGACCAGATTTTGATGCCCTTGCTCACACTGTGTAGTATCTTACCCCAGGAGTGATCCCACTGAAATCACCACATGGAGCGAACCACTACTCAGCATGAGCAAAAGCAGTAGGTCTGGCCCCTAATGAGGCTGGCTACTGCCACAACAGTAAATTGCAGGATGCAATAACACCTGGGGGGCAAAGACTGGATGACACCTGGTGGCACCTATGACCCACAAGACATTTTTGGTGACATGGGCAGAGAGGAGGAAATGGAAATCAAGTGCAGGAAAAAAGACAGCGCACCGCAATTGCTTAAAAACCAGTTTCCTGTCTAGGCTAGATGCGAGGGCAAGACAACAGCCCTGGTGTTCTGCAGAGAATGAAGAAGGATGGATAAGAATGGTCAGGGTCAGAGGTGATCTCATGAGGGAAATGCCTTACAAGCAACTCCGTACTGTGGTGGGCTTTGATTCTCCCATGATGCCCCTGGCCTGGAAAAGGCCTTCCAAACTATTGCTCTCCCACAGTGGGGCTACAGAGGGGACTTAGGGTGACCAGATGTCCCGATTTTATATGGACAGTCCCAATTTTGGGGTCTTTTTCTTATATAGGCTCCTATTACCCCCCACCCCCTGTCCCGATTTTTCACATTTGCTGTCTGGTCACCCTAAGGGGACTCCTCTCTATCCCAGCATACCCTCACTGCCAGCCATGGGAGGGAGCGCTAAACTGGCCCCAAACAGGCCCAGGCATAAGATAGGTTTGATAGCAAGCAATCGGAGGGCCCCTGCCCCTAGGATTTGAGACTTCACCGATTCAGTGACACGAACACCCCGCCTAGGGGGTGCAGAATGATAACTACCAGGGCTGCACAGGGGTTTTTAGGGGCCTGGGGCAAAATCTGAAACTGAGCCTCCCCTCCGAAACTGAGGCCTGAGCGGGGTGTGGGGGATGGGGACTGGACAGTGAGCCTGCCCCATGCTCACCCCACGCAATGGTGGCGGCTGTCTCATAGGGCCGGGCCCAGCTCCCTGCACATGGTATCGCAACACCACATCGCAATGTCGCTCGTGCAAACTCAACGGGTTTGAGGGCCCTCTCAAAGGGGGGGCCTGGGGCAAACTGGGCAGCCCTGACAGCTACCCCCAGAAAGCTGGAGTAGCAGCTATGATGTTACTGCAGAGTGCACCCCTTACTGTAGCCCCCTAGGCTGTGGGTGCTCAGGCCTAGGGGTTGAAACGAGAGTTTGGCCTACTGGTTAAAGCTGGGTTCCAGGGGGAACCGTCCAGGAACGAGCCATGGGTCAGCACTGGAGGGACAGTAGCTGAAGGCCAGAGCTGGAGGGGAGCCGAGGATCGAAGCCAGGAGTCAGAGGGGAACAGGGACTGGAGCCGGAGGAGGCCGCAGGGGGAGCAGAAGCAGGTTTGGAAACAAGGCCGAAGCAGGCTGGGAACCAGGCAGGAGCGGGGACCGGAAGCGGGCGCAGGGCAAGCGCAGCTGTGAGCATGGTACACGTTGAGCAGCCACTGATCTGCTGTGGGGGCCACACTTATCAAGGCAGTGCAGCTGGGCTCCCTGGTTGCCTAGCAGCAAAGTTAAGCAGGGAGCAGGCCAGCAGCTGGTCCCAGCTGGTCTCACCCCTGACACCTACCAGGGGGAGGGGCAGGGTGTGTGGGGGTGAGAGAGAGAAAATTCCCCCATCCCCACGCCCTACTTTGTGCACAGAACTCAAGGAGTTTCAGAGACATCGCTGGAGGCTTCTAGGAATGGGGAAAGAGCCAGTATTGTTATGTTAGTCATTTTAAAAACAGAAATGCTAATTTTCTCTAGCGAAGCACTCTCACGGCTTTTTTAATACGCAGTAGGAGACATTCCTAGGAAAAGATCTGCTGAAGTGTTTATTGAAGGAGATGCAAATGCTGAAATGAGATGTGCATCTCTTTAATGGATACAGCAACACAAAGAGTTCTGTCAGATTCAAACTAGAGGATGGAGGGGGAAAAAGAACCTGCACTAAAGCAGATAAGTGCATAAATATTTCAAACCTGACTGACAGCCATCAAAGTCTCTCTCCTTCCTGAACAGTCCAGGCAGCCTTTTTGATGACTGCTCTCACACTGAAACCTTTATTCCTACAGCAGTAGACACTGCACCTAGTAAAATGGATTAACTAGCAATTGGTCTTCTGTGTGTGGGTTTCTGTGTTATTTCATTCAGGGGGAATCTGCCCATTGATAATGCCCTGCCTGCTGTAACTCCCTGCAGCCCCCTGTGTGTAAAGGGACAGGCTGGGTAAGCCATTCATCAGGTCTTACACACACACCCCCAACACTGGGGAGGTGGGCTCTGCAGTGGTTCTGAATATATTCACAGAGTCCAAGGCTAGTAGGGGCCGTTGTGATCATCTAGTCTGACCTCATGCATAACACAGACCATAGGACTTCACTGAATTAACTGCTGTTTGGCTGTTTTTCTAGAAGATCTGGTGTTGTTCAATCTTGATTTAAAAAATTGAAAGTAATGGAGAATCCACCATGACGCTTGGTAATTTTTTCCAATGGTTAATTACCCTCATCATTAAAAATGTGTACCTTATTTCCAATCTGAATTTGACAAGCTTCAACTTTCAACCATTGAATCTTGTTATACCTTTGTCTGCTAGACGGAAGAGCCCATTTTCAAATGTTTTGTTCCCCATTTAGGTACTTATAAACTGTGATCCAGTCACCCCTTAACCTTCTCTTTGTTAAGCTAAATATGTTGAATTCCTTGAGTCTATCGCTATTAAGCATGTTTTCTAATGCTTTAATCATTTTCACAGGTCTCAGAACCCCCTCCAAATTATCAACATCCTTCCTGAACTGGGGACACCAGAACAGGACACAGCATTCTAGCAGTGGTCACACCAGTATTACCTCAGAGGGGTGTACAGTAATGGCTGCAAACAGAGATGTGTTTGACTTTATGGGTCTAAATGAGGTTGCATGTTCAGTCCCAAAGTCTTGGATACTCTGACTTGAAGGGTGACACTCTTCAGTACTCCATGGGCCATGGTTCAGGGCCCCTAAATTGGTAGCTTTCTTTGATATCGTGTTTGCTCAGGAAAATCAGATAAATGGTTTTATTTTAAAATCAAAAAATAACTGATCAGTGGTGACACTGAATTTGGCTTTAAGAGGGATTTAAAGCAGTGACCTCACACTCTAACCTCTATTCCACACTTAGACATGGCCAAAGTATATTTACTTCTAACGATGCAAAAGCATCTGATTATATTTTTGCAACTCTTTGCATAGAGCAAAGGGTTAATCTGAAGAACAGTTGCCAAAATGCTGAGAACACAGTCGAACAATAGCTTCTCTGAAGAAATTCCTTCACTCCACAGAGAAACCCGTACCCTCCAGCTGCTGTGACTTGTCCAGAAAGACTTCTTAGTGTTTACCCACTCCCACAAAAAAAGAGAGGACAAACTGAAGCTGCAAGGGCAATTTGAAGAAAATTAACGCAGAGCCTTGCACTTTAACCACAACACAAAAGTCATATTAATGCAACATTTGCTTTGCGTGAAATATAAAACCAGGACCTCAACTGAAACGTGTGAATACAGGCCACCTGTTACTTACTAGTAGAGAGACTTACTAGTATAGAGACCACTTTTAGCAGCTCCGCCACACTAAATATTCATTCTTTGTGGAATCTCTTACAGGTCATTTAAAAGACTGGGCAGTTTGGCTGGACAGCTGATATTATAATAGCTATTACCCTTATATATTTGAATGTAGCATACACCTTTATTTAGAGAGGTACTCTTAACAACAGAGGTTTGACATGTACTATACAAAGCATTCAGTGCCAAGCTGATTATTTCAGAATCCTTTTATGATGAAAGGTTACTAAATGTGCCTTCCAAAATGTGTTCTTCGCGCAATACTGACAGTCACAAAGTTGTGCACTGCTAAAGGGACACTGTAAACTTGCATTTATTTTAGCTGACGAACTGCAAATCATTAATTTCCTGAGAAGATACCATTTAAATAGCATGACCTGAATTTAAAAAATAATCCTTAAAAAATTGTTAGAAGGGTATTTCTGCCCTCCCTCCGCCCCTGGATATGTTTAGAAGACTCCTTTGGGAAGGCCTGAGAAGAACAAACATAATTAGGACCTCCCCTTCTCTTCCCATCCTTGTTCTCTCTGTCCACACCCTTGCTGCCCGTTCACTTTCCACTTCTGCCGCTGGTCTTCTTGCTAAACACCCAATCATGTAGAGCCCTGGCAAGAGCGCGCACCATCAATCACCAATTAAACGGACTAGACGCAAGGTGCTGTCAAAAATCTAAAGTAAACAAACTGGAAAACAGAGGTTAAAAAAAATCACTTGCTCACAGCGGCGTTGGAACAATCTGTATAGTGGGGCTGCTGAAAGCCATTGAACCAAACTGTAAACCCTCTATATGATAGAAACCACTTCAAGCCAGGGGGTGCTGCTGTTCCCCCAGCACCCCTAGTTCCAGCCCCCTTGCTTGCTCACTCAATCTCCGGTAGCTCCAGTACGTAACTTCAGCAGCTATCTGTAACAACACTAGCTACAGTTTGCGGATGAAAGTGTGATTTTTTTTAAGTTGGCAGTGGCCCCTGGTTTTATATGTAAAAACTTTGCAAAACACCATTCGGTTGGGGGCTGTGTGGGGCTTTAAGTGCACACTGATATCAGAGATGTAAAAGACTTTGAAACTGCCCATAACAGCAGCCTACACCTCCTCCAGTGATGTGTACAGAAGGGATCCAAATATCCATCCTAACACCAACAGCTAACTTGTGCCTTCCAGCCCAATAGCCGCTCTAAGAGATAGGAGCTAAGTAGCTGCAGAGGCCCATTTATCTGCAGGGGGTGCAATCCCTAGTGTTCACCATACCAACCTTACCTGCATGCGTACACACACACACACACAGTACTGTGTACCCTCGTAGCCTGGCTGGACATGCCCCTTTGGGGCACCAAGTGCCATCAGCCATGCTAGCCAGCCCACCTTTGTGCTCGGGGAGCTCCAGCACCCAGATGCTGCCAGGCCCTGTGCTGATGCTCCTGGTCCTGGCAGGGGAGAGGTGAACATGGCTCCCTGCACACTTTTCTCACCCACAGCCCAATCCAACACCCACTGAAATCAATGGAAAGACTCTCACGGACTTCAGTGGGCACTGAATCACCACCCATATCTGATCCCGTAATACTGAAGTCACTGGACTCATTACCATGGGTGCAGGATCAAACCCCAAGCAGCCACAATTTGGACTGTAGGGGTGAAATCTTAACCTCGCTGAAGTCAATGGGAATTTTGTCATTGACGTCAATGGAGCCAGGATTTCACTCTAGGCATTTCAGGAGGCGCTCTAGCATTTCTCAAGATATTCAGAATAAGCTACAATAAAATTCTTAAGGGTCCAATCCTGAGCTGAGCATTTCCCACCAGAAGCTAAGGGCCCACAGCACCTGGCTGGATCAGACTCTTCTAGTTCAAGCATCATAACCTCAAAGAATGAGTGTGAGGAGGAAGACTGGGCTACTGGCTATGAGCTGAGCAGACTGCTATACAAATAATGTTTTCAAAGAATTCTTATCAGTTTAACATAATACTGCAAGTCAATAACAATTCTTATCTGAAAGGGTCATGCAGGTAGTTAAAACAACATCTCATCAACATTCACATTATCTGGAGGGAAACAGCCTAAGGTTTCTATTTTTAAAATCCACTTCTCTGGCACTGTAAGGTGTGGTGTTTAAGTTAACAAACCCTCTTTTCAGAGCTGTGCTGACACAACTGGCAATTCCAATGCACAACTAGACAGCAGGCAAAAAAAATCATGCTGACTTGTGCTCCATGATTACTGCTTGGGGATATCCCAATGGCAGGAAAAGACAAAATCTGTAAGGAAAACATTTAACTGTACACTAATACTGTTTGAGAAACAGGAAGTAGTTTCAAAAACAAACAAAAAATAATTTTTCAACAAAGAAACAAAAACCTGACTTTTTTGGCTTTTTCGGATTCCCCAACCTTTTTTTCCCCCTTTTTCCATTTTGCCACTGGGGAAAAAAGCAAGAAAAAGAACAAAAACTAAATAAAAACTGAAAAAGGTTTTTTTGTTTCACTAAAATCAGAAATCTAAAGTAAAATTTCTGTGAAAAACTTCATTTTCACAAAAAGATTGTTTTTCACTGGAAAAAAAGTTTCAAGGGAGAAATTTTCACCAGCTGTACTTTGCACATCAGTATCAGGGGGTAGCCGTGTTAGTCTGTATCCACAAAAACAACAAGGAATCCGGTGGCACCTTAAAGACTAACAGATTTATTTGGGCATAAGCTTTCGTGGGTAAAAAACTGGACTCCTTGTTGTTTCTGCACACAGTGTTACTTTTTATAACAATAAAACAATTACTAACACAACAAAGAAGCATATCCAAGTGCAGAGCAAGTAATACAACATGGCAAAAAGCAGGAAAACCAACACACCACAAGCAAGGCTAGGTTAGTTATCTGACTGATCTAAAGTTTAGAGAAAAATCTGGAACCAATTATGTGCGAAGAGTAATAACAAGACAGAGCTAGAGTTCGGTAAAGTGACCTATATTTGCTTCCACCCTACCCTAGAGTGATCTATTGCTTTGGAGCAGAGTTGAGTGAATCAGAGACGGATCCTGCAGATGATACATGAAGTATAAAAAAAAAATTTAATTTAAAAAAAATAAACACTTTATCAAGCATGGCAGCTCAGCACACGAGAGCAGATACAGCTGCCATTAAAGTCAAGGGGACCCTTTCCACTCAGTGAAAGTTGGCTCAGCCCTGTAGTGCAACAGCACTGTCAGAAAAAAACAACCACATCCTACCGAGATTCCTGTATCCATATCACTAAATGAACACGTGTCTGCTGATGCTTGTCATTAGCCATCAAGCTGCAAAGGAGAAAAGGCCTCATACCTCCCGGGTGCCTTACTGTAGACAGTAGGAGAAACATCTCATGCTTCCAATTCCAGTATTGCATAAACATCACAAACTGGTCCAAAGGGAGAAGAGCCACAAGAACTCAGCTCATCCATTCTGTCAGGGCACTAAATACAGACCATAGTAATAAACAATTCCTCCTCCAACAGAAATTGCTCCTGAGAGCCTATGCACCTTAAAGTCACCATATCTGGCTGGCCCAATCCATCTCAATCAGACTGTGTGAGAATAGTCAGAGGTCTCACAAGTCCCGTGGCCTAATCTTAAGAAATGTTGAGAACCCACAACTCCCGCTGACTTCAACAGGAGGTGAAGTCACTCGGCACCTTGCAGGATCAGAGATAAAATTAACAACACCGCAGTAGGAAATCACCACCTAGGGCTTGATCCAAAGCTCACTGAAGTCCACTGACTCTGACTCAGACCTGTAAAGAGGGCACAGACTTGTTACAGGTTAGGGCCCTGAACCTGCATCAAATTATGCAAGTTGCTTAACTTTAAGCACATGAATCCTTCCTCTTATGCATGTAAAAGTCTTTTCAGGATCAGGGCCTAGAACAGAAAAATGCTGCTATTTAAAAAGCCCCTGCCAAAATCTTGGATACAAGAGTATCATGAAAAGAAGTCACTACGTGCAAAATAAATAAATTAATAGATTACAAGCTGTTAGCCAGGCATCTGATGTGTGAATTTCTGCCTAGAGAAACTCTGCACCTGTATCTGCTCTCTTACCTGAGACAAACGCAATTGCCTTCTATATGGAAAGGCCAATAAATGACTCTGCACTCCACTCAAATTTTAACTCCAGCCAGGTAAAACCGAGGGAATTGTATCCCACTCCCACAGCCATTTCTTCACACCCTCCCTCCTCCACTCTGAAGGGTCTCCTCACTCCACACTTTGCAAAGAGCAGTGTGTGTTAGGTACCAAACAATAACCATAACACCCGGGCTGTAATGTACTGTTTTGTCTACAAAACTCCTTTAAAAAAAATCCGACTTCATACTCTGTCTCCAAAAGAGAAATAATTTAAATCGTATTTTGGTGACTCTGCTTAAAGCCCACCTTAAAGGGAGCCAACACAGAGACTAGGAGGGGATGGAATTGTCCACAATAACCCAGAGCCAGGACAAACGCACTGCCAGGTTGGAAGCCTGCACATGGGATTTATGGCTCCAGGTCATGAAGCCATTGGCCATCAATCCTCCAACCACTGCCGCACTTCTGCTGGGTGCTGATCTCTGCTGTTTACACAGGGAGTGTGCAAGTTTCTCCTATCTCAGACTCTCAGTGCAAAAGCAACCACTGTGGTTCCACTGATTTAATGGACCTTCCACAGATGCGAAAAGCCCAGGTGGATTCGGCCCCAAGTGTCCCTTGTTTCTAAGCCACTCCGATTCTCTCAAATCCTACAACAGCGATCCTGCCTCCTCCAAACCATTAGGAAAACACGGTTGAGCAGGGGCTCAGAATGGGACTTTGCACTTAAGTAGCACTTGGTCACCATAAGTAACAAATGTCTCCGTTCTAGCTTTCCACGCTACAGCCTGTGGGAGGGTCTTCAGGGTGGCCACCAGCCTAGAGGCATTTTGACACGCTCTGCCCCGAGGTAGCCAGAACATCGAATGGTCATGGCTCATTGATGCAGGTCAACCCCTGCTCCCCTCCCCTCCAGTGGCTGGTACTGCTACCTGCTGTGTACACCCACCCACATTGTCTTGCACTTTGGAGAGCTGTCCTTGTGCTCCCAATGTCCCCTTTTGCACCTGCATCTCACTATCAGTAGTATCACAGTAATGTATTGGTGCCCCACCAGAGTCTGGGACCCCAATGTGCTAGGCACCATATATATACACATGGCAAGAGACCATCCCTGTACAAAGAGCTTACAGCTGAGGGGCAGAGAGGGGAAATAATTTGCACAAGGTCACACAGCAGGTCAGTGCGAGAGCTGGGAACAGAGCCCAGGTTTTCTAGCTCCCAGTCGAGTTCTCTATCCACCAGACAATGCCTCCTTCCTCCTGCCATTGTCTGTGCGCAGATACACAACCACGGTCTGGCCCAGAGCTGGGAAGGCAAAGATGGGACAAACAATTCATTCCCCCAAACACTGGGGTGTACAAAAGAACCACACCCGGACAGTGACTTCTAGATGGTCTGGATAATATTTAGTCCTGCCTTGAGTGCAGGGGACTGGACTAGATGATCTCTAGAGGTCCCTTCCAATTCTCTCTCTGTGCAAAATACAATTCTGAAAACTGCCATGGATATTAAAGTCCTCTCAGCTTTGTTCACGTCACTCATGGAAACCTCCATGCCACGCGGCCGGCTTTAACCAAGCAGTTGTGCAAAAACTCAGACCTGAGCATTTTGGGCTGAAATCTCAGCAGTTTATATAACTGCCCAATTAACATCTCCCTGACTGACCCCGGAAGCCTTAGGTCTGTCCCTCTGACCTAATCAATTACTATATAAAGGAAGCACGCAAGTTTAAAACTTCTAAAGCTCCCAAGAGGAGGCCAAGCCCAGCAGCCTAGTGGCAGGTCTGTGCACTACCATGTAGAAATAGTACAGCCGGTATAGACAGAGGCTGGGGGACACATGGATGCAGATGCTTTGTAGGAAACCCGGAGTTACAAAGGAACCATGTTCTTTGTTTTATTCACTCATAATCATACAAAAAAGAAAGTGGGCAACACGCGCGCAAGGTTCATGTCAGGCTTCACCCTCAGTGTCAAGTTCTCCCATCCATTTCTTGAAAACAGGAGGGGTAAAAGCCTGGTGAATCCGGCAGGGGGAGAACATGCTCCCTGGCCTGCTCCTCCCTTTTCCCAACCCCGCAGTTTCAAGGTAACTGCACCTGTGTTCCCGCTCCGTGGTCCACTCCAGGAGCTCCCAGCTGGGTCTTATAGATTCCAAGGCCAGAAGGGACCACTGTGATCATCCAGTCTGACCTCCTGTATAGCGCAGGCCAGAGAACTTCCCTGAAAGAATTCCTAGAGCAGATCTTTTAGAAAAACATTGAATCTTGATTTAAAAATTGTCAGTGATGGAGAACCCAGCACGACCCTTGGTAACTTGTTCCAATGGTTAATTACTCTCGCTGTTTCCAACCTGAAGTTGTCTAGTTTCAATTTCCAGCCACCTCCAGCCATCACATCTCTTGGCACAGATGCTTGTCCCACTCCCTTCTGATCGGAGGATTTTAAGGCTGCACAGATCCCTGCCTTACACTGTGATATCCCCAGCAAGTCAGTCTGCCTAACAGCCAGCACCTGTGCTTTGCTTTCTCTCCGAGGGCTACGAACAGTGTGTTGCCAGCAGTTACAAGTTACCGCACAGCTCCTTCTGAGCAAGCACCTTTATTCTTAAGGCAAAAGCATTACAGAGAAAACAAAAACCACTAAGCATATTTAAACACACACTAAACATACTAGGAGTCACCCGTCTGGCTAATGGCACCCTAGTATGCCAATGTCTTTTCCCACCCTTCTGTAGGGTTAGGGCCCCCATTAGACAGAAGGTCCTGTCCGTTTGCTGGATCAGAAAAAAGACCCTGAGTAAGTTCCAGCTCATCCATTTATATCAAAAGCCCTTTCTTTTTTTCTTAATCTCTGGAAAACCCAGCCTGACCCAGCCTATCAAACCACTCCAGAAGGTGGAACTTCTCCGGAGTTGTTTTCAGAATCGGGGGTAATCACCCCACACTGCTTTTAGTACCCGTGGAAGCTGTGGTAACATAAAAACAGCCATACTGGATCAGACCAATGATCTATCTAGCCCAGTATCCTGTCTTCCAACAGTGGCCAATACCTGGTGCTTCAGAGGGAATGAACAGAACAGATAATCATCAAGTGATCCATCCTCAGTCACTCATTCCCAGCTTCTGGCAAACAGAGGCTAGGGACACCATCCCTGCCCATCCTGGCTAATAGCCCTTGGTGGACCTATCCTCCATGAATTTATCTAGTTCTTTCTTAAACTCTCCCCTGTGGAGTAGAACACAACCATACATAAACCATTCAAAACTTAAATACAATGATCCCCAAAGATACTGCATGGGACTGCAATATCTGTCACATCTACAATCAACCCTCAATGGGGAGAATGGGCTTCAGGCAGGGAAAGGAGGAGGAGGAAGGCCAAGAAGGGGCAGTTCTGGAGGGACAATCACTGTCTGCAACCTGTGTGGATACCAAGCACCCTGACCCTCTCTGGCACCCCAACTCTCTGTCCTGATCCCCCTCCCGTCCTCCAAACCCCTTGGTACCAGTCCAGAGCACCCTCCTGCACCCCCAACCCCTCATCCCCAGCCCCACCCCAGAGCATGTACCCCCAGCCGGAGCCCTCACCCCCCTCCACACCCCAACCCTCTGCCCCAGCCCAGAGCCCCCTCCCACACCCTGAACTCCTCATTTCTGGCCCCAGCCCAGAGCGCGCACCCCCAGCCGGAGTCTCGGCCCCTCCCACATCCCAACCCCCAATTTCATGAGCATTAATGGCCCGCCATATAATTTCCATACCCAGATATGTCCCTCGGGCCAAAAAGTTTGCCCACCCCTGAAGTAGACAGTCCATGGCCCAGATCCTCAGCTCTGCCAATCAATATATGTTCTTTGATATTGATGGAGCTATGCTGGGAGCTACGTTGGTTTACACACCTGAGGATCTGGGTTATGCTTGAATCCAACTCACAAAGTTTTCAGTCTCTGCAGAAGAATAAACCATATATGGGGAGATCTGGCCCATAAGGCTTTTAACCTGCCAGTAGGGTAAGCAGTGTCCCTACTCTCTAAACAGTTATCTGCAGTGACATTAGATACAAGTGTGAAGCATGGAAGCTAAAGTACTGACTAATACATCTTAAAATAAAGCAAGGGTTCACACTAATTACTATTTCAGTTACTCACTCTGATTGCAAACAGAACTCCCGGCTTGGAACAATTCATGTTCATAGACCACAAAAACATCTAAGATTACAGGAGAAAGGAAAGCCAGGCTTGAAAGCTAGTAGGAACACAGGAATTACGATAGTGGATCAGACCAATAGTTCGTCTGATCCAGTACCCTGTTTCCAGCAGAAGTCAGTACCAGCTGCTTCAGAGGAATGTGCATAAAACCCTGAAGTAGGCAGTTGTGGGATAACATACCCACCAGGAAAGGTTTTTCCTGACCCCCAGTAGTTAGAGAGTGGCATCAGGTAGGTTTACACCACTTTCAAAGCTAGTAAACTTTTTTTTTTTTCCCTGTCCTTCCTAGTGGGAGAGATGAAGGCCCACCTAGGGTCTTAGGTTAGGCACCTAAAAATTGAAGGATCCAAAATGAATGGATTCTTTCAATAATTTGGGCCTGAATAAAGAATGTTCTTCCAAATGCACTTCTGCTAGGATCGTTTGGATACTGAAAGCCATTTACCTAAAAACAAATGTATCAAATACAGGGCCCGACTTGGTGGACAATTTTGTTCAACTGTTAGCCTCTCATATGTCCAATACGCTAGCTATGCTGTGCAGCACATGTACAAACTGTCATCCACTGGCAAGAATTTTGACTACACTCATGGACAAGCTACCCCATTCTCCCATTTAATCTCATTTTAAGAGAACTCAATTTACAAATACACGGCGAGCACTTATTTTAATTTAAAGCACTGAGGTCTGCCCTTTTTAAACTACCAATCTAAAACAATTCCTGACCTAGCCCATCAATCTGTAGCTTATCAAATTCAAGACTGCTATAAGCTACTGAGCGCCTATGGTCGCTTCCTCTTCTTTACATTTAATTTCCTCAGCCATTCGTCGCCCATTTATGCAGAGAAGCAAGTAGATTTAGTTCTTTCCATTTTCCAAAGGAAAAAACATAACAGAAATATATCTGAATAAAAATATTTCACTTGGAAAGAAGCCAACTTAAAAGAAACTAGGTCATGTATAGAATAATACTTTGCACTTTTCCTCTAAGGATCCCAAAGCACTTTACAAACATTTCAGGTGGGATTTCAACAGCATTCAACATTAGCCTAACTCTGCGCCCACTGAAGTTTGTGGGAGTTTTAACATTGCCTTCAATCCCACTCTTAGTTTCCACACACACCTGTGAAATAGCTCACTATTTTATCCACTCTCTAGTTGGGGAAACTGAGGCAGGAAAGGGTGAGAGTGACTCGACCAGCATCACCTTGTGAATTAGGAGCAAAGTAGGGGATAGAACACCACTCTCTACATTCACAGGCTTGTACTACCATAACCACATACTGGTTCCCATTTTGCTAGGGATGAACAATTATTTTTCTAATACAACTTTTTTTACACGTGAAATGTTTCAGATCAGATATTAAATATGCATTGAATGCAATGCACCCACAAGATGATAATCTGTTTTTGTGCTGCTAATGGGAAAAAGTTAAAGGATTTTTTTTTAAGTACCAACAACTCTGAAATACGAAGCAAACATATTCTCTACTTTGGCCCCGATCCTGCAACTTTTTCTGCCGGCACAGCTCTCAATGCAGCCTTAGGACCTATGTTTGCATTTCCCACCTTTGGGAACTTTTGATTGTTAATTAGCCACTGAGGGTCTCCTCCAGTGTTCCTGAATGCAACAGAAACAGACTGAGAATGACAAGGAATAAAAAATTTTAAAGACAGACAATACAGAGTTGAATACATGAGCCACAGAGTTCAAAGAAAAGATTTCCTCTAGTCCATATTGAAATCTATAAGCATTGCAAGCTGATTCTCTTCTTTAAAATTAAAACGTGGGAGGAGGAAGAAGAGAAAACATTTTCCTACACTCTAGCTACAAACTTATGTACAAATAAGGGCACCTGTTAAGTAGCAGGGCTGTTGAAAAATGCAAGAAGTTTCACTGCTTCGTGCTATCATTCCAATACCTCACACAGTGTTGCAACTCCTGCAATTTCACCATAAGTCTGTTATTTGGTCTCTCCCTTAAAGCAAATCTCTGCTTTCATTTAAAACAAGTGAAATTTTAACCATCAGAGTTGTGGGCCAAAAGTTTGAAAATATGAACTCTAAAGGCTCTAAAATCAGTTGGTAAATTAAAAGATCCCCATGTTCATGATTTTTAAGCACAGCTCATGATTTAGGAGTGCCTGACTCATGATTTTTAACATTGGGATTGGCAATTCTGCTCGTTCTGCTCTGGAGATCCCTTTAAGTCCAGTCCTATGCACGTATGCAGTGTTGCCGGCTGTTGTAATTTGATGGCTTGTGATATTTGGCGGTGTTCTTAAAACCCCAGCTCCAGGAGTCAAGCGATTAGATGAAAATCTTAAGCTTTCAGTTTTAAAACGGGGCAACTTTTAGCCCTCATCGTTTCAGAGAAAGGAAGAAAAGAAGCAGAGGCTCAACTAGCCCCACCCATGAGTAGATGAAGAATGGAGCAGGTGAAGAACGGAGATCATGCTGCACCCCCGTAGGTGAGGTGGAAGCACCAGTGCACCTTCTATACACCCAGCAGCTCAGGGGAGCATTGGGCTTCACTAAGGGGCCATGCCTCCTGGTTCCTGCTCCATACCACCCACAATGCAGGCCAACGCCTTCATTGCGTGCAAGAGCTTTTTTGGAATGCAAGTGCTGCTGTTCTGCGTTGGCTTGAGTCCACACACTGGGTCAGTATAAAGGATGTGCCTGACACAGCACATCATAACTCCAAGCTAAAAAACAAGTGCCTTTAAAATAAATGCTCAGGTGACTTTCACCGATTGCTGGACCCACGTAGTAGTACCCACAGTTCACGTTAAGCTGAGCCTTTCTCCAGTCAATCTGCCCCAGAACGATAGACCCAGGCAATGATGATGCTCTTAGCGCTTGACAGAGATGGCTTGTGAGATAAGGACGAGAGCCTTAACATACCCAGTAGTCAGTGCACTGTGCACACGGCAAAGAAAGGTTCTTGTCCTTGGGAGCCAAGCACTTAAAGTCATTACGCTGCGTGATGGGGTAATGCAAACCCCACACTAGACAAGGGGTTAAGGAGCTGCTCTGGGCACACCTGGCCCCACTCTGCCACACCAGCAAGGCACGCACAAGCTGGAGGGGGAGTTTAAAAGGGGAGCAGAGCCACTCACATATGGGCAGACCAGGCAAGTCAACAGATCTTCAGCCCTCAGCTCCTGAGGAAAGGGCTGACTGAAGGGCAGGAGCTTCCCAGACAACCACTGCCTGGAGACCCCTCATCCTGGGACACCCTGAGAGGCAGGAATTCCCCCTCTCTCTTGTACTGACTCAATTTGTTTTAGTGAGTTCCCCTTGCTTTTTGTTCCCAGACTACCCAGGAAGGGGAGAGACTTGGAAGTGATCAGGCCAGAGGGCCTGCCTCTGCAGAGATGGAGCTGCCACACCACACCCAGCCATGAGGAGGTGCTAGCAGTGAGTCTCGTCCCTTCCCGCTCTGTTATTAATGATGACTGGGTTCTTTGGCTAGTGGAAGGTTTGAGGACTCACAGGGTAGTTGGGGCAGCGCAGGCATAGCTAAGGCCTCTCTCTGCTCTGTCAGAGTCTCATTTATGGCCATGGCCAGTAGGAACTTTCCTTTATTAGGTGTTGCGCCTGATGGGAGCAAGAGTTAGATGGAAGCAATAGCCCTTTGTTCTCTTTCTTAGTGCCTGGTCAGCACATGTCTCAGAAATCAAAGGAAACAAATTTGATGGACTGATCGAGCGTAGGGCACTCAGCACTTCAGAGAATCAGGTTTTTCGATCATTCCATGGGGACTGGCCCAATAGCCTAGAGCAGGGGTCGGCAACCTTTCAGAAGTGGTGTGCCGAGTCTTCATTTATTCACTCTGATTTAAAGGTTTCGCATGCCAGTCATACATTTCAACGTTTTTAGAAGGTATCTTTCTATAAGTCTATAATATATAACTAAACTATTATTGTATGTAAAGTAAATAAGGTTTTTAAAATGTTTAAGAAGCTTCATTTAAAATTAAATTAAAATGCAGAGCCTCCCGGACCGGTGGCCAGGACCTGGGCAGTGTGAGTGCCACTGAAAATCAGCTCGCGTGCTGCCTTCGGCACGCGTGCCATAGGTTGCCTACCCCTGGCCTAGAGTGAATTCGGCATGATGCAGGCATCTGGCCACCAGAGAGGGAATTTCAGAGCAGTCAGGAGGTGGGGGCACTTGGAAGGGAAAGCTCTAAACTCCAGAAGGATGTAAATTCCCACGGTGGCCCCTACTGGCCAGCCTACAGAAGAAGAAAGCCTGGTTATGTCCTGCAGATTCCACCATAGGCCAGACCAGATGCACAAAGAGAGATGGCTTTTTTTACTACATGTTCTAAATCCTAGCGCCCTATTTAGCCTAGCATGGCTCTGATGTAGGGGAATCAACAGGAGGAAGCCAGGCAGAAGCAGCCTACCAGTACATCAATCCTACAATCATGAGGAGTGACTGCAGCTCATGCAGACATACCTGAGCTAGCTTTAATCTAGCTAGTTCAGATACCCAAGCAGAAGCATCAGCAGAAGCTAGCCGCCTAATTACCCAGGGCTCCCACTGGGTTTGTACCGCCTGTGCTGAAGCCCGTACAGCCATGGTATCACAGCTCCAGCACATGAGCTCTCTCAGTATAAAGCTAGCTTAGGCAAGTCTATGCGAGCTGCGATCACACCCTGTGATTGCAGCATAGACATACCCTGAGTTACAGACACCTCTCTGTGTCCAAACCAACACACCTCCTACTTCAGTCTCCACCTGCTATATCCTCCCAGAGCCCCGCTTTCCCAGTTCTCATAGTAGAGCATTTTCAGCTATTAACTGAGGGGGATAGTCACTTTTAGGGTGAAATGCCTCTGTGCAGAGAGCCAGAATAAGATCTACATACCACTTAATCCCTATTCAGAGGTCAGAAATGAAGCAGAGTCCTTGTGCCCGCTTGCCGCATGGGCTGGATTTCACTCATCTAACCCTTTTATTTGTGACTCCAAGATGTTTGTTATGTCCGGACAGCTCTTTCCAGCTGGGTTTGAAGCTACCCATGTAGCCCTGTTACAGGGTGTAGAAGGGCCGGCCCTTGGTCCTGCCCCTGCTCTGTTCCAAAAAACCACTCAGAGACCTTCTGGCTCAGCAATCACTGGTGCAGTTTATTTACAACATGTAATCCCACCACCTTCTTACCATCAACAGCGTGGGGGTTTCAGCCTTAAGGGCGTCTCAGTCTCTACAGCGAGGCGGGAAGAGCTACCCCTCTCCTTCCACTCTGTGGCTTCCCCCTTTCTGTCTGCCCCCCTAGCTTCCTCTTTTATACAGCCCCAGGCTAATTCGGCAAAGGGGAAACAGCTGCCAGCCTATCAGGCACAGGTTTTCTCTAGGCACCTCCAATCTACCTTAATTGGAGCTGGTGTGACAAAGGGCTGGCTCAGCAGTTGCTGCTCAGCACCCTGTCACAAGCCCCCCCAGCAAAACCATGTTTGAAAACAAATAAAATAAATGTAAATGATAATATTGAAAAAACAGTAACTCTCAGTGGGAGAAACTTCCGGTGGCTAACCTGGTTTCCAACACACACACACACACACTCAACCGTTCTCATTCATTAAGTCATGGTGGAAGTATCTTGAATTCCTCACTGGTGCTATCTGCATACTCGATTCTGTTCCCAGTGAAGTCAATGGGACTTTCCCTGTTATTACTTATATTACCATAGCACCTAGGAGCCCTAGTCATGGACCACGACCTCACAGTGGTAGGCACTGATCTCACCAGGAGCAGGAACAGGCCTTGTACACATTTAAACTCACAGTGGACTCAGAGGGCTTTCTTCGATGCTCCTGTTCCCATGGCTCACATCAGCCTGGATTTATTTACTTGTTGTTTGGTTGCTGTTTCCTCCTTACCAGCCCCCGCAGCAGTTTGAGTGTTGAAGAGCCAAAAGGTTGTTTGGGATTCTCTCTGCTTTGTTTGATTGATCTTTGTGGATTGCTAAGTTGCATTCTACTGCATGCTACAATCATTAAAGATCTCCGACACGGATGGTGCATCTTATCCAAGAGTGACCTGTAGGGATTTTTTGCTTTGCTTTTCTTTGTTTCCTATCAACCATCATTAATTTTAAACAAGACACTTTTGTGTGGTTTTAGAACGACCTATACATTCATTGTGGCACCTGCATCACTTCTAGTCAAAATGTGCCTCTGTTGCATCAGAGACAACACAGTAGCTTTCAGCCCGGGAAAGCCTATGGAGATCCCTGTTCTAAGGATTCTGTACACAGCTATTTTGTCTGTTAAGCGCCACTGGTAACAAAATGGCTGCAGGAACAGTAGGTTTCTTAGAAAAATCCCTTTTTGAGAGTTATGCTGTAGCTGTGCATTCCAACCAGATTTACATTTTACGTGTCAGGTGCTATAAATGAGAGCTGAATTTTCATTAATAGGCAAAGGAAAAACATATTAAAGAAAACCACTTGAAGAAAACAGAAAGATGAAACTCTACCAAACATGCTTGCTTCACTAATAAAACCAATCAGTTTTAAAGAATTAATTTTTTTTCAATGTTTTTCCATTTCATTTTCAATACTTGCGAGAAGCAGCAGGAAGGCAGCACTGAAGACTGGGGTCCGCACAACAGAGCAACAACAAAAAAACCAAAACCCATCTGTGAAAGATCAAGTTCTCTCCCATTGCCCAGTCAACATGCCTCAAGCCCTGTCTTGTGGGACTTGCTGGTGAGAAGGTACTTTGCCTTCCATGTCTATTCAGCCATTGGCCTCTCTGCTGACTCCAGTTACCTATGGTGGTATTTGTGAGGTGGACATCGATCCAATAAGAAATGTGATGAGTCAACATACTCATTTCAACAGCGATCAGATAGAGTCACTATTCATTTCAGTCAGATTTTAACAAGCAACATAGGCTGTGTCCATAGAATGACTTTTCCCGTGAGAGACCAACTTTAAAGTCAATTCAAACATTCACACTGGCATGTTAGACTCACATGTTGCTTTCACACTAGCTTCACTGGAGAAAATAGGACCATGTTTGTGCCTTCGTCACTATTTTTGTCCTTTTACTGCACTGAGGAAGCTAGAGATAGCCTGGAATTTAACTGACAGTAAGATCGATACACCACATATAAAGATTTATGGCCCAATCCCGTTCCCAAGTTACAGCTCTGATCCCAAAACCTCTTATACTTGGGCAGATTGCTTCACCCAAGTGCAGACCCATTAATTCAAACACAGAGGCACAGTGGTCAGCTTCCATGTAAGAAGTTGCAGGATCAGGCCTGTGTCATTGGCAAAACTCCCACCAAGGGTGGGGGGGGAAATTAGGCCAAAAAGTAGGGCACAAATTGATATCTTTAGGTATTACTGTCATCACCACCAGCCATGGAAGAAACAAACCCAGGTTAGTTGTGTAAATTGTGGAATTCAAGTAGTAAGAGCAATAAAAAGTTAATTGTTGTTGTTAGACACAAGGTAGGTGAGATAAAAGTTATCTGACCAAATTCTGTTGGTGGCAGGTATAAGCCTTCGAACTGCACAGAGTTCTCCAGGTCTGGGGAACAAAATCAGAGTGTCCAAGCTAAAGGCAAGTTGGGACTGAGAGTTAAACATAAGGGGTAACGCATGTCATAGGAGGTCACTTGAGATGGAGTGGGCAGTAAGGGTTGCTATGCAAAAGGGGCTTGAAGTGGGCCACAAAGGGTTACCAGGCAGGTGCATGTTACAGATTGTTGTAATGAGCCATGAAATCAGTGGCCCTGTTGAGTCCACGGTTTTTGGCATCTAGCAGCATTAAGTTGTGGTTGTTGTGAGAACCTGGTGTGATTTCATGTCTAGTCAAGCGACAAATGCCACGGTATGAAACGTGTGGTGAATAAGGGCTATTTAATATTATTTCAACAGGAGATCTCAAAGCACTTTAAAAGACAGGTGGTTTTACAAAGTACGTAATGTTAATACCAAACTAAAAGTCACTTCCTATCATTTCTTCATTGCCAAACACAGACACCAGGCATTCCTCTGTAACAATAGGATCACCCTGATCAAAAAGTAAACATCTTGATTCTCTGATGCAAAGGGATGTTTCCCTTATGTTTACCATGCATCACATTTACAAGAAGAAGAAATTAGTGGTTAGTGGTATCAGAAATTTAACAAAGGTTCTCAAGTCTTGCTATTGAGCCTATCAAAGCCCTAAAAGAACAGCTGATTATTAAAACAAACATCTGAGCAAGTGCTATCAGCATCACAAATGTAATCATTAAGAGGCAAACCAAGGGCCCAATTCCACAAGCTTTATTCCCAGGAGTAATCCTTATTCCCATTGGGGTCAATGGGATTAGTCACATGTGTAAGTACTGGAAGGATCAGGACCTTCGTTTCTACTACTGTTTTGGCAAGAGACTGATCATTATGCAGAAAGTCCTTTCATTCATACATGACCTAATATTTGGATGGGCTTTAGAGGAAATTTTTCTATCATAATTTAAACAGGTACGCCATGGCTACTGCAGTCTGCAGATAAATCATTCATGTGTAATCTTTTGACAAATAAATGTGACGTAACTATTACAGGAAATCCAGGTAAAACTAAAACCAAGAAGTTTATACAATGGTACACAGCCACATACACTACTGGGAACCAAAGATAAACTGTGCTAATGCAGGGAAGAGGAATGGCGATTCTATTCTGTGGAAGATCAGTTTAAAAGAGTGTGAGCTCCTTCCCAATTTATTCTTAGTTAGGCCTCCACCCGCAAATGTATGAGATTAGACTGTTCAGCTGTTTATAAAATGTAGTATTGCACTGAAATGTACACTGCAACATTCTTCCCCGGCACTCATACGAACTATATAAGGAAATATCCAATTCCAGTGTGTTCACCATTGTGATGATAGAGCTCTGTACACTGGAACAGCCCCTGAGTTGGTTTCCTAAAGGCTTACTTAAATATATCCTAGGCCTAACAACATTGTACTGGACGTTGTCATCAAATGGCAGCATAGACAGCTGCCAAATCTTGCAGGCTCAGTGCTCTAATATGGAACAGCTGGAAGAGGACCCTGCATTCTTTTCTCTCAGTAAACACTGGGGGCTCTGTTCAGTATCCTACTGCAATAAAGCCTAAAGAATTTCACCTATCAACTGACAGACTTTCCCCCTCCACAGACTATGCTTTTTGTGTTCTTTTAACCATGTGCAGAAGTCCAAGGTGTACATATTTAATCCTACAAGCTATATTAAAATATCTGAGACAAGAACAGGAGGGATAATATTTGGGGGTTTTTTTTTGGGGGGGGGGGGATTTTTTGCAAATGGAATAGAACTAGGTAATTTAGCTATGTGTTTAACCTCATCTCTGCAAAGAGTAGTTTGGGGGTTTATTTTGGAAGGTTTCTTTAAAAGCGTGCGTGTACACACTTGTGCACACACACAAAGCATGAGTTTAATTTCACTTACACTGTTTTAGTTCTCCTAACTTTCACTGGTGTATAAATGAGATCAAAATCAGACCCATATATATTAAATGTACATCCCTGGGAAAGTACATGCACAGTATACACTAACTGAATTATGTATAGCAGCCCTAAATGGTCTACTAATATCTTCCCACAGCTTCTGTGGAATACATAGAGCATTCAGAGCTGCAGGAAAAAAACTGTATTCAAACAGGACCTGAATGATGAAACAAATTACCATTTAACAAAAGATTAAGATACCTCAGCTAGCCACAGCTCAGCAAAATACTCGTTTGTATTAGATAATGAGGAGATTCTTCTGCATGTTGCTTAAAGCAAAGGAAGCCACGTTGTCCAAAAGAAGCCTAGAAAATCCAGACTCTACGTGACCTGACTGACTTATTTCATAGGAAACTGCATGAGAGAAAAATCAATCATTCATGCTACCGTAGTTACACCACTGAATAGACTGTAGTAGTTTGCTGTGAAAAATCAAACTGAAATAAGTCATCACTAGTCTGAAACATAAAATGTAAAAAGGGAAGCTGTTAACAATGAGGCTGGTTCATTTGGAGCCCCAGCTCCCTGACCTCCCCTTTTTTGCCATCATTAGGGTATCAATCAGAGAACAATGTAGCATTCAAAATGGATTGGTTGCACCAAAACTTACCAGGGTTGTTGGCTTCCCCTTCAAGAATGTGCAGCTCAGTGCAATCTGCCAATGAATGCTCCAGGCAGAGCTGGAGGAAACGGGCTTGGGTTCGACTCACCCGCTTCAACAAGGAGAGCAAAGCAACAGTCTGCTCGCATTCATTCCAGCCTTTAAACCAACCAGCCAGCACCCCAACCTGATCTCGAAACATCATGATTAGATTGGGGTGGGGAGTGGAGGGAGGGGAAAAAAAAAAAAACAAAAAACCTCTGCGGGGGAAAAAAAAAATTCCCTCCAAAGTTCTTTTCCCCTGTGTCTGTCTCACAATTTTATTTATTAATCAGATGGATTTTTGGACACAGCCGTCAGCTCAGATGTGGGTCTGGTTTCTCTTCTGCTCTTTCTATCTTCAGTTCAGTGTCCTGGTGGCTTCTTGTTAAATTCCCCAAAGATGATGACACAAAGTTGCACAGGGAAATAGGGATGGGAAATTGTATATTATATATACACACACACACACATATATAAATCTCAACAAGGCACAGGAGTGGATGTATAGCTTCTTCTTCTTTCCCCTCAGGTTATTTTAGCCTAGCGTCTCCAGCTCTCTCCTCCCCTGGGTGGCAATCTGGACCATCCACACCCGCATTCCTCCCAAAGCAAATGTTCACAACTGGAAAGAGAAAAGAATTGCTGATGATGATGACACACTTTGCAAGGAAACGCTATGATTCAGCATGACAGCAGCAGAGCCCGCTTCCTAACCTACCGAAGGATATTTCAGGTCAACAACACGGGGAAGGGTAACAAGGGGGTGGAGGGGAAAGGCGAGGAAGAAAGGGGGAGGGAGGAAGACACCGAGCCTCTAAAAATTCAGCCCCCATACACAGCAACTGAGAGATGCAGGCTTTGCAGCTAATGGTTTAAAGAAACCTCCCTCCGCCACAGAAAGTGGAGGAGGGAGCTCCCTGTTGCTGCCGTAAAAGGGTTCCTAGTGCTGGGCAGGTTCTTTAGGGACCTACCTGCTTTAAACTGCAACTGCTGCAAGAGACCATTCGTGCAGAAGAAAACTTACACTGCGGCTATAAAGCTCTAATGCAAAGCAGGAGCAGCCCTGGTGCCTTCCTCTCCACCTCCTCCTCCTCCCCGGGAAGCAGCCGAGTTGCTGCAGCTCCATCTACAGCAATCAAGCATCTCAAGCCAGCCCCTTTGGATTGAGGCCCTAAGCAGCAGCAGCGTGAGACAAAAATAAACTCTACCCACCCCCGACTTCATCACACAGCCCGGCAGGCACAGGCCAGCCCAGGGACTCTTCGGGTCCCCCTCTCCCTTTTTAGGCTGCTTAAAAAAAATGATCACATCCCTCCCTCCCCAAGCTATTTTCCAGATATCTTCACCGCCCCACTGCTCTAGCGGGCGGGAGGAAGGGGGGATGTCTCTCTCTCTCTCTCCCCCCCTCTTTCTGTCCTACTGAAGCGCTCATGAAATCAGCCCGGTTTTACATACGCATTTTCCACATTCAAGGCATCGCCTTGTGAGCGAAGGAGCGACCAGGTCCATTAGCCTCAAGGGAGCTTTGCAACATGCAAATAAGCGCTGAGCAACGAGCCCCTTCCCTCCACAAAACGGCACCCGCGCCAAAGTTGGGCTCCTGCGGCTTTTCTGCTGCCCCTAGGATGCAACCCCCAGCTGCTTCTTCCATCCCCCCCCACACACACACACACACCGCTGTTACCCCCAGCTGCTTCTTCCATCCCCCCCCTCCACCACACACACACACACACACCGCTGTTACCCCCAGCTGCTTCTTCCCCCCCCCCCCCCCCCCACACACACACACACACACACACACACACACACACACACACACACCGCTGTTACCCCCAGCCCATGGGGGTGGCACAGAAGTGGGCAGGGCAGTGCCAGCCCATGGGGGGGGGGCTCTAAGCACTGCAGGGATGTTTTGGGGAGCCCCCCCCCCCACATAATAATTACTAAGGCCCCCCCGGAGCTGCCGGGGACCCCCGGCTATTGCTCAGTCTGCCTATGCCTAGCGCGGAGCAGGGAGAAGAGCCTGGTTCAGCCCCAGGGAAAGCACGAGCCCTCCCGCCCCACCGCTGCCCGCGGCCCCATCGCGCCGCGCCCCGGGCACCCACCTGGCTCAGCCCCATGCTGCCCCCCGGCTCTCTCGGGAGGCTGAGGCAGGTGCCTCGCTGCTGTCAGGCGGGCTGCGGCTGGCGGCGCCCCGGCCGTGCCATGGCGGGGAGCGGGCAGGGGGCGATCCCGCCGGGCGGTGCAGCAGCAGCGCCGGGCGCCTGGCTGGGCGAGACTGAGCCGCGCCGAGCCCCGCGCCCCAGCTCCCCACATGCTAGTCATTAGCATAACCCATTACGTCATGGGCTCGCGGCGCGAGGCCCCCGCCCCCCGGGTCGGGGCAGCGCCAGGGGAGCCCGGAGCGGGCCGGGCTCGCGGCCGTGGGGCGGGGCCTTCCCGCCTCGGCCGGCCCCTGCTGCGGGGCCCCAGCACCCCGGGCACTGCGCGGCGCTCCCTGCCCTGCCCCGCCGGGGGTGTGAGACCGGGCCGGGCGGTGCGCCGCATCCCGGGCTCTGTGTGTGTGTGTGTGTGCTGCAAATGTATCCCCAGCGGGGCTTCACACTCAGTGTGTGTGTGTGTGTGGGGGGGGTGCAAGTACGCCGCAGCGGGGCTTCCAACGCAGTGTGTGTGTGTGTGTGTGCGGCAAAGACACCCCAGCGGGGCTTCACGCTGAGTGTGTGTGTGTGTGTGTGCGCGCGCACTTGTGCGGCAAATACACTCCAGTGGAGTTTCACTCAGTGTCTGTGTGTGTGCTGCAGATATACCCGAGCGGGCTTCACTCTGTGTGTGCTGCAAATACACCCCCGCGGGGCCTCACACTGTGTGTGTGTGTGTGAGCTACACACACCCCCCCGCGCGCACACCGCCTGTGTGTGTGTGTGTGTGTGCTGCGGAGACCCCCGAGCGCGGCAGCCTTCCCCCTCACTGTGTGTGTGTGTGTGCTGGATATGCACCCCAGCGGGGCTTCTCTCTGAGTGTGTGTGTGTGTGTGTGCGTGCTGCAAATACACCCCAGCTGGGCTTCACACTGAGTGTGTGTGTGCTGCAAAGACGCCCCAGCAGGGCTTCACACAGTGGGTGTGTGTGTGTGTGTGCGCGCGCACTTGTGCGGCAAATACACTCCAGTGGAGTTTCACTCAGTGTCTGTGTGTGTGCTGCAGATATACCCGAGCAGGCTTCACTCTGTGTGTGCTGCAAATACACCCCCGCGGGGGGTCACACACTGTGTGTGTGTGTGGTGGAAATGTATCCCCAGCGGGGCTTCAGACTGAGTGTGTGTGTGTGTGCGGCAAATGTATACCCAGCGGGGCTTCAGACTGTGTGTGTGTGTGTGTGTGCGTGTGCTGCCAATACACCCCAGCGGGGCTTCAGACGGTGTGTGTGTGTGTGTGCTGCAGCTACACCACAGCGGGGCTGCCAACCCAGTGTGTGTGTGTGTGTGTGTGTATGTGCTGCAAATACACCCCAGCAGGGCTTCACACCCTGTGTGTGTGTGTGCTGCAAAGACACCCCAGCAGGGCTTCACACTCTGTGTGTGTGTGTGCTGCAAATCCACCCCAGCGGGGCTTCGAACTCACCGTGTGTGTGTGTGTGCTGCAAGGGTATCCCCGGCGGGGCTGCACACTGAGTGTGTGTGTGTGCTGCAAATGCACCCCAGCGGGGCTTCACACACTCTGTGTGTGTGTGTGTGTGTGCGCTGCAAATACACCCCACCGGGGCTTCACACTGTGTGTGCGTGTGCTGCAAATACACCCCAGCAGGGGTTCACACACTGTGTGTGTGTGTGTGCTGCAAGGGTATCCCCGGCGGGGCTGCACACTGAGTGTGTGTGTGTGGCAAATACACCCCAGCGGGGCTCCCAACTCAATGTGTGTGTGTGTGTGTGTGTGTGTCGCAAAGGTCTCCCCAGCTAGGCTTGAAACTCAGTCTCTGTGTGTGTGCTGCAAATACACCCCAGCGGGGCTTCACACTGAGTGTGTGTGTGCTGCAAATACACCCCAGCAGGGCTTCACACACTGTGTGTGTGTGTGCTGCAAATGTATCCCCAGCGGGGCTTCACACTGTGTGTGTGTTGTCGCAAAGGTCTCCCCAGCTAGGCTTGAAACTCAGTCTCGTGTGTGTGTGTGCTGCAAATGTATCCCCAGCGGGGCTTCAAACTCACTGTGGGTGTGTGCTGCAAATACACCCCAGCGGGGCTTCACACTATGTGTGTGTGCTGCAAATACACCCCAGCGGGGCTTCACACTGTGTGTGTGTGTGTGTGCTGCAAATGTATCCCCAGCGGGGCTTCAAACTCACTGTGTGTGTGTGCTGCAAATACACCCCAGCGGGGCTTCGAACTCACTGTGTGTGTGTGTGTGCTGCAAATACACCCCAGCAGGGCTTCACACAGTGTGTGTGTGTGTGTGTGTGCGCGTGTGCTGCAAATACACCCCAGCGGGGCTTCACACTGTGTGTGCGTGTGCTGCAAATACACCCCAGCGGGGCTTCAAACACACTCTGTGTGTGTGTGTGTGCTGCAAATACACCCCAGCGGGGCTTCACACACTGTGTGTGTGCTGCAAATACACCCCAGCGGGGCTTCACACTGTGTGTGTGTGTGTGCTGCAAATACACCCCAGCGGGGCTTCAAACTCAGTGTGTGTGTGTGTGTGTGTGTGTGTGTGTGTGTGTGCACGCTGCAAATACATCCCAGCAGGGCTTCAAACTCACTGAGTGTGTGTGTGTGTGCTGCAAATACACCTGAGCGGGGCTTCACACGCTGTGTGTGTGTGTGCGCTGCAAATACACCCCAGCAGGGCTTCACACAGTGTGTGTGTGTGTGCGCGCGCACTTGTGCGGCAAATACACTCCAGTGGAGTTTCACTCAGTGTCTGTGTGTGTGCTGCAGATATACCCGAGCAGGCTTCACTCTGTGTGTGCTGCAAATACACCCCAGTGGGCCTTCACACTGTGTGTGTGTGTGTGTGTGTGTGTGTGTGTGTGCTGGAAATACAACACACCAGACTTCACACTCGTGTGTGTGCTGCTGCAAATACACCTCAGTGGGGCTTCAAACTCACTCTGTGTGTGCTGCAAATACACCCTAGTGGGGCTTCCCTTCAAACCCGGGATGTGTGTATGTGTGCTGCAAATACACCCTATCAAAGCTTCACACCCCACTGTGTGTGTGTGCTGCAAATACACCACCAGCTGAGCTTCACACCCACTGTGTGTGCATGTTGTAAATACTGTACTCCCACTCACCTGAGCTTTTCCTTGCACGGTATATTTAATGTTTTCCAAATACTGCAATTGGCAACGTTTTCCTTTCCACGGTTCTGCAGGTGTGTGTGCATGTGTCTGTAAAATGGGGCAAACACCATCACTGGACAGGGATTCCCCTTTGCACCACTGGATGCATGCTGGTGCAAATGTTGCCACAGGCTAAGAACTTTTCCCTTTGCACCACAATCTTTCTGTGAATCGAATTGTGTGTGCACGTGTGCAGAACATAGGTGGGTGGCATTCATCAGCAATCCTTCAGAGCCCTGCAGTAGGAGGATAGGAAGCCCATGTTGGGACCATGACTGTAGAACTCTTGTAATAAGGGTTTATTGCAAATATCAACTGTGGATGAGCTCTCCTTTCATGCCAGTGTGTGCGGGTTACACATTGCAGCACTTGTCAATGGGCCACTGACCAGGGAGTGGAGGAGAAATGTTCTTTCCTCCTCCTAAGTAACAAAGCTGGTCGGTAAAGACCTTGGACTGCCCTTTAAAGTGACTCAGGGAAGCTTGCTGGGTGGCTGGGAGAGCAAGCCTCACCTCTCTTGCTAAAGGGAGAGGGTTCAAAATCCACCCTCCTGTACCCCAGCGCATCTCCGCTGGGTTCAAGCAGGCCTGCGTGGTTGTGGATGGGGCAGGCGGGCTTCCACACTGTTGCTGCCGCAGAGCCTATTTGGATGGCTAGTCACATGGTACAATGAGCCATTGGATACTCATTCAAAAAAAATAAATAAAAAAAAAATCAACCAAGCAATGCCTAGAGCTTGCGGCTTGAGAAACAATGTACCGAGTGTAAGCAGGAGCTTTGCATGAGAGTCACATAGGGTGTATTCTCTGCAAGACTGTAACAGCAATCCACAAGGGAAAACGAAAAAGGGAATATCACCGCCACCTACCATTATCAGCAAATACAAGGGGGGAGGGGGGGGAGAAATGTGGAAAATGCTCATATAAGGATGTCCCAAAGCATTGCAATGCAAGCACATTGGCTTGGAGCATCTCTGTGGATTAAGCCACTTGAATGAAGCAGGGAGAACTTGCCCCTATCTGGGTGGAAACCATTCTGCAAAGTACACATTCCCTGTGGCCTGGGCTGACTCCTCGGTGCAGTGAAATGATGCTTTCCAGGGTGTGCAATGAGTTGTTGATGGTGATACAAATCAATTTGTTTGGCGTACAGAAAAAAAATGTGAATGGGATCAAAATAGTATGGTGTAGGAGACCAGAGTGCCTGTGGAAATTAACCAATCCCATGCTGCATTGTTGTTTTTAGATGGGTATTAAAATAACTTTGAAATGTCACAAATGTGCTTGTTTCAGTGAATGTGTCAGGCTACACTAGTGTAAATTCGAAGTAATTCCAATGACTGCAGTGGTTCTACTCCAGATGTACACCCGCGTAACAAGAGCAAGGCACTATGATAATACCAATAAATAATAATGATGATCCACTATATTTCAATCATATGCAAATATTTTTTAAATATGAAATGAGAACTTAATATTTTGTATGCATAGATGATTTATACACCATCATTCATTATTGATAACATCATAGAGCTGAGAGGCCCCATTGTGCGGGGTACTGTAGAAACATGTAGCAAAGAGACCGTCTCTGACCCAGACAACTCTGGATCCTGGTTAATGACAAGACATCCCAGGTGAATAAAACAAACAGATGGGTAGGGGTGGGAGAGAGGGAAGACGAGGCGTGACGATCAAATGAGCATATTTTCACAGAGACTAGCTGAACGCACATTGTAACATGCCGAGCAGGCAGAAATCACAACTATGTAAGCAATTTCAGTCTCACTTGGCTGTGATTTAGGTGTCAAAATATCAGCTGAGTGTTTGTGACTGGTGCATGTTTCATCGATACCAATTGTAAAACTGACTCCAATACATTTTAAATGAAAATCAACATTGTGAAAGGATTGTGCAAATTTTCCCTAGCTGGGGTTATGATAATGACATAAAATAAAGTAGTGGGCAAAGCCAAGAGGATGGGGTAGGTAATAGCGGTGGTAATTGGTTCTGCCGCCTTTATCTGTAGGGGTTAGTTTGAATCCAGCTTGTAACAATAATGACCAAAAGTTGCCTCCAGATGAAGGCCATTTGATAGTCTAGGTACATTGAGTTCAGTGATTTCAGCCTTTTCCCCCACGCACAAGTGTCTGCATCATAAAAACCACCAACACAATTGACACTTGTTGCAAACCGGGCTGGCCAACTCAGCAGAAAGGCTGAGGAATGAATGGGAACCATTCTGAATATAAAAGGGCCAAAAGCCAAAACCAGTAGTGCGATAGTCATTTTGTAGGGAATGAGATTCTTCCCATTGGACTTTCTAACCATTCTACAGAATGCTTCCGCAGGGATTTAATTTTCTGTTCAATTCTACAGGATGAGTCAAACAAAAACCCAACCCTGTAAAAAACTAAAATGCCCATAGGGTTTTCCCATAAAGCAAGGAGACTACATTTAGGCCTAGCCTCCACTTACAAATTTTGTCATTATAACTAAAACAACAAAACCTTCCTAGCATAGGTGCAGCTTATACCAGCAAAAAAGTGCTTTTCCTGGTATAGCTTACGCTGGTTTGGCAAGTGAAAAGCACTTTTATGCCAGCTGTGTCGACACTAGGGCTTTTGTCAGCAAAGAAATGTCACAAAGCTCCCATCCCTAACTGACATTGCTTTCCTGCCGAAAGTTTCTAGTGTGGACTTGGGCTTAGTCTGGTCGGTCCCTGGCACCGGTTCCCCCCATCAGGCACAGGCTGGTGGGGGAATTTGAATTGGTATGCCTGTAGCTGTTCTGTGGATAAATGGAGGACTTCCATCTCCACCAATGTCGGTCCAGCACCTTTGATGGGCAGCAAATTCACACACACAAAATTAACCGTATTCTAAAAAACGCCAAAATATAATCTCCAAATCAACTCCCTGGATGCTGTTAGAGGAAAACACCATCTAGTGGACAGCAGTAGTAATCACACCACTGATTGGTAAGACAACAGAGTGTTCCCAAGTTCTACACACTGGGAGGGAATAATGCAGGCCCACCTGAGCTATATTGGTAATAACCAGACACCCCTAAACAGGGAAGATCATGCATTTGGTGTGAGCTTCTGGTCTCCGCTCAATCCCTTCAGATATCAGTTTCAGGGCAAGACTTACAAACCAGATATATCGGGAACTGTCTGGCTAATGCATTTTCGTTTCAGAAGCACGGCTGCACAAATCCCCACATGCTCTGTGCCCTTGGCCCCTGATGACATTGGGCTTTCTGGGGTACCAGGCAGGTCCAGGAGGTGAAGAAGTTTGGCGCCGTTAGAGAAAATGATGGCTACTGGGAGGATCAAATAAGGATGTAGGACAACCCAAGGCTTGGTCCCAGACATCATAGCATCGTATACAGAGGGGATCTTTTACTATCCCCCGTGGCTTGTGTTTTCTTATCATGCCACACAGAGAGGGGCTCTGGAATGACAGCTGGGAGGCAGATGGGGTGGTAGGCAGTGGTGGGTGGTGGAGGAACGGCCTGTGAGCCAAAGCCGTAGGTGTAATTGTGCAAAGCTGCAGTTGGAAGGTGGAGGAGGTGGGAAGTGGCGGGAGAGAGGCTAGATCAGGTGGACAATGAAGCTGACAGCTGAGACAGAGTGGCAACTGCAAGTGGAGGGGAGAGACCGATGAGGAAGGATGCTTGAGGGGCCACTGGACATAGAAGGAGCTGGAGGGAAGGTCATAGGGAGCTAGAAGTCAATAGGTTCCCAGGGGGTGGGGGGAACAGGCATCTGGACAGTGAGGGGATCTGGAAGGTAGGCCAGGGAGAGGAGCAGAACTGAGTGGGGCAAGGGAGAAGTAGGCTACATCAAAGGGGGGTGCAGGAGCACTGCTGAAATGGTGGCCTTCAGAGAGGAAGGGACACACTGAATGGGTGACACCCACAGCTTACATATGGCCCATTTTTAACAGGTGAGGCAGCACATTACGGGCCATGGCCTGATTCCACCTGAGAGTGGATGCAAGGCACAGTTGACCCAGAGGGTGGGGCTGGTTGGCTCTTAGACCCAGATACACAAAGGTATTTTGGCTCCTAACTTCCATTGAAACCAGTGGAAGTTAGAAGCCTAAATATCTTTGTGGATCTGGGCCTATGACCATGTCTACACTACAAACTTTGGCTGCTGCAAGTAATGTCAGGGTAAAACCGCTGCAGTTAGGACATTGCTCGTGCATGTGCATACTTGACTCCCTGCGTCGGCGTTGATAGTACTCAGCAGGAGTGCTCGTGTTGATGCCCACTGCAGTGCGCAACTCACCATCATCCAGCACAATGCCTCTTGGGAAATTTGGGCAACGCATAGTGGGGCAGAAACGAGTAATGCAGGACTGAGTAGGAGCCAGTGATCAAGCTATCATCATGCAACTTTCTCCATCCCATAATGCCATCCACATCTCATAATTTTTGTGCTTTTTTTAAAAAATCCCACAAACCTGTGTGGCACATTTTGCTGCCTGCCATCTCTGACGGAAGGATGGAGCCTGCACAGCTCTGCCCTATTGTGGTAAGCATTGCAAACACAGGACACATGATCCAACGGTATTTGAAGAGCCACAAGAAGAAATGCAGCAGCAGGAGATATGATGGTTTCGTGGAAGACAGATGGCTGTGGGCTACAGCAAAAACCAATTCAAGGTTGTTGGTGGTGTTTATGGAGCAGCTGCAGATGGTGGAGTGCTGCTTCTGGGCCTGAGAACCCAGCACTGACTGGTGGGATCTCATCATAATGCAGGTTTGGGAGGATGCAGAACTTTTTGATGCAAAAGGCCACGTTCCTTCATCCGTGTGCTTAGCTCACCCCACCCCTCCCGCACAGCAACACCAAAATCAGAGCTGTACCAGCAGCGGAGAAGTGAGTGGTGATCGTGCTGTGGAAGCTTGCAACACCAGATGCTACTGGTCAGTGGGAAATGACTTTGGAGCAAGAAAATCCACTGTGGGGGCTGTTGTCATGCAAGAGTGCAGGGCCATTAATCGACTCCTGCAATGGAGGACTGTGACTCTCAGTACCGTGCAGGACATGGTGGATGGATTTGCAGCAATGGGGTTCCCGAATTTTGGTGGGGGTGATAGATGGCATGAATATCCCTATGTAATGGGGTGTACAATGGGGTGTACAAACCCCACACTGGGCCAGAACGGATTAAAGGACAGCACTGGGCCCAGGTAGCTCTTCCCCTCCAGCCCTGCAGAGCCTGCTCCAATTGGAGGAAGGGTTGAAAAGGGAGCAACCCAGCTCAGAAGTGGGGAGGAGGACAGATCAACCCTGAAGGTTACTGACAAGGGCTTCAGAGAAGTCTCCCCAAGGGGATATGACTCTGCTGAGCCCGGTTGGGGCTGGCAGTTTGGTTCCCCTTTCTTTTTCTCTTTATGTTGAACTGGAAGCTGGGAGAGGAAAGCAGCAGGAAGAAGTGACCCAAAGAGGGTAACTCACAGGGCACCTTCGGGGGCCAGGCACTGTTGACCCTCCTAGGGCCCTGGGTCAGAACCTGGTGGAGTGGGTGGGCCCGGGCTCCCTTACCACTGCCCTATGACCAGAGGGACCCAAGCCTCTTGCCGACCTCGGATTAAAAGAGGGCCTGGGCCGCAAGACCTACCCACTGGGAGGTGGCGCTAAGTGTGCTAACCACTAGGCCACCTAACCCACTGAGGACTCTATCATACCCTATTTTGGCACCAGGCCGCCTTGCCACAGAGTACATCAACAGAAAGCATTAGATTACTGGGGACACTTCACCAAAATCAATGTTGGCTGGTCAGGGAAAGTGCATGACACTCACATCTTTAGAGAGACGAGGTGGGTGAGGTAATATTTTTTATTGGACAGACTTCTGTTGGTGAGAGAGACAAGTTTTCGAGCTTACACAGAGCTCTTCTTCAGGTGTGGGAAAGGAACTCCAAGTGTCACAGCTAAATGCAAGATGGGAACAGATTGCTTAGCATATTCTATGTGCTAACTACTTATGCTAAACAATCTGTTCTCACCTTGCATTTAGCTGTGATGCTCAGAGTATCTTTCCCAGACTTGAAGAAGAGCTCTGTGTGGCTCGAAAGCTGGTCTCTCTCACAAAGCAAAGGTAGTCCAATAAAAGATATTACCTCACCCACCGTGACTCTCTACTATCCTGGGACTGACATGGCTACAACTACACTGCATATTCCCATCTTTAAGAGCACTGGACTGTTCAGAGAGCTACAAGCAGGGACTTTCTTTCCTGATCGCTGAATTACCATTGGCGATGTTGAAATACCCATAGTGATCCTGGGGGACCCAGTCTACCCCTTGCTCCCCGGCCTCATGAAACTGGACGCCAGCCACCTCGACAGCACCAAGGAAAGAGTAAGCTACTGGCTCAGCAGGTGTAGAATGACAGCTGAATGGGCTTTTGGTAGAATGAAGGGACGCTGGCGTTGATTACTGAGAAGATTGGATCTCAGTGAAAAAACATCCCAATGGTTATAGCTGCCCCTCAAGGCTGCAACGGCAGCAGCTACAGATAAAACACACAGAGGTGTCATTGTATTTGCAGTCACAACAGCCAGCAAAAGTTAGGTTTCAGAACTCCCTTCCCTTGTTCCCCTAGAGTTTTAAACAAGACGCTTCAGAGCACCTCTGCACAGCACCACTCTGCAGTCCTAGCTATGGGGAGTATGGCCCAGCAGGGGTGAGGGGGCCAGGAAAATTAGAAGGGAATTGTGCGGTTGCATGAAACAATAAAATGTTGCCCCCTATTTCCATGGCTATGAGTACAGGGCAATGGCACTGAATACTGGCAGTTTTCCACCGGCGGTGGTGATTTCAGCTGATATCTCATTCTTGAGTGTAACAAAGGCACAGAGAGCTCAGCGGTTGCTGGCATTTTGAAGCTGCCCGGGCTTGGATGCCGCTAGCTTGTTTACTGCAATGGTGCTTGGCGATGTCACTGCAGACTGGCATGGGAAAGTGTCCTACTGCAGAGAAAGAAAGCAAGCTGTGTGATGGAATGCCCACTGGAGGGGGTAAAGTGGCCAGGCAGGCCAATTAACTGCCCAGGCTGCACCTAAAGAGGGAGACAGGGAGCAGGCCACTAATTAAAAATGGGCTCAGCTTGGCAGGAACAGGATGGGCCTGTATAAAGCCCAGGAGCTGTGAGCAGCAAGGACTATAAGGAAGTATCTGTAATCACTCCCTGAGAGGAGGGAGCTTAGGCTGGCAAACCCAGAAAGAGGGGGAAGCCAGAGAAGCCAGAGAAGTAGAAAGAGGGGGAAGCCAGAGAAGTAGAAAGAAACCCAGGGAAACAGCAGCTAGGGGTAGGGCTGTACAGACTTGGCTGCTTGTTACAGAGTCCCTGGGCTGGAACCCAGTGTAAAGGGCAGGCCTGCATTCCCTTGCCACCCACTGGGTAGTGGCACAGGGCATTGGAGACGCCAGCTGGAGACCTGATCTGGAAGGACTTTGATTTTCCCAGAAGGAGAGGGCCAAGCCACGAACAGGAAGCTGCAGCTCTGGGAGTGAGAGGGACCGAAGGGTGAAAGAGACGACAGGTAGAGACACCGCCAGAGGAGGGCAGCGCCTGGCAAGATCTAATCCCCAGAGCCACCAGGAGGAGGTGCCATATGCAGCCCCCTGCCCGCCTAACTCTATAGAGAGGAATGAAAAACAGAGAACAGCTCTACCTCCCATTGTGATACCACTACCTCTTCTAGCACGACTAAATGAATGTCAAATCGATAGCTGTGTCTTGCTAAGTTGGGGTCAGGTGCCATCTGTACATTTAAACATTGTAATGGAAAATGATTTCACACACTTACCCGAGGCTCCTGCTCCGGCATCGGGCTCGTCCATGCTCAGCCGCCAGGACTGACTAGAACAGGTCCTGGCTCATGGCATGGCTGGCTCCCCTGTCGCTTGCCCCGATTCACCTCCTCCTCCTTACCCTTCGTGGCCGGGGTCTGTGACTCGGGATCCTTGGAGGTATTCACAGTGGCCTGCAGAGGGGTGGTGGGGTCTCCACCAAGGATGAGATGCAGTTCATTGTGAAAGTGGCAGGTCTGTGGCTCAGCACCAGATCAATTGTTGGCTTCCCTGGCCTTCTGGTACACCTGCCGTAGTTCCTTGGCTTTCACGTGGCTCTGCTGTTGGTCCGTGTGGTATCCGTTCTCCTGCATCCTGTGCAATCTGCTCATCGGTGTGCTAGGGTTGCCAACTTTCTAATCGCAGAAAACTGGACACTCTTGCCCCGCCCCCTGCCCTGCCCCTTCTCCGAGGCTCCGCCCCCGCTCACTCCATCCCCTCTCCCTCCGTCGCTCGCTCTCCCCCACTCTCACTCACTCGCTCATTTTCACCGGGATGGCTCAGGGGGTTGGGGTGTGGGATGGGGTGAGGGCTCTGGCTGGGAGTGCGGGCTCTGGGGTGGGGTCAGGGATGAGAGGCTGGAGAGTGGGGCTGAGGGGTTTGGAGGGTGGGAGGGGGCTCTGGGCTGAGGCAGGGGGTTGGGGTGTGGGAGGAGGTATGGGCTCTGGGCTGGGGGTGCGGGCTCCAGGGTGGGGCTACAAATGAGGGGTCAGGGTGCGGGAGGGGGCTCCGGGCTGGAGCAGGGGGTTGGGGTGTATGTTGGGTCGAGGGCTCTGTCAGGGGGTATGGGCTCCAGGGTGGGGATGAGGGGCTTGGTGTGCAGGAGGGGTCTCTGGGCTGGTGCAGGGGGTTGGGGGTGTATGAGGGGGTGAGGGCTCTGGGGTGTGTCCAGGGATGAGGGGTTTGGGATGCTGGAGGGGGCTCTATGATGGGACCAAGGGGTTCAGACTGCGGGAGGGGGCTCAGGGCTGGGGCAGGGGTTTGGNAGTGGCCTGCAGAGGGGTGGTGGGGTCTCCACCAAGGATGAGATGCAGTTCATTGTGAAAGTGGCAGGTCTGTGGCTCAGCACCAGATCAATTGTTGGCTTCCCTGGCCTTCTGGTACACCTGCCGTAGTTCCTTGGCTTTCACGTGGCTCTGCTGTTGGTCCGTGTGGTATCCGTTCTCCTGCATCCTGTGCAATCTGCTCATCGGTGTGCTAGGGTTGCCAACTTTCTAATCGCAGAAAACTGGACACTCTTGCCCCGCCCCCTGCCCTGCCCCTTCTCCGAGGCTCCGCCCCCGCTCACTCCATCCCCTCTCCCTCCGTCGCTCGCTCTCCCCCACTCTCACTCACTCGCTCATTTTCACCGGGATGGCTCAGGGGGTTGGGGTGTGGGATGGGGTGAGGGCTCTGGCTGGGAGTGCGGGCTCTGGGGTGGGGTCAGGGATGAGAGGCTGGAGAGTGGGGCTGAGGGGTTTGGAGGGTGGGAGGGGGCTCTGGGCTGAGGCAGGGGGTTGGGGTGTGGGAGGAGGTATGGGCTCTGGGCTGGGGGTGCGGGCTCCAGGGTGGGGCTACAAATGAGGGGTCAGGGTGCGGGAGGGGGCTCCGGGCTGGAGCAGGGGGTTGGGGTGTATGTTGGGTCGAGGGCTCTGTCAGGGGGTATGGGCTCCAGGGTGGGGATGAGGGGCTTGGTGTGCAGGAGGGGTCTCTGGGCTGGTGCAGGGGGTTGGGGGTGTATGAGGGGGTGAGGGCTCTGGGGTGTGTCCAGGGATGAGGGGTTTGGGATGCTGGAGGGGGCTCTATGATGGGACCAAGGGGTTCAGACTGCGGGAGGGGGCTCAGGGCTGGGGCAGGGGTTTGGGGGTCAGGAGGGAGTGCAGGGTGCTGGTTCTGGGAGGAGTTTGGGTACTGGAGGGGGCTCAGGGCTGGGGCAGGAAGTTGGGGTGTAGGAGGGGATGAGGGGTGCGGGCTCTGGGTGGTGCTTACCTCAGGCGGCTCCCGGGAAGTTGCTGGCATGTCCCTCCAGCTCCTAGCGGGAGGGGCGGCCACGGGGGCTCTGCATGCTGCCCCCGCCCGCAGGCGCCGCCCCAGCAGCTCCTATTGGCCACGGTTCCGGGCCAATGGAAGCTGCGGAGCCAGTGCTTATGCTGGGGGCAGCACACAGAGCCCCTGTGCTTGCCCCTACACCTAGGAGCCGGAGGGACATGCCAGCCACTTCCTGGGAGCTGCACGGAGCTGGGTAGGGAGCCTGCCAGCCCTGCGCCAACTGGACTTTTAATGGTCCCGTCAGCAGCGCTGACCGGAGCTGCCAGGGTCCCTTTTAGACCGGGTGTTCTGGNTCACTCGCTCATTTTCACCGGGATGGCTCAGGGGGTTGGGGTGTGGGATGGGGTGAGGGCTCTGGCTGGGAGTGCGGGCTCTGGGGTGGGGTCAGGGATGAGAGGCTGGAGAGTGGGGCTGAGGGGTTTGGAGGGTGGGAGGGGGCTCTGGGCTGAGGCAGGGGGTTGGGGTGTGGGAGGAGGTATGGGCTCTGGGCTGGGGGTGCGGGCTCCAGGGTGGGGCTACAAATGAGGGGTCAGGGTGCGGGAGGGGGCTCCGGGCTGGAGCAGGGGGTTGGGGTGTATGTTGGGTCGAGGGCTCTGTCAGGGGGTATGGGCTCCAGGGTGGGGATGAGGGGCTTGGTGTGCAGGAGGGGTCTCTGGGCTGGTGCAGGGGGTTGGGGGTGTATGAGGGGGTGAGGGCTCTGGGGTGTGTCCAGGGATGAGGGGTTTGGGATGCTGGAGGGGGCTCTATGATGGGACCAAGGGGTTCAGACTGCGGGAGGGGGCTCAGGGCTGGGGCAGGGGTTTGGGGGTCAGGAGGGAGTGCAGGGTGCTGGTTCTGGGAGGAGTTTGGGTACTGGAGGGGGCTCAGGGCTGGGGCAGGAAGTTGGGGTGTAGGAGGGGATGAGGGGTGCGGGCTCTGGGTGGTGCTTACCTCAGGCGGCTCCCGGGAAGTTGCTGGCATGTCCCTCCAGCTCCTAGCGGGAGGGGCGGCCACGGGGGCTCTGCATGCTGCCCCCGCCCGCAGGCGCCGCCCCAGCAGCTCCTATTGGCCACGGTTCCGGGCCAATGGAAGCTGCGGAGCCAGTGCTTATGCTGGGGGCAGCACACAGAGCCCCTGTGCTTGCCCCTACACCTAGGAGCCGGAGGGACATGCCAGCCACTTCCTGGGAGCTGCACGGAGCTGGGTAGGGAGCCTGCCAGCCCTGCGCCAACTGGACTTTTAATGGTCCCGTCAGCAGCGCTGACCGGAGCTGCCAGGGTCCCTTTTAGACCGGGTGTTCTGGTCAGAAACCGGACACCTGGCAACCCTAAGGTGTGTGCGTTTCTGACAACTCCTCCGTAGTTGTACCTGCACAGCCTCTTCTCCCCACAGCCCTAGAAATCCAATGCCTCCTGTCTACTCCAGGCAGCAGCTCCTCTGGAGTGCGTAGCTGCTTTGGTCGGTTGGGCGGTTGCACACAACACGGGAGAGCTGCTAAGTGAGGACTCCAGGCTGGGCAATCAGGAAGAGGGATGCAAAATCATGTGGCGGTTTTAAAGGAGTGGGGGTGGCTTCTGGTCTCCGTGACCCCTGNGTTGGGTCGAGGGCTCTGTCAGGGGGTATGGGCTCCAGGGTGGGGATGAGGGGCTTGGTGTGCAGGAGGGGTCTCTGGGCTGGTGCAGGGGGTTGGGGGTGTATGAGGGGGTGAGGGCTCTGGGGTGTGTCCAGGGATGAGGGGTTTGGGATGCTGGAGGGGGCTCTATGATGGGACCAAGGGGTTCAGACTGCGGGAGGGGGCTCAGGGCTGGGGCAGGGGTTTGGGGGTCAGGAGGGAGTGCAGGGTGCTGGTTCTGGGAGGAGTTTGGGTACTGGAGGGGGCTCAGGGCTGGGGCAGGAAGTTGGGGTGTAGGAGGGGATGAGGGGTGCGGGCTCTGGGTGGTGCTTACCTCAGGCGGCTCCCGGGAAGTTGCTGGCATGTCCCTCCAGCTCCTAGCGGGAGGGGCGGCCACGGGGGCTCTGCATGCTGCCCCCGCCCGCAGGCGCCGCCCCAGCAGCTCCTATTGGCCACGGTTCCGGGCCAATGGAAGCTGCGGAGCCAGTGCTTATGCTGGGGGCAGCACACAGAGCCCCTGTGCTTGCCCCTACACCTAGGAGCCGGAGGGACATGCCAGCCACTTCCTGGGAGCTGCACGGAGCTGGGTAGGGAGCCTGCCAGCCCTGCGCCAACTGGACTTTTAATGGTCCCGTCAGCAGCGCTGACCGGAGCTGCCAGGGTCCCTTTTAGACCGGGTGTTCTGGTCAGAAACCGGACACCTGGCAACCCTAAGGTGTGTGCGTTTCTGACAACTCCTCCGTAGTTGTACCTGCACAGCCTCTTCTCCCCACAGCCCTAGAAATCCAATGCCTCCTGTCTACTCCAGGCAGCAGCTCCTCTGGAGTGCGTAGCTGCTTTGGTCGGTTGGGCGGTTGCACACAACACGGGAGAGCTGCTAAGTGAGGACACCAGGCTGGGCAATCAGGAAGAGGGATGCAAAATCATGTGGCGGTTTTAAAGGAGTGGGGGTGGCTTCTGGTCTCCGTGACCCCTGGGTAGGGTGACCAGATGTCCCGATTTTATAGGGACAGTCCCGATTTTGGGGTCTTTTTCTTATATAGGCTCCTATTACCCCCCACCCCCCGTCCCGATTTTTCACATTTGCTGTCTGGTCATCCTACCCCTGGGCAACGGAGTTCACAATTGTGACCAGAGTGGACAGTGTTGGGCATTGTGGGACAGATGCTGGAGGACTGTTAGAGTTGCCATAGGTCACACGGTGTCTACACTCAGACTGCATCGATCACAGTATGTTGACCATGGCTCAACACCATGCAGGAGATGGTTTTAATGCACCGCTGTAATGGAGCACTTCACCCAGAGACAAACTGGAGTGTAGCCACCTGCAGATATAGGTTGACACAAGGTGACTTACATTGACCTGACTTTGTAGTATAGACCAGTGTAGGACATGTAGAGCCCATGGAGGGGTCTGGGGGCAGAGTGCTGTCTGTGCCATCCCAGCAGATGCATTAGAGGGGTGGATGGCCTTAACTCAGCAAGGACTATTTATCTCCCTGGTGTTCGAGGCCTAGTCTACACTAGAAAAGCTTTGGCAGTGTAGCTAGGCAGTGTGATTATACCAGCAAACCCTCCTAGTGTAGACGCAGCTTATAGCGGGTTCCCTGAACAAAATAAGCTGTATTGGCAAAAGCATTGCCAGTATAGCTGAGTCTACAGCAAGCCTTTTGCCACTATAAAAATGTCACGAGACATCACCCCCAACTGACACCGCTCTACCGGCAAGAGTCTCTAGTATAGATCTCGCTGTTGTCATTCTCAGTTCAGGGTTAATACATTCAGGCCCACGGTCTTACTCCAACCACATCTCCATCCCACACTGCCGTCCGTCCGTCTGTCTGCAAATGACTGAGCCTGGGAGAGGAGCATGTGCAAATGCCAATGACACCGATGTATGCAGTATTGTTGTAGCTGTGTTGGTCCCAGGATATTAGGGAGACTAGGTGGGGGAGGTAATATCTTGTAGCCTGCAGAAGAGCTCTGTATAAGCCATAGGCGCCGACTTCCCCTCTGCCCGGTGGGTGCTCGCCCCACCCCCTGCCTCTGGCCCTGCCCCTGCACTGCCCTCGCCCCACCCCCATTCCACCCCTTCCTCCAAGTCCCCACCCCGCCTTTTCCCACCCCAGCCCCGCCCCCTTCCTGCCCCCATTCCACCCCCTTCCTCCAAGTCCCCACTCCTGCCCTGCCTCTTCTCTGCCTCCTCCGCTGAGAGTGCTGCGTCCCCGTTCCTCCCCCTACCTCCCTCCCTCCCCAAGCGCCGCCAACGGGAAGCACTGGGAGGGAGGGGGAGGAGTGGGTTGTGGCGCGCTGGGGGGTAAGGAGGCGAGGAGGCGGGAGCTTGGCTGCCAGTGGGTGCTCCAGCCCCAGAGCACCCACGGAGTCGGTGCCTAAGCTCAAAAGCTTGTCTCTCTCACCGACAGAAGTTGGCCCAGTAAAAGATAGTATCTCATCCACCTTGTCTCTCTAATCATGCCAGTGACGGGAAGAATTCCTCTGCATCCTGTTCTGTGGAACACAAGCACCGAGTCTCCCAAAAGCAGTCCTACAAAGAAGATGAGGAGCCCAGGGTTTGCCATTGTGGCCAATAGCTTTCCTTGGAGCCATTCTGGAGTGTTAGAAAGTGGAACAATCCGTGATAATAATGCCTTGCCCTTACATAGCATTTTCATGTAAAGTTCTCAGAGCACTTTACAGACATGCACAATTTATTTGCCTTGTATTGCCGATCGGCAGTAGCGGCACCAGCATTTCCGGCGCCCTAGGCGGCGGAAGGTCCCGCCCCCGAAATGCCGCCCCCAACAGCGGCGGCGGAAGGTCCCGCCCCCAAATTTCCACGGCCGGCCGGGGCGCCAGCGCCCCTCAAATGTTCGCGCCCTAGGCGACCGCCTAGGTCGCCTAATGGGTTGCACCGGCCCTGCCGATCGGGGGAAACTGAGGCAGAGGGGTGAAGCAGCTTGCCCAGGATCACATAGTGAACCAGGAACAGAATTCAGGTTGCTTGATTCTCAGTTCTAACCCCAAGCCACTAGATCAGCACTGCCTCTTGACAATGCGGTGCTTGATTCTACTCAGTGCAGAATCAATAACATTTTACCCGGTAGGGCTCAAACACTGGGGGAAATAGTTCTGATTCTGATGTTTATGTTCCAAACTCTCTAAGTCAACTTCTGCTCTCACTTATGCCACTGCAACTCTATTGAATCAATAGGGATAGAGGGCTTAACTTAGCACTGAGGACAGTGGGGCTGCGGGGGTGTAACTGAGGGCAAGATTTGGCTTTCAGGCTATTGATTTACTCCACAGATTTTAATGTAACTAGTACTTGGCTGCTGGACAAAATAAATAAACCCCAGCAGAAGGGGTCTGAGCACTGCGCTGCATGTACATTAAAGAATTCGGCAAATATTTCAAACGCAGAAGCGGAAATCTGATGAGAACGCTGTACAAATAAACAAAAGTTTTCATTATTTGTCTCCCAAGGGGGCACAGCGGAAAAATATGAAACGTGGAATCCAAGCACTGCTTGTGCTTCATCATCGTAATACCAAGGGCACCTCAACAGCCTCTTCCATCTCAGGGTCTTACAGGGCTTTTCAAACAGTGACCCTCAGCAGCAGGAGTCACTACCCTCCCCTCCGTGTGGCAGGGAAGTAGCTAGAAAAAGTGAGGCACAGATAAGTTAAGTGATTTACGCAAAAACACGTAGTCTGTGGCTGAACTGGGAATTGAGCCAGCACAGTGCTTTCTCCACGTCTATCTTCGCCATTAGCATTGCAAGGGAAATTCATGACACTGTCTAGGCCAGGGGTGGCCAACCTGAGCCTGAGAAGGAGCCAGAATTTACCAACGTACATTGCCAAAGAGCCACAGTAATACGTCAGCAGCCCCCCCATCAGCTCCCGCACCCCACTCCCAGCACCTCCCACCCACCGGCAGCGCCTGTCAATCAGCGCCTCCCTCTCCCTCCCCGCACCTCCCGATCAGCTGTTTCATGGCGTGCAGGAGGCTGGCGGGGGGAGGAGCGAGGGCACTGCAGGCTCAGAGGAGGGGGCGGGAAGGGGTGGAGAGGGGGCAGGGCCTGTGGCAGAGCCAGGGGTTGAGCAGTGAGCACCCCCCGGCACATTGGAAAGTTGGCGCCTGTAGCTCCAGCCCCGGAGTCGGTGCCTGTACAAGGAGCCGCATATTAACCTCTGAAGAGCCGCATGTGGCTCCGGAGCCCCAGGTTGGCCACCCCTGGTCTAGGCCTTGATTCTAAGTAATGAAACTATATGCAGCCATCCCTTAAAGGGAGAAAATGATTGCCGTAAATCTTATCATTAGGGAGATAAGGACCTCTAGTCAACCAATGAATGCACTAGACCCCTATTTGTCAGGAGGTTTATACTTGGGGATATGAAATCCAGTCAGGAACTCTGCACTTTCCAACAACTCCCTATACATCCCGCACAAAAGATCCATCTCACAGACACGCTTATGTATCTGCATGTAACACGCTTTAGTTTTCAATACGACTTGCAGCTAATTAAACAAATATGAAACGTTCCCTGCCAACAAAATGGAGCCATCTGTTAATCCTATAACTCACTCTTAATAAATGGTCAATCAAAGAATCTCCCATTTCCTTACGTTGGTGCTGACAGAACTCAGACAGTTATAACGTGTTGACGAATGGCAACTGGAGCTGAGAGGATACACCATCTGCTGGGTTTGGGTGCACATCTTGCATAGGAACATATGACAAGGGATAATAAACTATATTCATCAATAGTACAATGAGCTCAAGACAGAATGCCTGACATCAAGAGTTTGCTCATAGTTACATAGCACTGTTTTACCAATGGCTGATCTTGGGCTGGGAGCTACTCCTATGAAGTGGAAATACTAATCCATTGCCCTTCTGCAACACAAATAAATAAAGTAATAATGATCACTATTATTAATAAACCATTGCGCCTATCATCTGAGGAGCTCAGGACATTTTATAAACACTAATTAGTTAAGCCTCACAATGCCCTGGTGAGAGACATACCCTTATAAAAAGAAATATGGGGCTGACCCACAGTAGGAACCCAAAGCACTGCCGTACTATTGTTATACCTACACGCTTTTAAATCATGACTGTAGGTGTTTATGGCAATTTTTAAAACAGAAGTGTTATAGTTACATACAAAAGAAATACCCTGGTGCATAATTGGCTGGAAACAATCAGCTCAAGTGATGCATCACTATGGCCCAGATTTTCAAAGGTATTTACGTGCCTAACTCCCATTGGTGCCCAGATAGTAGGAAAAACTTTCTAATATGAGTTAAATGGAAACAATTGCTCACCTCCGATGACACTATATGACAGCATATCTATGTACGTAGACGTGTACCATGGTGTCCATCACATCAGGACCCACATGTCTGATCTCACTAAAACCTAACATTAATAAAAATATTAGTATCTGCATAATGAAATAATGAACTACAGAACCTCCTGCCTTCACTACTGGAATGGAGGACAGGGAACGGTTGACCAAATGCCAGGGCTTTCCGTTTAAACCACTTTGTATTCTGAAATTAAAATATATACTCCATACAAAAATGTATAGCGAAGAACTACAGTAAAAGAATAATCAACTTGCAAAGTCAAACCAACAAAGTCAGAAAAAGCAACCTTAACTCCTCCCCATGGTGCATTATGACACAGTCCTTAACTTGATCACATGCTATTTTTTCCTAAAGGATTCCTGTCTCATTACGGGTGCAATTCAACCCCATGGAGAGAGTCGGCAAAAGGTCTGGGCCCCACTTAAGTCCCCTGGAAGCCTTATTTTTGTGAAGATTTAAGTTTCAGGGGTGCATAAGCCTTATTCTTATTCTCTGAACAGGGCTAAATTTCACCCTCAGTGCCCAAGTGGGATGAGACAGCTATTCATGATTTATTTTTATCCTCATCATTCAATGTGTGGCCCATACTTCATAGCCTGCAATCCCTCCCAATCCACAGTGAATGAGGCAGTGAACTTGTGAATTATTTTTCTATTATTAATGATTATTATTATTTCGGTTCTGGCAGTACCTACACACCTCAATCGTGCACCAAGGCCTCCTGGTGCTAGGTGCTGTACAAACACAGAACAAAAACACAGTCCCTGCCCTGACACGCTTGCAATCTAATATCAGACAAGAGATGACAAGGAAATGCACCAGAGAGGGGGAGCACATGGCAATGGTGAGGCAGTACTTGTCAGCAGGACAGGCTGTGGTCATACTTCGCCTATTGCCAAATCATTGTCAAGTGGTTGTTTTGTTAACCCCTGCCTCATGGACCATCGCACGTGAATAGCAAATGAACCAGAGTTCCAGCCTTTCACAGAATGTTTGTCTCTGCCATAAGCCCATGGTAATTCATTGGTATAAGGTTGCTCATGAGAACTGGGCTACTGACGCTTAAACAAAATGAATAGACCAACCGGACATACAAAACACCCCTCACAAAAATGTTCTGGACAGCTGTCTAATACGGTGATCTACGCAATCCCTGATTAAGAGAAGCTAAGGAAATATGGGCTCTGATGCATTTATTTAAAGAGGGGGCGTGTCATATTTTGAGCTTCCAACTTCAACGGTCCCCCTAAATTTAAACACAGATGTGGGCCCCGAGTGTGCCAACACTTTTGCATGTGCTTAACTGTACCCAGCTGAGACTCATTAAAGTCAAGCACGTGCATGAGTGTTTGCAGAATTGGGGCCTTCGTGCCTAGGACTGCACCGTACGTGCCTGGTAGCGAGATGGCTAACTCCCATATCCTCTCACCATGTTTACACATGGTAGTCTGATTTTTCAAAATATCTCCAGTCAGCTCTGCTGGTAGTGACAGCAGCTTGTCTGAGGATTCGGAGCTGAATGTGGGTATGCTGCAGGCAGATGGGCTTGATGAAACAAGATGCTGATCTCTCCTGAGGCACTGTTCAACCGAACGCTTGAGGCCTTGGGCCCAGCTGTTCCCGAAGGACTGAGAAATCTACACAGGCTGGGAAATCACTCATGTAACAGCCCCTTTGTGCCAGCAATTCTCTTGGGAAGCTTGGCCCACTATATCTTGGTAAACAAATGAGGGTGGCACCAAGCACAATCAGTGCTTTCTTAATTAATTATTAATTAAATGATGGCAATGTGCTTGGCACTGTACGAGACAGAGAACGAAGGCCGACCCTGCTGCAAAGTGGTTATAATCTAAGGGGGAAATTCCATAGGAGCTGCCAGTGTGGATCACCCACATAACCTATCCAGTTGCCTGTCTCTGATGGCAGTCAACAGCAGATGCATCAGAAGGCAGCTGTGAGATAATCTGTCCTCCACTCAGGTCCTTCAGCTCTTTAATAGTTAGATATTGTCTTAAGTCCTGAAGGAGGAGGTTTAATACACCTTTCAAAATCTGTGTTATCATTAATTATTATAACTGGATATGCTTGATATTCATATAATTATCCAGTCTCTTTTTGAATCCTGTTAAGTTCTTGGCCTCAATGGCATCCGGTGGCAATGAGTTCCACAGTCTAATTATGTGTTGTGTGCTCCCTCTTTTTCAAAAGTGGATTTTTTTTTCATGATAAATTGTTGTCATGGTCCAAAATTTTCATTTTGGGTGAAAATTTTCATATTTTTTATTCAAAAATATTCTTGAACTAGTTATTGGGGGGTTGGTTTGTTTGTTTAATAAAAACTGGGCTCGGATCCTCAAAAAATGCCAACCATCATTTTGATAAAAAAAAATGTAGAAAAAAGTTGGATTAAAAAAATCCCTGCAAAATTTCAAAACCGTGAATCATTTGTCTATTCTGAAGCCGTTCAAATTAAATCAATGTTGAAATTTGAACCTTTTGTTGTAAAACTAGTTTTTACTTTTTAACCAGTTCTACTTATGGTACGCACAGCTCTGCACAGAGGAGCAGGGTGAGTGAATGTGACTCAAAGGAAATAAGAAGACAAGACCCAGTGAGGAGCCCAGCGGAACGAATAACTTTGAGCGACGTTTTTCCGTTTTGTGAATGCCTGGTAGAAGTGAGGGTTAAAGCAGGTCTTGGCTGCGAACAGACTATTAACTAGACTAGCAACTGGGATAGGAAGGCCACTTTATGCTTAGGAGGCAGCGTGCAGATGGGAGATAGAGTCCAGATTGTTAAATCCTGTTCTGCAGAGACCTCTCACAGAGTCTGTAGCGAAGCTGGATACATTAAATTATGACTCACTCCTGTTCCATATTGCCAGGAATAATGCCTCTTTGCACTGATATGGAGGCTGTTTTTCAGTTACTCCTCAACAGGGCTGCATAAGTGGTGGCTGGCACTTCTGCGTGACAACAGGCACAGAAGCTCAGTACAAACAGCAGACTGGGCAATGCCATGCTGGATTTCCTCACAAATAAGACCTGATGCTCACATGTGTAAGGCTCCGAGGGCTGCCTACATTGGTGCCCATGCGTTCAGCTTGAATCGTGCATCACATGTTGTTCACCCTAAGGCTAGGTGGTAAACAGTAACGTGTTTATACACCCCCATTTATGGTAAATCCTGCCTCTCCAATATCCAAACTCAGCTGTCCCTCGGCTACTCTCCATGGCACATTCCTTGCACCAGATGGAAAACTCAGCAACAACAGAAACTAGCCCATGGAACCAAAGCCCGGCTTATCCACTCACTGTGGCAGTCAGATGATGGGGTAGGATGCTGGCCAAGGATAGGATGTCTGATGGCCTTCCACATGCGTCCAACACAAATGGGGACATTTCTCCTCCCTGGGCAGCACAGGGGTTGTTGTTACATATCCATTAGGCTGTTTGCTCCTCCCCCCCC
>QXTE01000114.1:1148707-1174032 GCA_003942145.1 Platysternon megacephalum | reverse complement strand
CCCCCCCCCCCCCCCCAACTATATACGTGCACATCTTCTTGAGGAAAGTAAAAGGCTGAAGGCATTATAAACAGGACATGTTTGATCAGTCTAATTGCAAAAAGCCATGGCTGTTGATTATTTCATTTTAAATTCTCAGTCTTGGTTGTAAGGCATTATCCAGTCTTAGGACTTGTTAACAGACAGCTTTAACTGTATCTGTTTAGAAACTGACCTAATTAAAGTAGTACAACCCCCTCCTTAGTGTGGATGCAGTTATATCGCTGTAAAGGTGTCTACAGCAGCATAGATTATTCCCATAAATGTACAGGAAAAAATGGTTACCTACCTTTTGTAACTTGTTCTTCGAGATGTGTTGCACACGTTCCATTGCGATTTAGGTGTGCGAGCGCCCCGAGCACGGCTGTCGGAGATGTTTCCCCATGTGGTATCCGTTGGACATGTGCTAGCACTCGAGGAAGAATAAGCTATAAGGTTATAAGCACCTGTACACTGGTATACCTGCATTCTCTCCAGGGGGGGTGGAGAGGGACTCGGTCGGGGCTCGTCCCTCTGCAGGGCCGTGGGGCACCACACCGCCTCGCTACACCGTTTCTGCTGGGTTGGGGAACACCTAGCCTATGGCCCAGAACTCCAGGAAGGGCCGCACAAGGAGTACCGCATAAGCCCCGGCCCTGGGTTAGGGTGGGGCAGCAAACAAATAGTCAGGGGGCTCAGGCCCGCAGGCAGCGACTGAGCAAATAGTTCAATAGCAAACCCCAGGCTCCTGGCTCTGAGCGTCTGGAGAGAGGGGGAGACGGCCACCCGTGAGTTGGGTGGCAGGGGGGACGCAGGCCCACCCACTCCACTGCGTCCCAGCCCGGGGCCCTAGCAGCGGCAGAAGACCCGCTGCTGAGTCAGTGGGGATCCCGGCCGCAACACACTGACATGGGCTCTGGCAGTGCTGCCGCCACACTAGGGTCGGCTGCCCCCGGGCTACTTCCGGACTCCCCCTCGTAAGGTACCTGGGTTAGGGCGTTGTCCTCGGAGGTTTCCAGCACCATCGGTTCCTCCGGGTAACCAGCGAAGGGCAGGCTCGGCGGCTCCTCCGGGTAGCTGGCGAGGGGCAGGCTCGGCGGCTCCTCCGGGTAGCTGGCGAGGGGCAGGCTCGGCGGCTCCTCCGGGTAGCTGGCGAGGGGCAGGCTCGGCGGCTCCTCCGGGTAGCTGGCGAGGGGCAGGCTCGGCGGCTCCTCCGGGTAGCTGGCGAGGGGCAGGCTCGGCGGCTCCTCCGGGTAGCTGGCGAGGGGCAGGCTCGGCGGCTCCTCCGGGTAGCTGGCGAGGGGCAGGCTCGGCGGCTCCTCCGGGTAGCTGGCGAGGGGCAGGCTCGGCGGCTCCTCCGGGTAGCTGGCGAGGGGCAGGCTCGGCGGCTCCTCCGGGTAGCTGGCGAGGGGCAGGCTCGGCGGCTCCTCCGGGTAGCTGGCGAGGGGCAGGCTCGGCGGCTCCTCCGGGTAGCTGGCGAGGGGCAGGCTCGGCGGCTCCTCCGGGTAGCTGGCGAGGGGCAGGCTCGGCGGCTCCTCCGGGTAGCTGGTGAGGGGTAGGCTTGGCGGCTCCTCCGGGTAGCTGCCGAGGGGCTGGCGAGGGGCAGGCTCGGCGGCTCCTCCGGGTAGCTGGCGAGGGGCAGGCTCGGCGGCTCCTCCGGGTAGCTGGCGAGGGGCAGGCTCGGCGGCTCCTCCGGGTAGCTGGTGAGGGGTAGGCTTGGCGGCTCCTCCGGGTAGCTGCCGAGGGGCTGGCGAGGGGCAGGCTCGGCGGCTCCTCCGGGTAGCTGGTGAGGGGTAGGCTCGACGGCTCCTCTGGGTAGCTGGCGAGGGGCAGGCTTGGCTGGCCCGGCCAGTCCTCGGGTTGGCCGCGGCCTGCCGGCGGCTCCCAACCCAGAGCTAGGCCACAGGCAGCTGGGCTGTGGTCCAAGTGAGCTCTGGGGTTGGGCTTTTATACTTCCTGTCCTGCGCCGTGACCTCTGGGGGGCGGGCGCAGGATCCACTGGCTCCGCCCACGTTGGTGTCAGGGGAGGTTCTTCCCTCTGCGGGGCTGTGGGGCACCACACCGCCTCGCTACACACACCCCCTCTCAAGGCTGGCTCCCGCTCATCGGGGCCAGACCCGTCCAACTCTCCCAGGCGGGACAAGAAGTCTGCATTCGCGTGGTCCTTACCGGCCCTATGGCGGACAGTAAAAGCGTAGGGCTGTAGTGCCAGGTACCAACGCGTTAGCCTCATATTATTATTTTTCATTCTGGCCAACCACTGAAGCGCGGCGTGGTCGGTGACTAGTATGAACGGGGCCCCAAGGATGTAGTAACGGAAGGCGTCACAGGCCCATTTTACGGCCAGGGCCTCCTTCTCTATCACCGCGTAGTTCCTCTCTCGTGGAAAGAATTTCCGACTGAGGTATACGACCGGGTGTTCTTCTCCATCCACCTCCTGAGACAGGACCGCCCCTAGTCCTACCTCCGAGGTCGTCTGCCGGCGTCTCCCAACCCGGAGCTAGGCCACAGGCGTCTGGCCTCTCTGGCGGCTGTGGTCCAAGTGAGCTCTGGGGTTGGGCTTTTATACTTCCTGTCCTGCGCCGTGACCTCTGGGGGGCGGGCGCAGGATCCACTGGCTCCGCCCACGTTGGTGTCAGGGGAGGTTCTTCCCTCTGCGGGGCTGTGGGACACCACACCGCCTCCCTACAGGGTGGTACTGCTTTAACTACTATACTGATTTGTAAAGTGACAAAGGTAAAATAGTACAAAACCAGTGTGTAAACCAGCCCTTATACTGCAGGGAGGAAGGGCTCATGTGTGGTCTGATGGACAGGGCACTAGAGTGGGACTCAGGATGCCTGGGTTCTCCTCCCAGCACTGGTACTGACCATGGGCGGCGGGTGGCATAGGTAGGGGAAGGCTGTGCCTCCTCAAAGAGCCTGGTGTGGCCCTGCCCACGCTCTGCCCGGAAGGCCCTCTCCTGCTTGCCCTAATGCCCTTCCCCTTTGGCCCCAGCCCAGGCAGGCGGGTCACTCATCTTCAGGGAAGCGGTCTGGGGCTGGGGCCAGGGTTAGGGAGGCCATGGCTGGCCTGTGGCCGGGACTTGGGGTGGCTGGGGCCTCCAAGCGCTGAGGGGCCCCGGGTGGTGGGGCCGTGCTGCCCGGCACTGGCGGGGGGCTGCCTGCCCTGTGCTTGGGGGCACTGGGGCTGGGGGCTGTGCGTCACCTGCCCAGCGCTTGGGGGGCCGTGCACTGCCCGGTGCTTGGGGACTGGGGGGGCCATGCACTGCCTGTCTGGCACTCCGGGGCTGGGAGCTGCACGTCACCCAGCCTGGCGAGCTGGGGGGAGGGGCTAGCAGCCATGGGGAGGGGAGGACTCTGGGCTCCAGCAGGGCCTCAGGCAGGAGGGGTGGGAGCTAGCCTCCCTGAGCCGGCGGGTCACCTGCCGCCCATGGTACTGACCTACTATGTGTCCTTAAGCAAGTCACTTCACCTCTCTACACCTCTATTTGTATTCCTGTCCGTGTCTATTTAGATTGCCAGCTGTTCCCAGCAGGTTAGGTGTATTCACAGCACAATGGGGCCAGATCTCACCTGGTGTCTCTAGGTGCTCCTGTCAAATAAATAAATAAATAGCCCCTGAATCAAGGAAGAGAAGCTACCTGATTAATCAGGTGGTAAGGGGCCGAGGGGAAACACTTCTTGTGAAAAAAACAACGAGGAGTCCGGTGGCACCTTAAAGACTAAAAGATTTATTTGGGCATAAGCTTTTGTGGGTAAGAAACCCACTTCTTCAGATGCATATCCAAAAAGAGCATCTGTAACNAGGAATCCGGTGGCACCTTAAAGACTAAAAGATTTATTTGGGCATAAGCTTTCGTGGGTAAGAAACCCACTTCTTCAGATGCATATCCAAAAAGAGCATCTGTAATGCAGGGCACAGGAGGCTCAATGTTCAAAGGGGCTAACCTTGCCCAGGGAATCTCAGACAAGTGGCTCTGGGACACTGCAACTTTGTCTCTGGGAGTGCACCTGTATGGTGAGGGACGTTCTCATAGTCAATACACAGTTAAATTAGAAGTAATAATACTTCGCATCCAGCCAGCACTTTCTACTTTCAAAAGCTCTTTGCAAACATTATTCAGGCCTCACAACACCCCTGGCTATTATCTCTGTTCGATACATGGTGCAAATGATGCTTCCTTAAAGTTACCAACGGAGTGACAGGGAGCTGAGATTAGAATTCTAGAGGCAATCCCAATACTCACTTTAATAAACCACGCCACTTCCTCATAAATCACAGGTGACCTAGTGCATTGTCTCTCAACCTCCCAAAGACCACCCATGGCTTCTTGGCATGACCTTCCAGCTCTCATAATCCATTCCAGCCATGAAAGTTTTTGCATTTGGAGTCATGGCAAGAAACTGCAGATAATTTAGGGCTCTGGATTGGGGACTCCTTCTGTGCACAGTGCTCAGCTTAAGGGCAGCACCAGTAAAAGCGGCTGGGAGATGCCTCTTGAAGCCAGGCTTTCCCTCCACAGACTGAGTGCTGTGTGGAGGGAACGGGGAGGCCTGAGAAGCTGCTCTGGGAATGGAGGGGCTGGTGGAGCAGTGGCAGAGCAAGGAGGAGGGAACAAATTGCTCCTTCTCTCCAAGCCCGTCTCCCATAGTGAGGGTGGGAGTTTGCTATTTTTACTTTGGTGTCTCATCCCACCAGAGGAGAAGTCCTGGCCTAGAAGTTACATCACCCTGAATTACATTAGCCTTGCCTGTATTAAGAAGTGAACAGCATCATTTCTCTTCTCAACACCCATTTTTATTTTATTTTATTTTTTTGATAGAAGACAACTGTGTTTTCTGCTGTCTTTCAGCTCCTTTCCTTACTAGTGATATGAGAGAAGGTGACATGGTTAACCTGTTCTCATCCATGCAGAGGTAATGAAGGATATGGGAGAGTTGGCACACCCACAGACTAGGCTGTCCATGTCATGGAACAGGACATGCTGCCAAACTCACGTCATCTACAAAATAATGAGTCTCTTCTCCTTGCAAAAGTTAGCCCTTCATAATCCATAGCTGTCACACTAGCAAGAGTTAAAGCCCTATAAGTGAGGTGTGGCATTCTATATACAGTGGGCTCACTTAGACGTTCTACTCGCTTGATAGTCAGTAGGGGCCTGAACTAAAACTCACTAACAGCAATGGGAATATTTCCAATCACTTCAAGGGGCTTTGGATCAAGCCGCGTGCACACAGAAAATCTCTTTCAAAGCAGCAGAAACAAAATACAATTACAGGAGGTCCATTCCCACTAATGTCCTGAATATCCTTAACTCCCAGTAACTTCAACAGGAGTAGAGCAGCCCAGCACTTCCCATGGCCAAGTCCGTCAGATACAAAATAAATACATACGGATTTATACCGAAACTAAGAGCAGATTCTTAAATATTTGGTTTCCTTCATTTTTCATTCTTTAAAGTGCTAAATATCTAAATTATACAAGATTAAAATGATATTTTCTTCTAACTTCACATTTAAAAACCTGTATATATTATATAGGAAAAGTACTTTTCAATTTCAGTTGTATGTAAGCCTTTGTTCTTTTCTTTTTAATGTTTAGCTTACCTAAATCTACTTGTCAAAATAATCTCTAATACTTCATGAACATCCAGACAGCAGTTATCAAAAAACTCATTCTTCATACATCTCCTACACACTTCTTCTGTCCATATTACCAGTGTATATGCAGTGTTCCAGTAACTGTATGCAGTCTGGACATGAAAAGGATGCTTAAATTGGTCTAGTAACTAACAGCAAAACCATAAAGTTACACTGCAGATCCTCCCATGGACAGAAAATGCTTTAGGTTCTACATCACGCATTTGAGAGTACAACTTGATCATTCTTGGTTTTCCACTAAAAGTCTGCTCCGTGGGGAGCATCCTGGAAAATGTGTTCGGGCTCATCTTGATCTTGCTCCTTTTTACTGCAAAGTGGAAAAGATTCTTGAACAAACTGCCTACACATTGGACACTGTTGAAAATATTTCACACACCCATCGCACAGACACGTATGCCGGCAGGGCAGGAGGACCCAGTTCACTGTTCCATTCTGGCAGACGACACAGTCTTTACTGTTTTCCTCATGTAATTCTGATTCAACTTCGGCCAGTCCAACCTTTTCCAGCAAGCTTTTGTCAGTGCTGCTCTCTCCAGAGGCATTGCTCGAGGGCGGGACACTGTTGCTTGCAGACATGAAGAGTTGCTATGGACAAAACACAAACAACCAAGTTTCAGCAGAATTCAGTAATTGCACATTGTCTTTATATTCTAATGCGATCTACAATAGAGCAAATGCGAACTAATGGGGCCTTTCTTCTCTCTACACACATGCTTCCTATTAAGTTCAACACACAACCAAATTCAGCCCTGGAGTGAACGGACACAACTCCCTTGACTTCAGTTATATATTTTGGGAAGATAAAAAGGTGCAGAAACACTAAGGGGAAAATTAGAGATAAGGGACCAGATCCCCAGCTGCCACAAATCAGTGTAGTTCATTCACGTCAGTGGAGCTATACAGGTTTACAATGGATGAGGTTCTGGTCAAGGCTTTGTACTTTCTAGCATGGTGCTCCATATGTCTGGAGTTATGTCCCTAACCTCTTCTACCAAGCAGATACTCTCTCTCTCTGTCTTCAAATCCACCACATTTTTATCATCTCTTGTGCTTTCCTGTCTCATTTTATCTAGACTGCAAGCTCTTCAGGGCAGGGAATAGGTCTTTCACGTTTGCAAAGGGTCTGTGTTTGCAAAGAACTACCTAACACTTACGATGCTATATAAACATTGTGTGTAAAACAACAGCATTACCGACATATGTCAAACATATAATTCCAAGGCACTGGAAAAGGAACACCTGACTCATTAAGAGAATGGGTAACACTGAAGGCTACATTAACTTCCTAAAGTGTCCAATTGCAAGGGGAAACGGAACTTTTTGAAGATATCTGGCTATTGACCTATCTGAATGGAAACCTGCTCTTATATTCTATTTTAAAAAGCAGTTAGAATACCATATACACAGAGAGTGTATATCTATGTATATAAACACAAATTTGTACACACAATTCAAAATTGTAGTGATTATGCAGATCCATTATTATTTGTTTATTGCCAACGGTATGTTTGATGCGGTAACACTACCCCCACCATAAAGCATACGGGGATATTTTAGGGTGGGTTATGAGGAGCAAATATCTACCACACAAATTGCTGGACTTATTGAGATAAATCTATTCATGGTTTAAACTTCAAGTCAACTGAGTTCCATCAAGGAATGAAGTTGGCCCATTCTTTATAATTCATGGATACTATATAGACATTATCTGTGTATTAAGTATATTGTATTTTACTGTTCTACTATAAAAACAAAGACTTTAGAAGTGATCATAACAAATTATTTTCAATATCCACTTTCAGCATACTGATTTTATGCTGCACACTAGGCCCGATCCAAAGTCATGGAAGTCAACAGAAGCACTCTCATTGACTTCAATGGGCTTTGGATCAGGCCCATTCTGAATACTCTAATATTTGCAGCTATTATTCCTGTCAATCTGTTACTACCACTTTGAAAAATCAGGAGGGCCTGGGGTTGCCTGGAATATAAATATATAAAAATAAGGGATTTCTGTAGGAGAGTTCAGACATTTTCAGATACGAATGTAGGTTGCATTGTAAGTCTGCATGGAACTAATTTAGTGACAAGATAAATTTAACCATCATCCAGTTCCTTGCATAATAACAGCCTGAAAAAGCCAGATACTGCACCAATTTAGGGTAACTGTAGTCTACACAAACTAAATGAATATTGCAGTCAGAGTGAAGTAAGACTCAGAACACAGCTTACCTTAAGGTCATGAAATTGACCTTGGGCCAGAAGTAGATACTGATATAATATTCTGCAGGAAAGTCTGTAACTCTCATCGGGAATATGAATTACGGACACCATTGAAATCTAAAAACAAAAGTTTTATTTAGCACTCTCCCCTTCCTTGTTGATTTATATACGTGCAGTGACATGCACATCACATACAAACAATAGGGAGTCTATTAAGAGATTAGACAAGGTAAAACAAGTATATGGTTCCGTTTATGTCTCTTCATAGGCTGTTTAACTGTTTGTCTTGTTTCTAAGGGTTGCTTACGGTACTGTCCCATATAGCTGTTGAACAGGTGATCAAACAGACCAATCCAAGCATCAGATTCTACAGCCACTCTGTGCTGCAGAACTTCTTCTGTGGCTAATCCACAGTGAAGATTATCCTACTACTGCTCCCAGTTTATGGACTTGGGCCCCAACCAGAAAAACACTTAAGCACATGTAGTCAAAAGTAGACAAATGCTTAAATAAATACCTTGCTTAACTGGGGACTTAAGTGATGACTGTAACCTCTTTGGGACAGAGGCTGTCTTTAAGTTCTGTGTTTGTACAGCACCTAGCACAATGGGGTCTTGGTCCATGACTAGAGCTCCTAGATGCTACGATAATACATTACTGTTTACTATTGTATGTGCCTCATGCTGGACCTCTGCGCAGCAATGAATTTCATCCAGAGAGAGCATGACTGAAATTGTGACTGGCTCTTGCACAGGGGCACACAAAGAGGGGGTGAGGGAGGGAAACTCCTTGAGTACCCAGTAAAAGCCAATCACAATCTGGCCTTAAAGAACCGTATATAGTACAAGTCCAATACGACTTGCTCTTCTGTGGCTGGATTCTATCCTGCTTTGGACAATAGCAGTAACCTTTTCAGCTAAGTTCTGACTGCAGAATGTCTGTTACTGATGAGGTAAAGGGAGAACACCTCAACTGTCACTTTCCTATTTGTGTTCTCCTTGCTACCACAAAACACTCAGAGGTTGGTTTTCAGATCCCAGATGGCATTTAGAGGTATCATCGTTCAGCCTGCAAACAGAGCAAATACAGGACATAAAAGTCACTGAGAAGGACAAGATATGGAACCACAGACTGATTTTTACAGTCACTTTGCTGACAATAATAGTATTTGATGCTTATGTATTGTTTTCAAGCCAAGAAAACAACCAACCAACCATAATGGATTGTAAAGAAGAGAGAGAAGCCCAATATTATTGCAAATTCCAAGGCTCTCAGAAGAAAAAGGAATCTATAAGATGTTTTTTCTTTAAAGTTATTTAACAAGCTTGGGGATCAGACATGCACGTAGGATACCTCTAGTTAGCTAATGCAAATATAAAGCATGCAGAGATTAAATGAATTAAACATATGTATTTATACTAATCACATTTACTATCCCCCAGGGCTAGCTAGAGCCTCATTTTTTAATCACAGTGTATTTTACATCGTAATAGTGATCCATTTGTTTAGTTTTGGCATCAAGATGTCCCTAATACTCAGAATGACAGATTTGGTATTAGATAACAAGAATTTCAGAGCCAACAGCCCCAGTTCTATTAGTGCAATTACACTGTCTCGATTTGCAATAAGCAATGATTATTACATAGATTCCCGCTTAAGAAATGGGACCTGGTCTACAGCTGCATTATCAAAACTATGTTTTAGTTCACAAGAAAAAATATATAATAGAACAGTAGAATATATTGAGTAGTATCCCTTAAAACAGTATGCAACCCCTCTGTGGGTGTATATACACTGCAATTAAAAATCTACAGCTGGCCCGTGCCAGCTGACTCAGGCTCATGGGGCTTGGGCTGTGGGGCTGTTTCATTGCAGTGTGGACTTCTGGGCTCGGACTGCAGCCTCACCTCTGGGACCCTCCCACCTTGCAGGGTCCTAGAGCCTGAGTCCAAGGACCCTGCGAGGTGGGAGAGTTCCAGAGCTGAGGCTGCAGTCCAAGCCCAGAAGTCTACACTGCAGTGAACCAGCCCCGCAGCCCAAGACCCACATCAGCTGGCACGGGCCAGCCATGGGTGTCTAACTACAGTGTAGACATACTGTTAGGGTTCTCACTATCCTCTGTGCTTCAGAAGCTGCTAAAAAACCCAGGAGAAGCAGCAGTGTATATAGATTCATAGAGTTTAAGACCAGAAGGGAGCATTAGCTCTGACTTCCTGGATATTACAGGCTGTTAAATTTCACCTAGTTACTCCAGTATTGAGCCCAATAACTTGTTTGACTAAAGCATAATGTGCATTTGGCTTAATCATATTTTCCAGAAAGGCAACCAGTCTTGAAGACATTAAGATATAGAAAATCCACCACTCCCCTTAGCAGATTTAACCATCACCCTCACTGCTTAACATCTGTACTTAATTTCTAATTTAAATTTCTCTGGCTTCAGTTTTCTAGACACTGGTTCTTGTTCTGCTTTCTCCACTACATTAAGACCATTTTGGTATTTTTCTCCCCACTAAGTACTTACACACTGTAATCAAATCAACTCTCAGAGTCAGTTTCAGCTTATCAGAAAGATTAAGCTCTTTATGCCTCTCACTAATGCATTTTCTCCAGATCTCCAATCATTCCTGTGGCTCTTTTCTGCACCCTCTCCAATTTTTCAACTTCCTTTTTAAAATGTGGACAGTTATTGGTCTCACCAATGCAGTACACAGAGGTAAAAATCATTCACTTACTCCTAACTCAGTACTCCTGTGTTTATACATCCAAGGATCACATTAACCCCTCTTGTCACAGCCTGGCACTGGGAGCTCATGTTAAGTTGCTTGCCCACTGTAAACCCTAAATCCTTTTCAGAGTCACTGCTTTCCAGTAGGTATGAGCAGCATTTCTTATCTGCTGATGTCAAACTTTGCATGTGGCTGTATTTAAACACATTTTGTTTGAATGGGCCCAGCTTACCAAACAATCCAGACTGCTCTGTATGAATCCCCTGCCCTCATTGTTATTTATTGTTTATTTATTGTGTGATATTCTGATGAACTAACATGTCATGTCATTTATAATCATTGTATGTTGAATAGATTTAAGAGTAGAATTATCGAAGTATAAAGTTGACCAGTACAGGTCTGTCTCATCTTACGCTGGGGTTACATTCCGCGGTCAGCGCCTAACGCGAAAACCGCGTATAGTCAAAATTCCATTGAGTGTAATGGCGGACGGAATCGCCCGCACTACAGAAACAGTATTTAAATTATTTTTCTCTTTTTTTTTCTTGTTTTGCCGACCGTGTAAAGCTGAAATCGCACATGTTAAATGCGCCTAAGATGCGACAGACCTGTAGTCAGAAGGGATAAGTATGTATTAGGCACTTAAGTAAGTAGGATTGAAATGCAAGGCCTACAGGCTGAGGCCTATAAAATGTCAGCTTAGCCATACAAGGCCAGAGGCTTAAGCAATGCTTGACATAAGATAGTGACCAAAGAATAACCCAATGCCACAAGATTACGGGAAAAGATGTGCCAATGAGTGGTACTGCGAAAAATTAACTGCAACGTTAATTTTGGACTACAAGGTACCCGGTAGTCACATTTCTTCTAACAAATGCCCTAACCGATGTGCGTAAATGCTAATGAGAACAAAAGGAACTATAAACAACCTATGAAAAATGGGGTTCCCCAGTATTCTTAGGGGACACAATGCAAATAAGGAAAAAGAGGGTGGACACCTTCATGCACATGTGCAGAGTATTAGGTGAAGTTAGAATCAGAAGATAAAATAGGGCTCCCAGACTGGGTAAAATGAGTTGCCTACGGGAAAACACCAGCAGGAATCATCCCTCCACTGATGATCAATTGGAAGGAATCCATCAGCCCCTACGAATATCGTTAAGGATGTGAGTATGACTATATTTGTAACTTTAGCATAGGTCTTTATAGGATTTCTATATGCATGTCTAATCATAACCTTAATTGTAACTTTAATAAAACTTGTAAAGCAGACTAGACCTTATATGTGTGAATATATGTGGGGTCACTATCCCTGGTCTTTATATGTTCCTAGAGGCTCTAAATCTGAAGCAGACAGCAGAGGCGATGTTCACTCTGAGCTTGAAACTGTAGCCACCAGAGCCGAACCCACAGTGGTGTAATACAACATTATTAAATTCACTTTAAATAACATAAAAAGCTAGAGTGACAGCCACACATTTTATTATCAGCAGTCATTTTATATTTACTTCCAGATCCCTGATAAAATGTTGAATAGCATCAGGCCTAGTCCCCATCCCTTTGGAATCCCTCCAGAAACACCCCCATTGACAACTACTTTTGGAGATCTGTCAGCCAGTTCTTAATCCATTTAGTGTGTACTTTTCTGAGATTGTATAGTCCTAATTTTTTAAATCAGAACGTTGTGCAGTACTAAGTCACACAATTTACAAAGAAAGTAGATTACATCTACAGAGTTACCTTTATCAACCAAACTTGTAATCTCAAAGAACGAAATAGGTTTTGTCAAACAAACCTATCTTCCATAAAACCATGTTCACTGGCATTATATTCCTATCCTTTAATTCTCTATTAATTTAATCCCTTATGTAGCTGGCCCTTGCATCTCATATATAGTTAGTAAATATGGTTATTTGGATCCCACTCTGCCCATGCGGTTGCTTCATTTTACCTATGTTGTGTAAATAGCAAGTGATTCAATAAACTCATCTAGCCATGATAATGGAGCAAATAATTAAGCAATCAATTTGCAAACACCTAGAAGATAAGAAGATGATAAGTAACCAGTCCGCATGGATTTGTCAGGNGGAGCAAATAATTAAGCAATCAATTTGCAAACACCTAGAAGATAAGAAGGTGATAAGTAACCAGTCAGCATGGATTTGTCAGGAACAAATTGTGTCAAACCAACCTGATAGCTTCCCTTGACAGGGTAACAAGCCTTGTGGATCGGGGGGCGGGGGGGAAGCAGTAGATGTGGTATATCTTGACGTTAGTAAGGCTTTTGATACTGTCTCGCATGACCTTCTCATAAACAAACTAGGGAAATACAACCTAGATGGAGCTACTATAAGGTAGGTGCATAACTGATTGGAAAACCGTTCCCAGATAGTAATTAGTGGTTCACAGTCAAGCTGGAAGAGCATATGAAGTGGGGTCCTGCAGGGATCAGTTCTGGGTCTGGTTCTGTTCCATATCTTCATCAATGATTTAGATAATGACACAGAGAGTATGCTTATAAAGTTTGCAGATGATACCCAGCTGGGAGGGGTTGTAAGTGCTTTGGAGGACAGGATTAAAATTCAAAATGATCTGGACAAACTGGAGAAATGGTCTGAAGTAAATAAGATTAAATTAAATAAGGACAAATGCAAAGTACTCCACTTAGGAAGGAACAATCAGTTGCACACATACAAAATGGGAAAGGACTGCCTAGGAAGGAGTACTGCAGGAAGGGATCTGGGGGTCATAGTGGTCCACAAGCTAAACAAGAGTCAACAGTGTAACGCTGTTGCAAAAAAAAGCGAACATCATTCTGGGATGTATTAGCAGGAGTGTTATAAGCAAGACACGAGAAGTAATTCTTCCGCTCTACTCTGCACCTCAACTGGAGTTATTGTGTCCAGTTCTGGACACCACATTTCAGGAAAGATGTGGACAAATTGGAGAAAGTCCACAGAAGAGTAACAGAAATTATCAAAGGTCTAGAAAACATGACCTATGAGGGAAGATTGAAAAAACTGGGTTTGTTAATCTGGAGAAGACACAACAACAGTTTTCAAGTACATTACAAGATTGTTACAAGGAGGAGGGAGATAAATTGTTCTCCTTAAACACTGAGGATAGGACAAGCAGCAACGGGCTTAAATTGCAGCAAGGGTTATTTAGATTGGACATTAGGAAAAACTTCCTATCAGGGTAGTTAGGCATTGGAATAAATTGCCTAGGGAGGTTGTGGAATCTCCATCATTGGAGATTTTTAAGAGTATATTAGACAACCACCTGTCAGGGATGGTCTAGAATAGATAATACTTAGCACTACCATGAGTGCAGGGGACTGGATTAGATGACCCCTTGAGGTCCCCTCCCTTCCTACGATTCTATGAATTTCAGGCCATTGCAACACACCAGGATTGGTGAGTAATGAAGTGGAACAACACAGGAATGACAGGCTGTATCATCGTTATATAGGATTCTCCCTCCTGGACCTTGTCTACACGGAGAACATATTAACTAATGTGTTTAAGTTAATACTACCTATTATAAATTAACTATTGTAGACAATATCAGTGGCATTTAAAATTGGGTCAGGTCATGGTCAACCCACTGTGGTCTTTTAAACATTTGGTGGTCCTTTAAATAATAAACAAATTTTAAACGTGTTAGCTGTGATTTCTGATAAATATATTTCATTTTCTCCACATAGAGGAGACCTTTGATGCATGAAAACTCATGATTCATACAATCCCATGCTCAATTAAAAAAAACACACATTATTTATGTACCAACAAATGCCAGTTGTGTGACAGCTATTAAAAAAACCAAGCATGAGTTTGCAGGGAACATACCAGAGGTTTACCTTGGATGTATTGTTAGACTTAAATATAAAATTGTTTTCTTAAGATTTTTACATATCAAAAATGTTTTTGATTAAGAATATTTCAGCATTTACCATTTTCATTTAGTGATTATATTTTTGAAGTTTTGCATCAAAGTTAGATTCAATCCTTCCATTTGGACCATGAAAAAGTCTAGAATCGGTTTCTGCTTTTAATGTACAAGTGGATTCTGCTTCTGCTGCTTTGGCCAATTGAAGGATGTTTGACAATGACAAGGATCAGGAAGAAAAACTTCTACAAAAGAAAAAAAAAAAAGGAAAATAAAGTGGGTTTCTCCCCTGGTAAGTGATGCAAAAAATGTCATGTTAAACAATCCATCTTTCTCATGTTAATTTAAGAAACCTTCTTGCAAGTTTGTTAAATCTACACTTTATCTTTATTAAACTAAACTGAATTATAAGCATACTTGGATGTACTGACTGGGGGAGGAGCTGGATACATTCTTCTGTTGAGGCCTTTATGGTGGGGTAGCAGGAAGCTGAGGGATAGGAATAGTTGGAAAAGGTAATATGTAAGTTTTCCTGGGTATTATTTTGGCCATGACTGATTTCTATATTAGTATGTAGAGAAGGTCAAGCGTATTGGCGAGTTTGCCTTCAAATGTGTATGCCTCGATATACATTAGTGTTCATGCACCTAAAGCTATTGGAACAAAATATAACATTTAAACTCAGAAAGACACTGGAAAAATACACATATTGCACATTGGACACTCAGGAACTAGAATCAATTCCTCTGTGGAAAAAAAAGTTTTGGAAGGGATATTAAACCTCTTGCTTCAGCATTTAAACTAATCTCTAACTATTAGGAATTAGGAGAAGATTTTCATGGGGAGTAGATTACTGAGCATCCGTCTACTGTGGGATTTTCACAACATCCAGTATTGCCATTGTCAGGGACAGGATACTGGACAAGATGAACAACGGGTCTGATCTGGTATGGCAATTCTTACAGTCCTAATCCTCTCCCCAGAGATCAGTCCAAATAGTTCTGCCAGGTACTGGGGTGAATCCCTCTTCTGGACCCACAGAAGTTACAAAGGCTAAACCAAATCAAAAGCTCCACAAAACTCCATATGGTAGGGGAAAGAAGGATTTGCAGAGTGATTTATCGATACCCTGGCCTGACACTTCCTTAGCCCTCATGCCCTGCCAATGTGCTAGCACACAAAGACCTTCACGGATATGAGCTCTGTGTTGTGCAGAGGGTGAGCACTTCCTGAATGGCCCACACATACATTCATCCCTACCCCATGCACAGCAGGACCACCGGGTTCCTCTGTTTAGGGAGCCATCATTGGTACAGAGGTGAGGCCTACATTCTGTTTTCGGCCAACATGAGAAGAGCAAGCCCGTCTTTCTACTCAATTCTAATGTACGTTCTGAAGCATCCAAACACATCAGTACAGTGCCCTGCTATACATTCTAAAATTACTCACAATGTCGTATATTTCTCTGTCTTCTTCGTCAGCTAAAGTCAACAAAGCTACCAGTGGGTAACAAGATCTAGGCACAGGGCCAAAGCCTGCAATTTGAGCATCTTCTGGCAACTGACAGTATTTTTCTTCCTTGTCAGTTTTTTTAATGCTTTATTTGTGTAAAGGAAAACAATCAATGTCACTGCAATTGAAGACAAATGTGGCACTTGCACTAAGAGTATTCTCAATCTTATTCATTCATAAATACACGGTGCCAAAAACTGCAGACTGCTCATGAGGCTCAATTCTCACCGTGCCAGAAAATTAGCATAGTTTGTCAAAATATTTTTTTGAACTAAAAGGATACAAATACTGCTGTCGATAGATGTATTCGCTGTAGAGAGCGGCTTCCAGTGCCTGCGGAGTCTTTATTCTGAAGCAATAGACGTGTTTCTGCAAAGCTTCGTGTAGTTTTTGAACACTGCATCCCCAGTAGCATGTTAGGATACAGTCTTCCAGGCAATCAGGTGTCAGTGTTATACCCCCTTAGAGAACAACATATAAGTGCATGAAAAGAAAATGCATCCTACACAATGCAAGCTTCATCAGCTCACCAGTAGACAGGAATCCTGAATTTACCAGCTGTAATTCCTTAAAGGCAGCAGAGGGAAAGCAATGCCAGTACCCAGATATTTTTTTAAATTTAGAGTGGATTTAGAGCACTCGAAAGGGGAAGGCCATGAGGTGCCTTTTGCTGCTCCACGGGCACCTCGTGCAGGGTAAGGTTTACTGCTGACAGCATTATATGTACTAGCTCTCTTAGGGGGCTGAGTATGACTCCTACCCCAAAGACTATGCCGTTTGGAAAATGATATTTAACTAGACCCACATCCTAGCATGCTCCTGTGCTCTATGGAAGAATCAGGCCCTATTGCGTGTGCACAGTGGGGATGAAACTATGTGCCATATTTCTTTCCCCACTTGTTATCAGTGCAGGAGACAGCAATACTTTGCTATTAGGGACAGATTTTAAAAAGAGGTGTAAGCCAGACTTTCAAGAACTCAGCACCCACAGCTTGGGACAGATTTTCAGAGGAGCTCAGCTCCCACTTAAGCAGCAAATATGGTCAGATTTAGAGAAGCACCCAACACCCAATATGCTGAGCTGTTTTGAAACGCTGATCAGTTATTCTGGTGCCTGAAGGGGAGTTGTCAGTGCTTCTGGAAATTCCGGCCCTGTAATGCCAAGACTCTTTGTGGGAAAAGGGATGAAGAGACTTCAGCTCATTACTGCAGTGCTTTTTATTTGCATACAGGAAGGTTTTACAGGTTTGCTGCCCGACTTTGACACAGGCTGGGAGAGGATCTCCTGAATTCTGCGGCGGCTCTGGAATGGACTGGATGTTTGAACAAAGCAGGACTTTAAAAAAACCACACAAACAAACTGCAAGCCGCTACTTGGGTTTACATCACAAGCACATACAAATATCTTTCTTCTTTGGCTGGTGTGGACAGCCACATAGGAGGAAATTGGGAGTCAGGGGGCGGGGCTGAGACCTGGCACTGCATTTATATAGATCCAGCTGCCCCAACACTTTGCGCAAGGGGCATGAAGGGGCTCCTATACCAGCCCATAAGCTGCAATAGCAGCAGTGGAAAGCTGCTCATCAGCTGAGCTCACTGTTCCCAATTGGTGCAGAAGGGCACAGATCCCCTGCTTCTCTGCAATTCACCCGAATGGAGCCCAATTATTTAGATTTCAAGTGGATGGGATGGATTTCACAATGAATGAAGTTGTGTCCAGTATTTTATCATCTCCAGTTGTTTTTATCACTGAAAATATTTGTCGCTAGAGCAGGTTTTATTAATAAAATTTGTATCACTCAAAAAAATCTGATTTTTGAGCCCCACAATATTGACAGTGCCACTTTAAAACACACAACGTTTTGGTAAGTTGCATCAATATAGCTATTTCTATGGTGACTGTGTAAGGAAACACGTTATGGCAATGAAAGTAAGGGCTGGGAGCGATAGGTGGGGAAAGGGCACTGATTAAAACCTAACATAAAAAAATCCACTGACTTGTTATGGAAACTGCAGCAGGATGCGGAATTTCTAGGCCAAAAGGATTCTTCACTTGTCTCATCTGCTTTTTGGATACTCTTACACTGGATTCTATTTCTTCCGAATTTCTCAGGATCACAGGAACATCCCAACCAAACCTAAGAGACATGGAACCACTAGATGCATAAGTGGGCATGTGTTAGTGCTAGCATATTTGAACTGCCTTTCGGATCTAAATAACAAGCAACACAACAATAGAACTACAGCTTGGAATTACAGAATATTTGCTAGGATGCATGCATAGTATATACTGTCAATCAAAAACTGGATCCATGCAATACAGTGCTTTACAGTAATAAAAGTGGGAATCTTTAACACTAGTAAGAACATAAGAACGGCCATACTGGGTCAGACCAAAGGTCCATCAAGCCCAGTATCCTGTCTTCTGACAGTGGCCAATGCCAGGTGCTTCAGAGGGAATGAACAAAACAGGTAATCATCAAGTGATCCATCCCCTGTCGCCCATTTCCCAGCTTCTGGCAAATAGAGGCTAGTGACACCACCTCAGCCGATCCTGGCTAATAGCCATTGATGGTGCTATCCTCCATGAATTTATCTAGATCTTTTTGAATCCTGTTATAGACAAACTTTTGAAGGGAGAATATTTTCCCTCTTTTTCAAAGTGTTGCAGCGCTAAAGTAATGAAGGTGATTAGTGCCCTCTAGTGGTAAAGTTTTGACTAAACTTCCCCAAAACCAGATCTATAGGAGCTGCTGCTTGCTCAGTGGCAAGTGAAGCTGCTTTCAGTGTTGGGACAAACCTGATGCATTGTGTACTTTCAGCAGTAATAAGACATTAGAGCCTGATCCTGCAGCCCTTGAATTCGTATAGCTTTTGTTATAGCCACTGGGATTTGCGTTCATGAGGACCGCAAGATCCAGGTTTAACATTTTAATCTTGATTATAAAGATGTTTCTTTGAGTCAGTTGAGGAAGCAGCAGACATAGCTTGAAGGGTTTTTTTGGTCACCTCATTTTATATATTGTCATTTATTAGCTCCGGCTGCACCATTAACATTTATGACTTAGTACATTTGCCACTGCTAGCTGTAAAGTTGAAGTGATGGCCCTTTTAAAGGGTTTACAATGTTGGTTCACTCAGTCATCAGCATATTACACCCTGGGGAATTCTTCGGGATGCTCTACCTGCTTCTTCATAACAAACTCCCTGATAAGGATGGCATCAAATGTATGAACTTCCCCAGATTTATTGTTCCCATTAAATATGCTAGAATAGTTTGCTGTCACAATGAGATGGGTCTCATACAAGCAAATCAAGCTGAAAGGGACATTGTCAGTTTAAATCTAGTCAGTTTTAAAAAGCGCTAAAAAAAGTTTCAGCTACAATGTCTGTCTCTGAGCCTGTCTGCATTTTTCTGGCTTCACAACCAATTTGTCCTATTTTTAAAAACAGTTCCCTCCTCTGTTGCTGTGTGAAAGGACCACACAAAAACAACAGGGGAAGCAGAACTATACACAAAGTGCTGGCAAATGGACAACTAAAATGAGATTTGTTTTTCCTCTAGTCTGTTAGCGTTTTATAAAACATAAGGTGTTACTTGTAACAATAGCAAGTAATACATCAGACAGAAGTGTGATTTTCAGGTTGACAGTGTCTCTTTAAGAAATAAAACCCCAAGACTGTTCTTGGTAGCAGCAATATGTTCCCAGTAGCTTAACAAAGGGCTCCCAGAACCACTGGATTCCTTAGCCTGCTTAGGATTGCGCATATTCACAGAAGGGAGGGCTAATAGACTGGAAAAATCGATACACATTCATCTTTTAAATAAAAATGCTCTCTCATAACCATAATCAAAGAAGGAGACAACAATACTTGGCAAACAAGCTTATATTTAACTGCACTTTGTTGGCAACATTCACACTTTTTCTATAGTATTTTCACCTCCCAGCTCAGAGAGAGCCGAGAAGCGATGGCTACACTGGCACTTTACAGCGCTGCAACTTTCTCGCTCGGGGGTGTGAAAAACAACACCCCCCCCCCTCAGCGCAGCAAGTTACAGCGCTGGAAAGCGCCAGTGTAAACAGTGCCCCAGCGCTGGGAGCCGCGCTTCCAGCGCTGTAAACTAATCCCCTCGTGGAGGTTGAGTACCACACTCGCACTTCAAAGCGCTGCTGCAGGAGCGCTCCCACGGCAGCGCTTTGGAGTTTCGAGTGTAGCCACGGCCTGAGCAACCTGGTAATTCAGCAGTGTTCCACTTGTGCACACAGGGCCAGTTCCTCAATTAGCATAGCTCTACTGACTTCACTGGTATTATACTGATTTACATTAGCTGCAGTTCTGACCCTGAGTGGGGTGGATTTAATATTTTGCAGGTAATCTCCTCAATGATTGCTTTTTTAATATACCTGCTGTTTTATGCCACCTGGTTGACTCCAAAGGCAAAAAGCTTTGCTCTTTGGAAGCATTTTTCATTGGTCAATAGCAATAAGAGATTCACCAGGACAAGTAGACATGGAAAAACCAGTCTCTAGTATAGAGTCTTTTCAGCAGCGAAAGGCAAAAAATGTGTTGATCAATAACTAGATGTACTGAATACACAAGGCCCTTCATTTTCAGTTTTTAATCTTGTTTAAAGTTTCCCAGGAATTTATCAGGGCTCATTAGAAAAAAATTAAGTGAAAAATCAGTGCAAAAAATTAAGCTTGCAGTTTTTTAGGTAAATAACACTTTTCTTTTCCTTTTTTTTTAATCTTAAAAACCATTCTGAAATATAATTGTATACAGGTTTCAGAGTGGTAGCCATGTTAGTCTGTATCAGCAAAAAGAACGAGGAGTCCTTGTGGCACCTTAGAGACGAACAAATTTATTTGAGCATAAGCTTTCGTGGGCTAAAACCCACTTCATCGGATGCATGGGTTTTAGCCCACGAAAGCTTATGTTCAAATAAATTTGTTAGTCTCTAAGGTGCTACAAGTACTCCTCGTTCTTTTTATAGTTGTATACAGTTTTTCATTTTTGACCTATTTTAGCATAAAAAGTAGTTCGCTAACTTGTTTGCTTTGAATGCGGATTACCAATTTACAGATAGGATGGATAAATATGGGGTGGGCGGGGGATTTGACAACAGTATATACACTAGTGCTTAAGTCATTCCAGTACTTCTAACCAGGCTTCCCACTCTGGTCCAGGTTACTGTGCCACCATCTCTACTTCTGGAGTGGGCGCAGAAGTGGAAGAGGTGGAGGAGACAGTGTGAGAAGATGGTGTCCTCGCTTCCTCCATCTAGGTGCAGTCCTGGGAGTTATGACACTTCCAAAATTCAGGTAGTACACCTCTACCTCGATATAACGCTGTCCTCGGGAGCCAAAAAATCTTACCGCATTATAGGTGAAACCGCGTTATATCGAATTTGCTTTAATCCACTGGAGTGCGCAGCCCCGCCCCCCCGGAGCACTGCTTTCCCGCGTTATATCCGAATTCGTGTTATATCGGGTCGCGTTATATCGGGGTAGAGGTGTAGTAAAAACCTAATAATGGCTTCTGTGAAACCAGGGAATCTTTCAGTTAAAAAAAAAAGTAAAAACTGAAAATGAATACTAAATTCGAAGTTACAGTAGCACTGTAAGGAGAGTGAAATCAAGTTTAGAATATGACATTCTAGTTATCAGGGGCCAGATCCTTAACATGTGGAAACTGATGTAGCTCCATTCAAATCAATGGAGCCACATCAACTTATACAGGCTAAGGGTCTGTCCCCCGATCTTCAAAAGTATAAGCCTTATAATGCTGCTCGTGTGACACTAGACTGAAGGCACATGTGAAAATTCAGGAGTCAAAAATCTGCATAACAAGTAAGGCCAACATTTTCAAAGACTGTCCACTAATTTTTGAACGCCCAACTTGAAATCCCTTGGGACGTCTTTTTCAGAGTGCTGAGCCCACCGTTCCTGTTGGCAGCATTTGGGGATGCAGGTACTCAGCTCCATTGAAAATCAGACCCTAGGTGTCTCAGGCATGCCACAAAAATGGAGGCATGGAAAGTTAGTGGATGCTTTTGCAAATGTAGGCCTTAGTGTTCATACGTTGTTGGTGTATCTCAGGTTGACTTGCTTAGTCAGGAACACCTCCATAAAATGGGACTGCTGATTGCTTGCAGAAAATGACTGGAAAACAGGAGACAAACAACATTATAGAAAAGGAAATTGTACCAAATTATTATTTATTGTTTAGATCGCACCATAGGCATGCACAGCACTCTACAGAACAAACAAAGGAGCAATTCCCTGTCCTGAGTTTACAATTTTAAATCCTGTTTCTGCAATGAAACATGTGCAGAGAGCCCCCGCACTCACTTGTAGCCCTTCTGAGGCCAACGGAAACCTGTGTGAGTACAGGAGTCTGCCTGTGTGCACCTAATTATAGGATTGGGGCCTAAATCACACATAACACAGCAAGGGATGACCATGAACAAAAGGTGAGAGGGTAAGTAATGGTTAAAACATCAAAGGATCACAAGATATTGCTTATGTTTCATGCACATCTTGTTCATTCCAAGTCTAATTTTTCATTTTATTTATATATATGTAACCTGGGTTAATGGGTCTGACAAAAAAGGGAACCAAGCTTGTTGGTGGGTAGATGAGAGATGGGGAAGAGTGCAGTGTGTTCACCTCACCAATGGACGGGGGGCAGTGCTGAGCCTTGTGAGTAAGTGAACCCTAGGCAATGGAAGGCTGACTGAGCCAATCGGAGGGGGGATGAAAGCTCTGCCCAAGGGCGCACGGGCAATCTCCTGCCTCTCTTCCTCTGCCTGAGGGAGCTGCCTATGTTATCCTGAAAGGGGTTTGTTGAACTATTCTGGGAGCGACCAACTGGACTTAAACACTGAGGAGGCCCGCCTGCCTTGTGGAGACTTTTTCCACAATGAGTAATGCCTATTGCTGCCGAAAAGAGGCCAGACCCCTAGGCAAATCCGCACCCTCATCACCTCCCCGCACTCAAGCACCTTCAGGCCTAGAATGACTCATCAAGGTATGTGGTTCCTCCACCTTACAGAGCCCACTAGTATGGAGTAAAACGGACTTGTGAATCCATGGAAATCCACCCTGGGCATAGTGTTACTTGGGAGTTGTATGGTATTACAGATGTACCCAGTCCAAATCAGTCTTCCTCTTCCCTTTATGTGTTTCTTCTATATTTCCCCTTGTAGATAAAGTGTACCTTGATTGTTGGTTCATCCATTAGAGAGGTGTCAGAAGAATATATGTATGAGGAATGAGACTAGTCACAAGGATAAGTACTGGGTGAGGAATAATCAAAATGACATTGGGAGGTAAGGTACGGTTCCTGATTACTGTAAACAGTCAGGTGGAAGCACCACTAGTTAGTGGCTAAGAACCCAGGCCATTGAAACCCACTACAGCCAAAGCAGAGGGACACTGGGTAAGGGCTCCTGTTGATGATTGCAGCCCTTAACTCATAAAATCCCCTTACATATATATGAAGGTGTGTTTCCACGCACACACACACATACACACGGAGGAATTGTTTAAGTAGTGATTAGCTATTGTGAGTTCTGTGTTTATAAAAATATTAAAAACTGAGGGAGCAAAAATGTGCAAGAGGTGAGAAGCAGACGACAGCGTTCTAAGGTTAATGTGTGAGGAGGGAGAGAAGGAGAATGTTAAAAAGGAACCACCACCTTAATTGTGTTCTACCTCCCATGCACACACAATGGCTGGCTTCCATCAAATTTCTTCAGATGATGCAATGCCCCAAGGGAAGAACCACCACGGATTTATACTCAGAGTGGATTCTGTGATGTTTAATAAGGTGACAGAAATGTTATAATCTATACAATTTAAGATAAGACTTTCCTAAAATTAGGCCCCATATTCATGCACTTAAATAAGGAGCCTGATTTTCAGAAGGGCTGAGCACCCAGCATCTTCCATTAAGGGAGATCTGAGGAACAACTGATGAGAACCAGAGTGGTGCTTGCGGGATAAAACTCTATTATAGAAATGCTGTTCCTTTAATCAATCTCTTATTCTCTCCCAATACAGGTTAAATTTAGAACATTGGTATCATCCATGAGGCAGGGATTCCACAAGGAAGAAAAAGTAGAGTTCCCATGACAGCTTTTCCCACACTCAGTACATTTATGGAGAGTCTCTGCTGTGCAGATTCTCTGATGCACAATAAGGTTGGAGTGTTGACTAGCAAGCAAGGAAGGATCTAACTCTGCTTACATTTACACCAGTATAACATGAGGGGAGTTAATAAAAAATGAGAACAGTATTTGATCCAAAAACATACTTGAGAATCCCAGTTATACAAAAAGCTTATGCTTCTAATCATTGGAAAAGAAATCAAGAGGTAACTTTATATAATGCTCAAAGGAATTGATGCTACAAGTTTATTTATCTAGTGACTACTAAATAAGAGGTGATAACATAGAAAGGACATTACACTAAAGGAAAAGTCAAGCAGAATATTTATAAGCTACCAAAAGTACCAATACCAATAACCAGAGTCACTAGTTTCAAAGGATGAGGAAAATATTGAGACTCAGTACTACAGGTATCAATGCTAATTCAATAAAGAGGCAGGATCTATGCTGAGTCAATTTCCTGACCCCTATGCAAACATGGCTTTCCAGACAACAGCCACCTAGACGCTTTTGATTATTTATCAGTTGACTAGCCGACAGGGAATAGGCTCTGCTGGAATGGCTAGATTCCTCATTAGTTGCAACTGCATCGCATCCCGGCCTACCACTTGGTTAAGATCTGCATTTATTGCTATGAACTGTAGGAAGCAATCCTGCCTTGGCAGATGTGGTCTAGCCGGCGCTGCCCATCTCTATGGGAACAGTGGTGTCTGTTTATGAAAGTAGCTGACAGTAAAGACTGCTGCTGAATCCTAACTCTACAGGGGACCCTCCCTGCCCTCTCCACATTCAACAGGCATCAGGCTGCCTCTAAGCCAGACCCACCACACCCAGGACACTGTCGCCTCTCCACCTAAACATCCACCTCCCACCGAGCTCCAGCACCAGAACAAGCGGGGACCGTCCAGGGACCCCTTAGCCCCCAGCCACGAGCTCAGGCCATCAACAAACTGCCCTGTACAGGTCCCGCGCTGCCCAGCCCCGAGCCGGTGCCAAATCCCACATCCCTCCAGGCCGGTACCAGGCCCCTGCTCCTCCTTCTTCCCCCACCTCTAGCCGGTGCCGGGCCCTCACCAGCCCGATCCCGAGCCCCGCGCTCACCAGCCCCGCCCCTCCCCC